>OX451217.1:84191442-84691801 GCA_949628195.1 Phasia obesa | reverse complement strand
TCTCCGATACTGGCCACAATCTGGACGTAGAAATTATACTGCTGGAATCTACTAGTCTTAGGCTAATTTCAATTTTCCGGTGACCCGATTCATGTCTTCTCTAAATACCCATTGGATCCACTTAAAAATTTCATATTTTTTCAGATTTTTTTTCGAAAAATCAAAATTTTAAAATATATATATCTCCGATACTGGCCACAATCTGGACGTAGAAATTATACTGCTGGAATCTACTAGTCTTAGGCTAATTTCAATTTTCCGGTGACCCGATTCATGTCTTCTCTAAATACCCATTGGATCCACTTAAAAATTTCATATTTTTTCAGATTTTTTTTCGAAAAATCAAAATTTTAAAATATATATATCTCCGATACTGGCCACAATCTGGACGTAGAAATTATACTGCTGGAATCTACTAGTCTTAGGCTAATTTTAGTTTTCCGGTGACCCGATTCATGTCTTCTCTAAATACCCATTGGATCCACTCAAAAATTTCATATTTTTTCATATTTTTTTTCGAAAAATCAAAATTTTAAATATATATATCTCCGATACTGGCCACAATCTGGACGTAGAAATTATACTGCTGGAATCTACTAGTCTTAGGCTAATTTCAATTTTCCGGTGACCCGATTCATGTCTTCTCTAAATACCCATTGGATCCACTTAAAAATTTCATATTTTTTCAGATTTTTTTTCGAAAAATCAAAATTTTAAAATATATATATCTCCGATACTGGCCACAATCTGGACGTAGAAATTATACTGCTGGAATCTACTAGTCTTAGGCTAATTTCAATTTTCCGGTGACCCGATTCATGTCTTCTCTAAATACCCATTGGATCCACTTAAAAATTTCATATTTTTTCACATTTTTTTCGAAAAATCAAAATTTTAAAATATATATATCTCCGATACTGGCCACAATCTGGACGTAGAAATTATACTGCTGGAATCTACTGGTCTTAGGCTAATTTCAGTTTTCCGGTGACCCGATTCATGTCTTCTCTAAATACCCATTGGATCCACTTAAAAATTTCATATTTTTTCATATTTTTTTTTTTCAAAAAATCAAAATTTTAAAATATATATATGTCTCCCATAATGGGCACAATCTGGACGTAGAAATTATACTGCTGGAATCTACTAGTCTTAGGCTAATTTTCAGTTTTCCGGTGACCCGATTCATGTCTTCTCTAAATACCCATTGGATCCACTCAAAAATTTCATATTTTTTTATATTTTTTTTCGAAAAATCTAAATTTTAAAATATATATCTATCTCCGATACTGGGCACAATCTGGACGTAGAAATTATACTGCTGGAATCTACTAGTGTTAGGCTAATTTCAATATTCCGGTGACCCGAGTCATGTCTTCTCTAAATACCCATTGGATCCACTTAAAAATTTCATATTTTTTCATATTTTTTTTTTCAAAAAATCAAAATTTTAAAATATATATATGTCTCCCATAATGGGCACAATCTGGACGTAGAAATTATACTGCTGGAATCTAATAGTCTTAGGCTAATTTCAATATTCCGGTGACCCGATTCATGTCTTCTCTAAATACCCATTGGATCAACTTAAAAATTTCATATTTTTTCATATTTTTTTAGAAAAATCAAAATTTCAAAATAATTTCAGTATTCCGGTGACCCAATTCATGTCTTCTCTAAATACCCATTGGATCCACTTAAAAATTTCATATTTTTTCAGATTTTTTTTCGAAAAATCAAAATTTTAAAATATATATATCTCCGATACTGGCCGCAATCTGGACGTAGAAATTATACTGCTGGAATCTACTAGTCTTAGGCTAATTTCAATATTCCGGTGACCCGATTCATGTCTTCTCTAAATACCCATTGGATCCACTTAAAAATTTCATATTTTTTCATATTTTTTTTTTTCAAAAAATCAAAATTTTAAAATATATATATGTCTCCCATAATGGGCACAATCTGGACGTAGAAATTATACTGCTGGAATCTAATAGTCTTAGGCTAATTTCAATATTCCGGTGACCCGATTCATGTCTTCTCTAAATACCCATTGGATCAACTTAAAAATTTCATATTTTTTCATATTTTTTTAGAAAAATCAAAATTTCAAAATAATTTCAGTATTCCGGTGACCCAATTCATGTCTTCTCTAAATACCCATTGGATCCACTTAAAAATTTCATATTTTTTCAGATTTTTTTTCGAAAAATCAAAATTTTAAAATATATATATCTCCGATACTGGCCGCAATCTGGACGTAGAAATTATACTGCTAGAATCTACTAGTCTTAGGCTAATTTCAATATTCCGGTGACCCGATTCATGTCTTCTCTAAATATCCATTGGATCCACTTAAAAATTTCATATTTTTTCATATTTTTTTCGAAAAATCAAAATTTTAAAATATATATATCTCCGATACTGGGCACAATCTGGACGCAGAAAATATTCTGCTGGAATCTACTAGTTTTACGCTTCAATTTGTAAAAAATTTTTGTTACAGTTTGTGGAACGCAGTTAACAGAGGTGTGGGACGTATTTAACTGACGAATTTATCTTCACACCCTTTAAGTTCTGTACCAGCAAAGCCCCCAACCAACGCGGTATCAACGAAATTTAAGCGTATTTTTTCAAAATGATAGTGGAAAATTTCCACAAAGAAATGCGGCTTTTCCCGTACGCTATTCCATACAAAACCTCACCATTCTGTGTACTTTATGATTCAATTAAAAAAATTACCTACTATATAAGAACAAATTGAACAATGTTGTATATGCGTTGATTGACACAAATTAATAGATCGTCAAGCACAACATTGGCTGGACTAAGCCACTCTATACATAAAAAATTGCCCAATATGTGTATGGAAAGTGTGTATTTGTATGGAAATAACAAATGTTAATTTAACAATATTGTTGTCTTGTTTTTTTATATCAAAACGATTTACTAAAGAAGCCGAAAAATTAAAAAAAAAAAATAACAAAATAAATTAAATTAAAAAAAAATAAAACAAAAACTGAACTGAACTGAAATAAAACAAAACAAAAAGAATAAAAAATACTTACAGCTGTTATAGCCACCACTATTGTTTATCATATTCTATATTATTTCTTGTATTCTTTGTATCTTTAAATACTTTTTGTTGGTATTCCAAATCGAACCATTAACTAAGAGACACTTGTTCTGTGTTAAAAAAAAACAACCGCCAATCATAAGATCTACAATCAACAAAAAGGATTCACGTTGAAGGTGTTTAAAATAAAAAAATAATAAAAAACAAATATTAAAATCAATCTTTTTGATTTCCTTTCTTTTTTTACACAAGTACTTATTGTTTACAATGTGACTTCGCACGGCGTTGCGTTAACAGCAGCGAAAATGATGGCGATACTTTTTAATTTTTAACCGGAGCTACTAACACACACACACACACATACGTGCTTAGAAATTCACACCCAGCAGAGAGATATGCAAGTGTGCAGCAAAACGCCGGAGAAAAATTAAGCAAAGGAGGACTCAGTGCACGACGACGACCGTTAATTAAAAGAGAAGAAAAAAATATTCTGTGTCACCTCGAGAAAACAATTTAAAATTAAAGAAAAAAACAGCATTAGCTACTTTTTAGTCGTTTTGTTGTTGTTCTGCCGATTGATTAATTTTATATTTGTTGAGTGTTTTTTTTTATTATTAAATTAAAAAAAATGGAAAAATAACAACGAGACTCGTTAGTCTTTCCGTAACTGGCGTCCGTATACGTCGATGTTATGAATCACTCTGAGTTACGAAAAAAAAAACAATGATTGCAAAAGCAGTGGCAGCAGCAGTAATTGAGCAGTACAAGTCAAACGAGAATCCAACCAAGCGTAAAAACAATATAGAAAATAATAAAAAAGAGAATTTGGAACGAAAAAAGAAATGAAAATGTTGCCGGGGAGAAACAGCAAGTTTTGTTAATTTTATATTTTTTTTTTTTTTTTTTTTTTTGTTTTGTTGGTACACTTGTGTTAGTCATATGTTGGCATTATCAGCCAATTTGGATTAGTAGTTTGTTTTTGACAACTGAAAAGGTTAGTCACGCTTGTGTCTGTTCTTCGATTTTTGACACTTAAAAAAATGGATCAAAGAATATGTATTCAATTTTGCGTTAAAAATGGAATAAAGTGCATTCGGCGAGTCCACTTTGTCTCAAAAGTGGTATAAGCGCTTTAAAGAAGGCCGAGAAGATGTTGATGGCGATGAGCGTCATGGTGTTGCAACCACGTCAACAAGTGAAGAAAACATTGAAACAGGGAAAAAAAATTGTTTTGGAAAGTCGTCGAATCACTATCACGTAAGTTGCAGAGGATGTTGGCATATCAATCGGCTCATGACATGCAATTTCCTCGAATGAAACATGTGGCAGAGAAAGTTTGTTCCAAATTTGCAAAATTTTAAGTAAAAGCTTAAAAAAGATCAAAGAATATATATGACTGTGGCGTTCAGCGAGTGGACTTTGTTAAAAAAAAATGTTTATAAATTGTACAAGCGCTTTACAGAAGGACGAGAAGATGTTGATGACGATGAGCGTGCTGGAGTTGCAACTACGTTAACAAGTGGATGTTAGCATATCAATCGGCTTATGCCGTGCAATTTCCTCGAATGTTTTGGACATGAAACGAGTGGCAGTGAAGTTTGTTCCAACATTGCTAAATTTTTAACGGCATTAGTATCGCTCAGGAGTTGTTGAGTAACGTCAACGACGATCCAGGTTTGCTTAAAAGGGTCATAACTTGTGACGAAACATGGGTATGGGTTATGACGTTGAAACCAAGGGCCAGTCTTTCCAGATGTCAAAAATAGAAGAACACACACACAAACGTTCCTTTTCAGTTGTCAACAACAAACTACTATCTATCCAAATTGGCTGATAATACCAACATATGACTGACACATGTGTACCAAAATAACAAAAAAAAAAATCGATAATCGAATGTACACAGCCCGCGAAAAGTAAAAGGATCTCCTTTTCTTTTGAACAGACCTCATGCTATAAATGGGAAGATAAGAGCAAACCACTAGCTTTTTGGGTACCTTCGACTGCCCTCGTTCCTTTTGGCTGTAGAGATTTTATAACAGTCGGCTGATAAGTTTCGAGATTATACTACCATTAGTCTAAGGCTAATATCCTCCTTACCATCCCTATGTGTTTGCCCCGACGCACATTGGGACATTTCACTTGAAGGCAACCAAAATTCTATAACTTTTGATAGAATTGGTATTTTTAGTGCGGTTTTTTTTATTTAATAGATGGCACTTTAGCCTTTAATTTGAGATATTAACATTTTAAATTGACTTACAGGAAAGTGTAGTTAAGAGGGCTTGAAAATGAGTTTTTAAATTTGAAGTATTTGTCAGCATTATTGGTAGCGCCAAAAAGCATTTGACGGTTTTGCATCATGCCTCAAAGGGCTAGCATATACTTATACTTATTCTGTGCAATAATTCTGTCCCGCTATAATAGCCCTCCCGGAATAGGGATTATAAGTTCATGGAGGTTCCATTCGTTTTAACTCTAACCTAAAATGTAATAAAACAATGTATATTACAAACATAAATCTACCTGTAAAGTGTTAAGACAATCGCTCCACATTTAGCCTTAAGACCCATATAGAAATGTTTTTTATTTAGCCTTAAGAACCATCCAGAAATTAAGTTTAGTAGTCATAACACACTAACAAGTATAAAGTGTAAAGATAAAAATAAGCAGAATTAAACTTAATAAAAATGCTAATTACTGATTAGGATATTTTTATTTACATAGATCCTATATTCGAATGTTAACTAAATGGCTAAAATTTTTTTCCTAACTTGTAAAGTTTCCCATACGTATTGTTGTTGCTAATTAATGAAAGTCTTGGTTTTTTTGTTAATATATATTTTATTATTTATGTTATAGAAATAAGCTATTTCAGTAAAAATTTCTTGTAAATACGCCTGTTGGTCATTTTCAAGAAGTTGTTTAGTCGGGGTCGATTTCCATTTTTGACGAATAGAATATAATATATATATAATTATATATATATATATAAATATATATGGATCTGAAGTGCTGTGTTCACGAATGTACCTATAATCTTTGTTTCTCTTCTCTTTACTTTCTTTAGAAAGATCTCCAATTGGCAACATATTATGTTGAATAATGCTTCCCCCGTGGTGTAATATTTTATGACGTCATAGTTTTCCAAGAATAGTATTTATTATACAGTTCTGCTGTTTCATTGGCGTACTGACCAAATTTTTTAGCATTTATTTTTCTACTGCATGATATAACTTGTAATATAACTTCAAAACGTTTTATTAGTTCACAATTCAATTCTGTTATGGATGCAACCGTTTCAGGATCAAAAAACAATCTTCTGGCAGTGTTTCCATCATTTGTGTTTCCTTCTCCTTGCTTCTTTTTTCTCTATTTTTCTTCTCTCTTGGCCTTATTTTCTTCGTTTCTTTCCACTGTTTCTCCAAAAGGACCAAAATCTATCTCATAACTCAATTTCAATATAAGCTCCATAAAGCGAATTCTAGCATGAAGTTGAGACAAACCAAATTCATAGGCTTCTTGAAAAATGGATTCTTCTCAGGGAGGTTGACTTAGTTTGCCTGAGGTTTTTGGGCATATAATGCAGCTTAATGAAGACTATGTTTTGGTCAAAACTTGCGCAACTTTACCATTGATCATGGTAAGTAGCATTTGACAATTTATTTTAATTTCTTGATCGTTAACACATATGAATTTTGATTTGAAGACTATTTATTTGTTCTTTTATTTTAGATACTTCTTCTAATATCACATCCTTTTTTCTTTCAAAAGCAAATTTAATAGGTCTGCAATATTTCGTTGATGAAGGTATTTCGTTCTTCCATATGTCATATGTCCTTTCTTAATCTTAATGGACCGAAAGAAATCATAAACAAGTTTGCATCTGATGAATTTTCATTATAGCATTGTTTATATTGCTTTTGTGCAGAAGATCCATCACATCCCTATTTAGAAATTAATGTTAGGCTGCAATTACCAAGTTTATTGACGTTATATTCATCCAAACTCCTTATTAGTCTCTCTAATAATTACAAATTTTTTTCTTTAATCATAAAAAGTTTATGTCAACATTCTTAAAATTTACTTTAAAAATTACAAACTGGCGTAAAGAAGCTTTCGAAAAATGCATAAAAATCAAAGGTACTTTTTGGGCAAAAGATAACAATTTTTTAATTTTTTTAACTCAACTTATTTTTTTTTTCACTATCAGTTATGAAACAAATATGTAACGGGTCCGCCAAATAACTTTTTTCTTTTGAAAATGCTATAAAAAAAACTACTAAATATTTTCTCAAATTTCTTTTTTTATTTGAAAGTACAGTCCTTCCGGTTAATAATGGAAACGGTGTCAAATCGCAGCTCCGAGCTCTGCGGCTAATAATGCGATCTTCAAAAACAGGGCGCAAAACATCGAGTGTAGCTTCGGCTGTGTGGCACGTAGCGCCGTCCTGTTGAAACCAAATATTGCCAATATCCTCCTCTTCAATTTTTTTGAACAAAAATTCGTTCAACATGGCCCGATAACGATCGCCATTGATTGTAACGGCCACTCCTTACTCATTTTCGAAGAAAAATGGCCCAATTATGCCTCTGGACCAAAATCCGCACCAAACAGTGACTCGTTTTGGGTGCATCGGCTTTTCAATGTATGCGTGCGGGTTTTCTGTGCCCCAAATGCGACAATTTTGCTTGTATACATACCCGCCAAGATCAAAATGAGCTTCATCTGAAAAGATGATTTTTTTTTTTTTGCAAAATCGGCATCTTTTGTTAGTTAATATTTCCCAGCTTTGTTCAAGCGTATACACAACCATATTCGTTCAGCGGTAGGATAAAACTAAATGTCTGTCAAAACAGACATGAGCTAAGTGTTACCATTCACGAAATAAGCACTAGTTGAAAAAAAAACGTTAGATCCCGGAACCTTTATTACATGTTATTTCTTATTATTTTCAAAAAAAAGTACAGATGAACAACGAAACAAATTAAGTTAATAAATATTTCTTTTAATTTCGATGCTTTAAAAATTTCAGAGACGTTTCTCTTTGCCTTTACGCGTAAATTACTTAAATGCAGAAATTACCAAAGACCGTTCACATTTTCAAAATTTATAACCTCCACAAGATTTTCCACACACGAGGTTATCAAATTTGTCGGCCTTTAGTACTACCCTGTACTTAAACAGGATACTTTGTAACAAAGTAACGAAAAGCTTAAGTTCTTCTTTACAAGTCACTAATTTTGCAAGTAAATCGGTTAGGAAGTTTAGAAGTTATTTCTTTTTTACTTTTTTATATTGCATACAATTAACGCAATTTATTAAACTTTAAATCAGAAAAATAGGGTTTTCTCCAAAAGGCACAAATATGCGCAAGCTTGAAGATGTCAAATGAAAAGAGAGGATTTGTGCTATAAGACGTTACCAAGAAAAAAACTTGCATTCCACTTTTTTTAAATCGATGACATAAAAGATGGACTTTTGGCCGCCTTCTCTCAAAATGTGCCACTGTGCGTCGTCCTAAGCACATGTATAGTCACTCAAAATGTGCTCTACCTTCTCTGCATATTTCAGGCAAAACCTACAAGTATCTTCTTCATTAATGCAGTTATTCAGTTTATATACAAACCTCTTTATATTCTTCCAGTAGAGGTGTTCTTTGGTCACAATTCGAGCTTATCTTTATGCGGTGACATCCCTTCACCTCTTCGGGTTTGAAGTGTGGCCCACAGCAGTTCGCACAGCAGCTGTTACGAACTCATGCATACAACATTTTCACTTAACTGAATGAAAATAAAGATGATATTAGAGTCCAACGAAAATATTATCACTAAAACAATTGCATATTTTGAGGACTTCCAAAAACTAAATAAATTTTTTGTTTAATAAAACTGAACAAAGTGTTAATACCTTAAAGCCTGATACTTTGTTCAGTTTTTCATGTGGAATACTGTCAAACTAGATACATAAAAAAACTTTTATGAAAAAGTCATTAAAAAATGTTGCAGAAATGTTTCTGGCAACATTTTATCAAAACTGTGAAATAAAGCAAATGAGCATTATTTCATGTGGAATTTTTTGTAAAATTTTTTAAAACAATTGGTATATTTAAAAGCAATAAAATCGTAAAATTCTTCCAAATCCAAATTTTCGTTGTGAAATAATAAATGTTGCTCAACATTTTCCACAAATTCGAACAGAGTACTAGGCTTAAGTATAAAACGAGATCAAAATATTTTAAATTAAGTCCGGCAAGTGCTAGACAAGAGTATATGTATGTATGTTTAACGGTTGCTGCTACCATTTCGGCCCATCTTTGTGATGTTCAGCATAATCACTCCTTCTTAGTCAAGTGTAATCGGCGTTGAAGCTTTTAAGTTTTTTTAAATACGTTAGTCACATACTTCGCGATTTTCGCTTTAACTAATGAAGCGGCTGTGATCACTTGTAGAACCTTATTTTTAACGCCTTTAAATTATTTTTTTCAAATTTGAAGCGCGTTGTCGTAAATAGAAAAAATTATGTGTTAAAAGAATAACAGCGGATAAATAAATCGGTTCTTTCCCATAAAATAGGTTTTATTCAAAAATAGCTGAATTTAAGCGGCCTACCTAATAGTACTTGGCAGACTGCACTTCACATCAATACGTTAGTATGCTTGAAAATGAACTAGCAAACCATCGATCAAGCGAGACTACGCCGAACCATCAACTCGGCTTCAGCAACATAGTTACAGTCGGAACAAACATACAGATAAGTAAATGTAGTTAAAAAGGTCTTTGAAGAAAGAAAGTACTAATCTGCTCTTTTCATCCACGTTTGTCAAGCATTCGAAGACTTAAAATATAAGATAAAACTGAACTAGCCTGAAAACTTCTATAAACTCATAAAAAAAAGGTATTTAACTGTCTGATCAAATACTAAAAGAAGATATCTTTTTAAGCTCACCTCAATCAATTGTAGCCGGAGTTCCCAAGGATGCCATTTTATACATGTATTTTGCGGACATGCCTACTAGCAACCGATTCCACACATCGACATTTGCTAACGACAAGACTTATTTAAGTATCCATGTATCTTCAAGCAGCTAGACGATATTTACAAGACCACATATTTAATTTGGAAAATTGGTAGAAGAAATGGAGAATAAAGGTGAATGAACAAAAATTTACTCATATAACTTTCACACCGCGAACAACTTTCAGAAGTTAAATATATCGGTACATACCTTGATCGGCCCTTTGGAAACTGAACTTGAAACTGAAGTTAAAAGCAATCCAACTAAACTAGCTTATGGACAGAAACTCTACCCTCAGCTTAGATTACAAACTTCTACTGTACGAATCGACCCTCAAACCAATATGGTGATATGAAGCTAGCAATGTGGAAAAAATACAAAGGCCAAAATAAGATTATAAGAATAATCACAGACCATAGTGCACTGTGGAATTAAAAAAGGTGGAAAATAGAGTCAATATCCTATAGAACGACCCAAATTAGGAGATTGCAGAAATGAAGCAAAGATGACGGTTCTAAAAAGACACCTAAGCTGCACCGAACAGGAATACAAAAAATCATAGAGCAGGATATGACATTGAAAGAAAGACTTCCAATGCTTTGCCATCGATAATTTCTTAACATGACACATGAGGAACATTGTTCAAGACACCGACAGTTTTAAATTACACATTTATTGAACTTTTGTCCATAGATGTCAATCTGTCACGTTTTCAAAAACACAATGACTTCGTAGTATGTGGCACCACTATTTTTATACTCATTTGAATGGTTTCCTCTCTCTGCAATAGTCAATCAAGTTTTGTTTAGTATTTTGATTTTTTTGATTGAAATAAAAGCAGCTCTGCTACTGCTCTCTATATCTCAAAATTGTTTATCTTTGTTTTGATATTGATATTCTTGTTCATTCGTATTTACACTATTGCAGTGTAAGCAGTTTTACAACTTTCTCTTTGCTAGCGCAAGCGCCGCAATATAAATCTCAAAATATAGAAAATATATTTTTTTGTTTTTGTAGCAACGCGTATTTTAGCTGTTAATTTCTTTCTTGTAATTGTTGTCGCGGTAGTTGTGCGATGTAGTCTTAACGTAACAGAGGCAAAGCGAAAAAAGTCCTTTTGGCCATGTTAAGTGAATGTTTGTGTGTGTGAGTTTTTTTGAACCGGGAGGTCTTCTTACGTATTAGGGTTTTTCCGCCTAGTGTTTTTGCTGTTAGATTTTGAAAGGCATTTGAATGACTTGTATTCAGAGCTGAACTAGATGAGTGTGTATGTATGTGTGTGTGTGTATATGAGAAATTATAATTTTAATGTATTTCTCTTTATCTCTGCGTAGGTGGACTTGTGCAAAAACAACAAAATCATAAGCTACAGAGATATAAGTTTATGCCGCTTACAGTTATTTTTATCATGACAATTTCTAGATTTTATACAACTATCACTATGCCTATTAAAAATAAGCAAACAAAAAATCGTGGCGCTTATAAACATATTCATATGGATGTAAATAAATATATATACCGGGCATCAATATTTGAATGGGCGATGTCACCAATAATGTTAATATACATACATACAAACACATGTACCTACCATATGTTTTATTTGTTTTTATTTTTGAAGTTCCAAACACATTCACATGCAAGCGCACACTCTCTTTTCGCATACTTTGTTACCGTAGTTGACTGTTTGTCAGGTTGTTAGATGGGCTACATGCGTTTATTTATAGAGTAAATAATTGCCTTTGTGTGAAGTACACAAGTGTTTAGGCAAACAAGTTTGGCACAAGCTGATGGGAGAGAGAGAAAGCGTCAGCGTTGCTAAAATTGCCGGGTGTTAAAGTGTAAATGAAAAACTAAAAGAGTTGCTAATAATAGTGTTTTATTAATTTATTTACATATTTTTTACAACTTCAACTTTTTTTTAAACTGGGCAAAATCTTAATATAGCAATTAGTTATATCCCCAAATGGACTGGAAAGCCTTTTCATATTGAGATTTAATTATTTAAAATCATTAGCATAAAAATCAACAGTTTTCAAACTAAAACAAACATAAGTTGAATTCACAAATATTAAAAAACTAAAACGACTAATAGCAAGTCCAAATCACACCTGTAGGGCAATTCACTAACTTTTAACAATACGACAATCGCTATATTAGTCTACAGCTTTTGTTTTTTGCAGTAACAACTGCGATAATAGATAATACTGTTTTTCTAATTACCTACACAAATCAGTAACATATGGCATCTCTGTCCAAAAAAGCGAAAAGCACAAAGAGGAATAGAAAAAAAAACAAATTATTATTAAATTGTGTTACTAAAGTCTGTATGAATAAATAAATAAAAAAACTATTTGCGTGCTTTATAGAAAGAATTAATTTAAGTTCACAAAAATTTAAATAAAATAAAATGTGAATTTATACCCCTATTACGGTTTACAACTCAACTCAGTTGTCTAAAAGACAACTGCTACTGATGAGTTGTAATTTGAAACAACTGCAACTGATGAGTTGTTATTTTTTTAAACTTTTGTTAACCGAACTAACACAGGGTTGCAAACGGTGAAACTACAACAGAGTTGTTACACAATTTAAATTCAATTTAAAAATTTTTGACAAGTTGAGTTGTAATTGATAATACCAAATTGTAAAATTTCAACTGAAGTAGAGTTGAGTTGTAAACCGTAATAGGGGTCTTAATTTGTGTTAATTTATAGTAAACTAGCTGTGCCCGCCAGCGTCCTTTAGACCCTTGCGTTTTTAGTGCCACCTTAAACTATGCTGCATATCACTTTATGTATTTACTTTATAAAAAATAAAGTTAGTTCAGTTCTGTTATGGTTTAAGAATTTACTTTACTACTAAAATAACTGCGTACTTTCACTAATTTTTCTCCACTTTCTCTTGGAAAAAAATATTTTATATTGGAATCATTATACTAAGGTACATCCTCACAAAATTTTGTTAAAATGAAATGAGGAAATGAGTTACTATTTAATTATATATTTATAGATATGTACATATTATGTATGTGTATACTATTTTAGCATTTTATTGAAAACCAGACTCATTTTGCGAAAATGTATTTTCTAAATATGACAGTACAAATAAAAACGTTCTTGTCGACAAAATAAAGACACCAAAAATGACCGTTTATTTAACGACAATAGACTTGTCAACAATAACAGCTGACTTCAAACAATAACAAGTATTTTTAAACGTGTTGCTGCGTAGAAGAACTTGTGTACGTCTTATAACACAAAAACAAATATCTTTTACTCTCGAAATTTTTTTGTCATTTCCCATTTACATTATAGCGTTGCGTTCTAGAACGTTGCATTAAAAGCATCATACAAAGTTTTTTGAAACTTATTAAAAACAGTGAAAGTTTACGCTGCAGACCTACAATATGGTCGATATTTTTGCAACCTTTGATGATTTTTTGTTTGTTTTATTTGGCAACCGTAACCACACTCTGTGTAAGAGCTGCCTTTGTCTGATTTGCGTTAAATAAGTGTTCCCGTGGTAACCTGCAGGTTCGTTCACTCCCCAACGTAGGGATTGTGTAGAGCTGCATTTGGCCAGTTTTTGCTAATGCGGTGTTCCTGTGGTAAGCCGTAGATTCATAGTAGTTATTATCACTCTGTGTTAGAAAGCTGAGAGAGCTTGTAGTGGATGATTAATAATAATCGCTGCTACTGAGTAGAACTTAGTAAGACGCCTAATTGTAAATAAAGACATTACGAAACATTTTCGATCGGTGTTTCTTTCAAAACGGTCTAAAGAAAATAAATTTTCTGTGACATAACGTTCGGACACCGGCGAGTTTACCCCAGCCGAAGAAACTTCGTTAAAACTTTGACGTATTCAACTTTAATTGAAGTATCGACGGAAGAGGTTGACACAATGAGTATTTTGTTATTGGATATTAAATCAGGAAAGAAAACATTTGAAATGCTTTGAAAAGCTTTGATCGCGATTTTACTTTGTTTAATTTAATTATTTTGTTGTATTTTGCTTTACTTGTGCTCCCATTCAACACAAAAATTTAATCAAAACAGAGAAAAACTACCAAACTGATCAACGTACGACAAAACTTGCCCAACTTTCGTACTTTACGTTGATTGTGACAACGCTCATAAAAAAACATGTATTTCAACTTGCTAGTACGTTGAAAAAGACGACGTAGAACGTATGACGGATTCTACGGCCTTAAGGCCTTGTCGGTACAATCTAGCTACAGAGATATAGAGTATTAGAATAAAAGCCTGAAATTAAACTTGCCGTAGTAATTTCAGAGTGGGGACTAAATCTTTTCTGTTCACCTTTGTAGTTTAAGCAAAATACTTATAAGGGTCGCGTTTCTGTTATGAAAAAAATAATTTCCAATATCTAATTGACTTCTTCAATATTAATCACGGAAAAAATTAAATGGCGCTTTATAAGCCATTTATCTTAACCTTGGCAACACTGCCATACCAAAAAAAATACGCAATATTTATGTATTAGACTTTTTGCGTTGTTTTTAAATCTTTGTAGAAAATTATTTGACAACGAAAAAAGAGATGGACGAAAAGCGAAAAATAAAGGAAATTCCCAGAAAATTTAATAATAAAAACTAATACGTAAAAGCAATAGAAAGCAAAAGAAAAACAAAACAACAACGAGAACAATTTCCCTTTTAAAGAGAATTTCTGTTGTGAATGAAAATTGTGTAATAAATAGGAAGGATAACAAGAGGCTACGAATGTTCATTTGATAACCAAATAATTCTCATATAAAAGTAAGTACATACATACATGAGCCACTGTACATACATACATACCTTGTATCCTACAATGTGAGTTATTCGTATAGAAGCAGGTTTGGACTACGTGGGTGAGAGACTCATGTTACTGCAACTTTCGTTTAATCAGAGGTGGAAAAATTAAAAAAAAAAAAATACAAAGGCGAGGCGACTAGAAATTCTGTTGATGATGGCGAAATTATAACCGCTGCAATGTCGATAGCGGAATTGAAATTGTATTTACTAAGTACGTAGTAGCTTTCGGTAACATCATTACTTTTGAGTTGCAATTGTTTTGGTTGTTATTGTTCGCGTTGTTGTCATACCGTCGAAATGAGGTTTCCGTCTATAATATACCAACAGAAAGTATGAGCTCATTTTTTTCCATTTTTTCTGGGAAAAGTGATGATGTGTCTAGTAAGCAGAGCAATAATAAACATAAAAAGCAGAAGGACATTGAAGACATCAAATATAAACAAACAGTTTTAGGATTTTCTTCCTCTGCTCTTTTCTCTTTTTTCCCCCCAATTGACTTTGTTGTCTTTTTTTAAGAAACAATAAGTACGCAAAACAACATGAACAGAACATATTCATACCCTCTGTATCCCCCTTTAACAGTTTGGAAAAACCCAAACACAAGACTTTACAGTAAAATAAAATTTAACCATGAATCACATCTCCGCCAACATGTATATATGTATGTATGGAGGGAGTTAAATATTAGAAGAGTTATTGCCGGTCGGTGTAGTTTAGAACGGAAAATGGCATTTCATCATAATTTTGAAAGTGGGAAGAAAGAAAGAGTGTCCATAACTATAGATTCGAGGTTAATTACAAAGTGTTTAAAATGAAAGAAAGCAAACAGTTGCAATTGAAAATGCAAACATGCATTAATCATAAAGGGAATTTCACAACTGCGAAGCTTAACTGCTGCGTTCTCAATAAATAAAACTAAAGTTTAGAACACACCAAAGCCTTAATGTATGTAAAGAACACAATGAATATAGAAGTACCAAAAAAGTGGGGATATCGAAAAAGACCACTAACTTTATGGGTTCCTTTTCAACACCCTTCGATTGTAAATGATTTCCGGCACCTGATTTGTAACTTACTACTACGTAGGTTTAGTTAAGTTTCGTGCTAACACGAACATTTACTGTGGCCTGTAGTGAACTTGGACTATCGACTAGTAAAGTGTGTCAATTTAGTTTCCTCAGATAGCTTCGTTTTTGACAACCTTAAACCAAAAATAAATTGTTTTAAGCATTTTAATACAGAAATAATTAAAATAAGCTATTATTATATAAAAATGTGTGTGAAGATACATAAATTCGAATTTAACTAGCAGAGACAAAAAACACATTTTTTAACAGACGTCGTTTTGCAGTCAAGAGGGCCTTTTTTTTGGTATAAAATTCACTGTAAATATCAATCCAATTATTATGGAGGCTACAACTTGGAATCGGGAAAAGCTACACCTAAAAAAAACACTTGGGGATGTTGCTCCGAGGGATACTTTTTGAAAGTAAAATAGTAGGATTTCCGAAATGACTAAAGAAAAGCTAAAAAGACTTTAAAAATATCTTGAGAGGATTTTTTGGTCATTATAGAAAAATAGGGATGGGTACGATATACCCACTATATACAAATGTTGATCCAAGAGGTGCTTAATGAATTTGAAAAATCCTCTCAATAAATTTGTACCAGGGTAAAATTCCACGTCAAATTAACAAGGCACTCAAAATGACTACTTCAGATTTTATTGAAACTTTTGTTATTTATATTCCTTGACTCTCTGAATCCAAATATAGTTTTAAAAAAATTTTATATCTTATAGTTTTTTGGCTATACAGTTATAAAAGTCGAAAAATATTGGAAGTTGAGTAATAGCTCATTTTAAACTGGATTTCATACTTTTTCATTTCATATCAATCACGAAAAAAACTAATTTTTAACAAATTTTTTTCTCATAATTAAAAAAAAGTTTTATAAAAATCTTTTTTAAAATTAAAATTTACATATGTTTTTTAATGTGGCTTAGTGAGTACACCATAAAATTTCAGAGTGGGACCATGGTCGGATCAGAAGTTATGTATTAAAAGACACTATCCCAAAGATTTTTATACATAGATAAATCTGTTATAACATTAACTTTCATCATATTTAATTTTATTATTATCTTTTATCTTTGAATCTGGGAAAAAGTTAGTAAATGCTTTATGTTTGATTAACGACCAGTTTAATAAAAGGTATCATTAAAATAAGACGAATTGGATTTTCATTCGGACATCTTAACATTATGAAATATACTAATGCGAGCGCTTAGTGATTAAGGGCTAACATTTGCCACGCTCCTTAAATGTGATAGAAAAAACTGAAACTGAAAGCTGATTCTTATTAAGCACAATAATTCCTTCCAATCCAACGGATTTTTTAAAGAAGGAAAAAATAATATTTTTTGCAAAACAGTGTTATTTGCCCACTTTACTATGGCCCTGTGTAAATATATTTTTAGTTTCGCTTTATAGAATTCTAACGACACCACACATCTGCAAATTTTTGAATAATTTAACAAATTAAGGCCAATTATTATAACTTGCCAATAGCTAAAGTTAGGATTTTATCACAGAGATAAGTAGTTTTTCGTTATCATAAGTATACTTTAAGCGAGATGTGACTCATAAACTAAAGGAAAGAGCATCTTGCTAAAAGCCATGATTCACTATCATACTCAGTAGTACGATTTGTCAAAAATTGCATGTGTGGTCAAAAAGTATGATAGTGTGGATTAAAAGTGCATGTGTGTGACAGACTTTTTGACAGTCTGTACGATTTGATAATCTTTTGAAAAAATTCATAAAATAGATTTTTTCTATGCGATCAGAGTTGCAAAATCTTGTTTTGTATGATAGTGTGGCATCTACAACGCCATTTTGAAACGATTTTTTTAATTAGGACAGAATACTGTCAGCTTTCTTTGTGATTAAATCGTACGATTGTGTAGGATAGTGAATCCTGGCCTTAACTAACTTTTAACGTTAGATATAAGAGTTTGAAGTTTGAACCCATGTTTTGTCATCTATAAAGTTGCCGTATTTTCTAATCTGTGGAGAATAATAATTTGCTTTTAATTTAAATTTTCATTTAAAAAATAAAAATGGAAAAAAGATCTCGTTTATCTATACATATGATAAAATAGTAACTCATTTCCTGTTTGTCCGTCTGTCTGTATTCGCATTACGTAAAAACTAGTAGATGGATTTTAAAAAATTTTTGTAAAGAGGTACCTTAGCATCCTGATTACAATATAGGATACTAACCGTTATGCTTAAACTATGCATATCGGTTTGTGCTTTACATATGGTTTATGTATTTGCTTATTTTAGTAGAGATAATCAACTTTATATAAAGTAAATACATAAACCATAACTGCAGCACTAAAAAAGTGAGGGTCTTTGGTGTGGATTTCTCTGAAAGTAAAATCGAGCAGAATATTGCAAAGAGACTGACGAAGTGGTGGGTACAGCTAGTTGTATGTAAGATATTTTCGTTTATTTGTTACACAGATAACAATTTGTAGTTTGTTTAAAGTAAACATATAAAGGAAAGGTATGACGTTGCAACTATGTTTTCAAGAACCAATTTATTTTGTCAAAATAGTCGGAGGTTCTTCAAATTAATTTTCAAAAAAATTAATTTTATTTTGCAATGAAGTTATAATAATGAAAAGTAATAGTTATTGTTCACTTTAGCACTCACTTGAACAAACGTGAACTTTAACCAGGGACTACTGTAAATAAGTCATCAAAAAAATTAAACTCAAAAACTCTTTATGTTAGAGTCAACGGAGATCTATACTGTCATATATTAATAAATTTGTATTGACGAGCTCTTTTAGAAACAATGGTGATCTTAAAAAATCGATCTCTTCTCCATAGTTAAGAGCAAGAGCCTCCACGCAAACCCCTAAGGGTCTGTGAGCACATATACAATCTCAACCAGAATCTCACAAAGAGGACAAAACATGTAAAAATCTTAAATCAGTAGCATGCAAGCTTTCAACAAGGAAAGTTTTGTGTCACTTTGCTAAATATTTAGCAAACCAATGCATTTTCATTTTAATCACTTTTTTTGGTTGGGGGCCTTTGGTTAAGTTATTTTTCAATGGAAAAATAAAAGTTCGAATGAAACTCTTAAAAATATACCTTTGTTTTCCGTCATAAAATAAAACTTTTTTGAGGAGTTTTATTTTTTCCGTCAAAAAATAAAACTGATTTTGTTTATTTTCTTCTTTTTTACCGTCTCTTTTTTATTGGGTCTATCTGACATAATGTGCGTAGTATTTTTTTTTTTTTTTTTTTTTTTTTTTGTTTAATAGTACGAACATAAATAGCTTTTTTTGGACAGATTTGAACGTACGCCGCTCAATCCCAATTTAAGGCCATATATTGCTCTTTCTACACTTCCCTGGTTTGCAGGAACAAACTGTTGACTTTATTTTGTCAATTTTATTTTTATTTATTTATGTATTTATTTATTTAATCAAGCCCATAGGGCCATATACGATTAATATAATCAAACAGATAATTTAGAGAAAAAGTACAAAATAATATAAAAATACAAGATTTAATAATATACTAAGGCCCATTATTATAACTTGCCTTGAGCTAAAGTTAGGATTTTATAAAACTTGCCAAGAAAATATCAGGGCAAATCCACAACTCTAATTAATGGACTCAGAAAATTGTCATTCTTCATTTTTCATTTAATACAAATTAAAATTAGAAAATAAAATTTCCTCATATATGTATCTGCAGTTCCTAGCAATCTGTGTCGTTGGTGGAAACAAAAAAAAAAAAAAGAAAAAACAATTAATGAACTGGTAGCATTACTTTTGAAGTAAAAAAAATTATTGTACATAAATCTTTAAACTCAGACGTACAAGTCAAAAAGGGCCTAAAAAAACATGTTTTTTGTAATTTTATGATTTTCTTTACTTTAAATTTTGGGTCTGGTCCGGCAAGTTTTGTTTTCAAACGTGAACTTATTTTTTTCATGATTTTTACACTTTGTATTTAACAGAGTAAATAATAAGAAAAAATATTTTGATGGTCTGATTGTTGAGAGAAAATTCGTTTAAAAAGTAAACAGTAAATAAGTATAATAAAAGTATAATGAGAAAAACTGGTATTTTATCATCTTGGCTGGCAGAATAATGTTTAGAGTTAAAAAGAGTACTTGCTTCGCTTGTAGTATAAAAAAGAATAAGATCAAGTATGAATCTGTATATTTACTCGTATATTGATCTTTGAAAGACGAGAACAACAGATACTTAAACTTTCACAATTCTTTGCAAATAAATGTCGATTTATTTATGACGATGGTAACGGTATAAAATAAAAATATACACATTTTTTTTTAATTTACTGCCTGTCCCACAATGTCGCAAGTGATCGTTAAAATGCAAAAATTTTACGCAATGGCCGCATAGACTAAAGTAAACATCAACAATTCATTACAGTATATAAAGGGGTTAAAATCGCAATTAAATTTTTTAATCACTGTGCCAAACAAATTGTGAAATAAGAAATAAAAAAAAATCAGAACAAACCTTAACAACAATAAAACCAATCAAACAAAGAAGAGAAAAGCATCATGGATATTTAATTATTAACTTAAAGGCTGCTTTATTATCTGAAAAAAAACACAATGAAAATGAAAAATTATTTAAATCAACGTACAAAGCATAAATTTTAACAAAAACTCATTAAAATTTGCTCTAGAATAAAATCTAAATTAAATTATAATCAACCTTGATAGAGGATTGATAGATTACCTAATTTTTTAAACACAATAAAAAAAATTAAATCGTTGCGAAAGAGAGGAACGGAATAAATCTCCAGTAGTGTTTGCTGAAATGTCATGTCAAAGTTTTACTCCAAACATAATACATAATAACACTGTTGTTTCCTTTAACTAAGACAATAAAACAATTGTCGTCAAGTAAATGTAAGAAAGTATTGTTCGTATTTTTTAAATAAAAATCTTTAACTTCTGATTTTTGTAATGTCCGGTGAATTTATTTTAAAATAAAATACGTGCCATCCTGTAGTACTTCTTTGTTTATCCAAAACTACCGAAAAACTCTTAATTAAAACAAAACGCAATTTAACTACTATTTTTCAAAAAATGTCAAAACGATAATTTTTTAGTGAATTATGTAAATGTGTGAAGTTAAAGTTAAATATGTCAGTTATATTCGTTTTTGACGTAAATATGTTTTGACGTAAAACATATTTAAGTGTGAAGTTAAATACGTATATGACGTAACGTCTTACACACTAAAATATGAAGTTTTCAACAATTTAAAAATATTTTTAATAACTTGCATTTCCTCTCCATTTGGCCAAAATCCTTCACAGACTACATATAATACAAAAATTGACTTTTTACACTTTTTTTTCTAAACTCACAAACTCAGTTTAGAAAAGCTGCTTATAAGGTGTAATAGTAGGGGGCCTAGGTAACACTCTCCATGTGGCAGTATTATATGCCACCTCTTCATTTGGCCACTTTAACCAAAAAAAAATTGCTAACTGTTGTTCAATAAAAAAATATGAATTTATGTTTATTTATCTCAATATAAAATTGCTGAAATATCATTATTTGGAAAAAAAAAAGTTGTTAAAAATATTTTAAAATTCATATTTTTGTGTGAAGACGTTACGTCATTTATGTATTTAACTTCACACTTAAATATGTTTTACGTAAGTCGTTACGTCAAAAACGTAATAACTGACATATTTAACTTCACACACATTTTAAATAGCTGTATCGAGTAGCGCATTGGTAAAGAGTTGAGTCCAAACCTTCCTGCACCAACTTCAATTTATATTTTAAGCCCATTCGTTATCAAGCCAGTTCAGGCTCGTATCTGCCTTTGTCGCAGCTCTTTATGTTTTCAAGTACCTATACCTTGGTGCAGTACAGTACCTACTCCTCAATTGATAAACGATGCATTTGTTATCATCTAATCATTTCAGGATATTGAAATAACCTAAAATTTCGCCAACAAATTACAAAATGACGGCGGATAATTCTTACCACTTCTATGGCACAGATTGGGGTTTTCGATGCCAAAAGTGGGAATTAATTCTGGTAACTTTCATGTTTTTAATTTTGGATCTTTTTTGATCAGTATCACTTAGAGAGAGCAAGCTTCGATTTTATGAAAAAATTGTTGCAACAGGACTGGGGGAAAGGGTTCTCCCCATACAAAGTATTTAATAATCAGGTATCTAGAAAGCTATAATTTGAAGACGAGATATGGAATTGGAATGAAAAGTGATACGGTACGTGCCGAGGAAGTTGTGCTTCCATATAAAGTAATTAATAATTATGTGCCAAAATTGCAGATTATTTCGAGGTATCTTTCCTCGTTTCTAATGTTAGCTTAAAGAACAAAATTTATACATACATAGGTATTTAATCATATTTTAATGCAATTTTTTACAAATTATTTTAAAAATTTTTATAGTTTAAGAAGAAAAAATGTTTTTTACTTAATTCGGTTTAACTCACAACTATTTATTAAAATTTTTCCCGAAATTAACTAAATTAACGGATTACGAGTACCAAAATTTATTAGGTTCACACAAATTATTATTATTAATTCCCCTTTTGGTATCGAAAAAGTTAGAAATTTCATAAATATAGGGTGCATACCTATCATTTGGAATAAGCATCTGAAACATATTGTTTTACAAATGAAGTAAAAAAAAAATTAAAATGTAACGTGTTGTATTGCAATTTGTTTGCTGTTCGTATTTTCCTCATTTTATATTAGAGGTCCGAGCGGATAACTAATATTTGAGTATAACTATATTAGTATAGGGATGTTAAGTTCAATTCTCATCAAAATGAGTTAAAATGAGTTAAAGTCTGTCTGTCTTCGTTACTAATTCAGGTAGAATAGAATTTGTTATTGTATTTTAGGCTGATGTCAGAGTACGCACTACAAGCGAAGATATAATATAATAATAGTTATCTAATAATATTTATTTGCTAGCTTTATTTTTTGCTTGGAAATTAAAAATTATTTTTCCAGTTTTATTTTTTGCTTGGAAAAGTAATTGTTATTTTTGAAGTTTTATTTTTCGCTCATATGTATTTATATGGGGAAACTTTTTTATATCATGCTATATTTTTTTAAAAACCCATTTAAATCGATGAACATATTTATCTTCACACCCATAAAATAGTTATGAAATATTTTTACTAATTGCTTAGTGTTGTCCGACACTGTATGATGTAGAAGTAGTTGCTTTTTGCAAAAATAATTCCAATACACATAAATACATACATATGTACTTGTAATGACACAGTATGTCCAAATATTTTTACATTTTATATATGTACATACATATCCACACATACATATGTATATATGAATGTACATATCTCATACCGGCATCACAAATCAAATAGAAATTGCTCTCTAGTTAGCAGAATTTTTTCACCATATAACGAAACTACGGCAAAAAACAGAACTACAATTATCACACCCTGTATAACAAAACCCAAAAGAGAATGTTCGTCATACAAAAATAAAACACATTCTCTGAGTCAGTCAGGCAGTCAGATGTCTGGACAACAGGACGGTTATCAAGCGAAGTGTACAAGGGAAATGAAGTACAGTGAAGTAAGTCCACAAACAAAACAATAGAGTACAATGGTAACGCACACACAAAACGTTTTCACGCAGACGCGACAAAATGGTTTACAGAAACACTTTTTGCTTCAGCAGCGCTGTTGAAAAACACAATCTTGGTTATACAACTGGTTAATTTTTAACAATATAGCAGTGAAATCATTAACGACTACAATAATAAAACAAACCAAATAAAATAATAAACAGAAACCCACAACTGATTGGCAACTTTACAATTATAGACAGAGATTCGAGCTGATAGTAAAAAGTCGCCGGCGGATGAGTGTAAAAAGAGTGACCGTCAGGGTAGGAATATTTGTATTGTGACACTAGGTCAAAAATTCAGTGCTAAATTAACAAAGTTGGTTGACTTTGTGCCGTGTAAAAATATATATTTTGAAGATGCTAAACCGATTTCAATGAAATTTCTTAATAGATTATCTAAAATAAATGAGAAAAAGGCAAAAACGATTAATTGACTTAAGCTGTGTTCAGACGGTGTGTATTTGTAAAATGGAATGTCACTTTCCTATCCATAAGTAATTTCAAGTGAACGTCTAAATCTGTGTTCACACGTTGCAGAGAGGGGTATTTTGCCAATCTAGCCGGACACTAGCCCAAAAAATAAATTTAAGAAATGTAAAAACAGGAAAGTTGAGAAAATTGCATACGTTATTTTGACATTTTACGATTTTAAGAGGCTTTCAATATATCTATATATTTTTTGTAGCTAAACGAATAAAAATTTTCAACTAATTTATGACTCTGTTATATTAATTTTTAGAAAAATTATTATTTTAAATTTTTATCATAAAAAATGTCGATCGAAACTTAAAAAAAAAATTTTTATGAGAGTGATCTCCATCGCGATCCTAAAATTTTTATATATCACTATAAAATTTGGATTCTCTACTTCTATACTGTAGGAAGATCGTTGCGCGATTTTGCGCCATTTTTTTTAAGATATTTTGCAAATTTCATCGTTTTCTGTTTTTGCTCATCTTGCATAGGTAGATACGGTCACAAAAATGTTTTTGATTTTTAAGTTGTTTTAAATAAATTAATGTTTAATATTTTAAATAGAAATTTTTGTTACTATTATAAATAAATTATTATCTATACATATAATAAAACTGCAACTTTCTGCCTCTCTGAGGGTTTGTGTTCGCATCACGTAAAAACTACTTAAATTTCAAATTTTATAGAGAGGTATCTTAGTACTTACGTTAAGATATATCATCTCTTTTTCCATAAATCTAATTTCCAAGAGAAATGGAGAAGAAGTAGTGAAAGTACCGATTCAATGTTACTGCAGACTTTTAAAACACTATTTACAGAACTCTACAATTATGTTTCTGAATAATTACCCAGGGATGGGTAGTTTTATATAAAATAAATACATAAACCATATCTGAATCCCTATAAAGAGTCTTAAAATTTAGGGTGGGGTGTATAACTTTCGATTTTTACATGGTACATGTTTTGTCGCTTTAATTATTACATAGATGGAGAAAGGGTAGAAAACAATTAAAAGGGGCGGGGCACACATATTCATATACTCTTGAAATTCGTTTTGTTCCCTAATTTGTAGTTATAATAATGAAGTTTAAAATGTAAACAAATGCGTCCATCCACACAAATTGCTGCAATAAAAATTGCACGATATAAATCTATGTATAAATAGGCAAGTGAAAAAAGTTAAGAGCCATTTTAACTGACTCAACGAATTTCCTTGAGTTTTTTTGTTTGATAGATTGTCAATAGGAGCAGTGCAGAATGTATTTTTCTTCTACATTTTTGAGTCTAAGTTAGTTAAAAACAGTTAATATTAGCCAATCATAAAGCCATGATCTCTCTTTCTCTCTTAATTTGCTAAAAAATTACAACAAAAAACTCAAAATTTACTAAATTAAATTTGGCTTGGCAACTCCGTAAACAATCAGAAGGAAAAACTTAATTTATTAATATATGTACATATGTAATTTTGTAAACCAAAACACAAATCAAAATCGAAAGAAAATATGTATGTATTTATTAATAACTAAATTTGAATAATATGAGTATAAAAAATATGCAACATGAATGTGCACTTATGTAAAATATATACCTAAAACGATTACAAAAATAAATTGGTCGAATTTCGACCACAGGCCTAACTCTTGTACAAATAAAATTTTAAAGAAGAAAAGACATAAATTTCAGAGACATAAGTTGCATAGTGTAATAAGGCTCCTTCAAAGCTAATTCGAACAAAATATTGTACGGACGCTGACAAAGTGACAGACACAGCTAGTCACGCATAAATTATTTTTATATAAATTAAATACTATAAAGAAATAAATTACGAAAATGTATTTTTATTAATATGCTTGGGTGGTGGAGATTGGTTAGGAATTGGGAAGCACCATAAACGCTTCAAAATTAATATTTATTGGAATTTAAAAAAAATTAAAAAAATTTTACTTTTTCAGGTTTCGTGAGGTATCCCTCCAATCCCCGCCCAGAAAAACATAAAAATTTTATTTTTATGGTATTGAGGCGTTTTTAATTCATTACTTTTGATAATTACATAATTTTTTCAATAAAATATTTCATGTCACCGCCCACAAAAAGGGCTGAACGAAAATGTTATTTTAAAATCTCCTGGGTCCAAGTTTAGGTTTTTGAACATTTGCTGATTTAAAAGTTGCATTTGCTAAACGAAAGTGTAAGAAACTTAAAAACAAAATTGAAATTTTCAGAGGTAAGATTAGTTCTTCTAAGGGGAACTTTTTTCTCCTTGGTCCCTTTTTTTTATTTTCAAGCCTTAATAGCCTAAGGCCATAAGTTTGATTGATCTAGGATTACTCAATTAATGTCCGGCTAGATTGCCATAAATACTATGTGCGTTGGTATGTTACATAAATATGACATAACCTTTTTTGGTGTCAACAACAATAAATATCAAACATTATAAAACAGATGAGTGATTTTGTGCAAAAGTTATAAATTTCAATTAAGAAATTAAAAAAAAAAAGGATATTGAAATATTTGCTTGCAGGAGTATGGCATTTGCAACTTCTATAAAAATTAAAAAAAGAAAAGAAGAGAGCTCTAACAGAAACAGAGAGCTGTTGAGCCAAACTGAATGCTGCAAAGGGACACTGGTCTAGGTTTTACATCAATGGTGATGGATGAGCTGAGGTTAGATGATCTCAAGGCATTTAAAAACTTTTGCAGAATGTCGTACTCGTCCTTTGCAGAGCTGCCAAAGAATGTATCGCCTATGAGGCAAAGCACTGAAATGCGCGAAGCTATTTATGCAACTGAAAGGTTAAAGTTTTTAATTTCATACCAGTTTCATAAATTTATATATAATTTATCCTTTATTTTACTTAAATTACTCTCAACTTTTCGATTTTTGCCAGTGGTGAAAATACAGTGTTTTACAATATTATTTTTTGCCTCCACAAAAACTTGTTTTTGAAAACAACAGCTGATGTCACGAGTTTTTGTCACATGAAAATAGAACTTGCTCCAAATCAAAAATGTCATGTGTACTGCAGACATAGAAATAACAAATGCTATTGCAAGGTATATTTATCTTACTAGGTAGTTTCGTCCGCCCAGCTGATTTAGTAGTTCGACATGTCAAAAGTTGGATGTGTTCAGAAATTTTATAGTGTAGAAGTGAGAAAGCAATTTCTCAATTTTCTTATATTTTTTTGACATTTCGAACAACAAAGCAACAACAAAATGCCATGTTGTTCTTATATTGTTGTATTTGTTGTAGGGACGCCACTACCTAGTGAAATAAATATACCTTTTGCTATTGTTTAAAGGCGAAAAAGTGACATTTCATATGACAAACACACACCGTCTGAACACAGCTTTATTAATAAGTATAATAGCATTCATACCATTTTTTATTAAAATTATATTTCGGAATTGGATTATTCTGTAATATAATAAGACAATTTTAAAATGTATCGCATAAATTTAATTTTTTCTCGCAACACAATAAATATGTCATCCTTAAGTGAATAAATTAAAAAGAAGGAATAAAAATATTAAATATTAATAAAAGATTTATTATGCAAAATTAAAAGTAGGTACAATTAGGATACTTGGTACAATGTTTAAATTTATTTCCAAGTTCAGTACATGTACGTTGTCCTATGAATGAGACTTTCTCCAGATCAAAACATCTTCGATCAGCCGAAGGCCACATATGCAAGAAATCTGTAGTAAGCGTAGCCGGCATTGGTCATACAATAGAGGAGAAAATTCCTAAGCCGTGGCAAAGGCCTGCTCAAGGCGAATTCATACCAGGTGTGAGCAGTAGGACAACAACTACAACAAAACAACAAGACATTAGCAAAAAAACGAGAGCAAAAATCAATCAGCTGGGCTATCGACTCCACCTGGTATGAATTCGCCTTGTGCCTGCTATACACGAAAACATAAGTAAGGTTTTGGTCATTCCATAGAAGAAAATCTTTCATTAATAAAATTTTTTAAATATTTTTAAAAATGTCTCGGATTTTAGATTGTCTTAAGATATTTTCAAAAGCTTTTAAATTGTTCATTTTAAAATCTGCTAATTCACAAGAAACTTCACGCAAAGATGTCATCAATCACAGTTTACACATGTCAATGAGATAATTTAAGCCTAATTTTTTTACCTTTTAACCAACCATTAGATTTAGTTAAAAAAAAAAGCTTTAAATAGGTTTTGAAAATGTTCCTTCCTTTTTCATATTTGATTTGCCAATAAGATATTAAGTATTAATAATCATCTACAAAGTAGAAAAGGAATACAATTCCTAAACTCTTTAGTTCTATAAAAAGTTAAATGTAAATAATCTAATATTACAAATAAACAAATAAGTAAATAAATAAAAGCTTTTAAATAATAGTGACCTAAGAAATGTAACGCACAATTGCCGTTTTATGTAATAAGTTTAGATTCTTATAACTCGGAAAATATGGGTGGCCACCGATATTTTTACTTAATATTTGTTCTACATTTTTCAATTTTCCATCACCTTGGATAGTTTGTTTTTTGACACGTTTACTTCAATAGAGAAAAAAGTAAAAAGTAAAATAAAGTCTGCTAAAAATATTAGATTGGCGGTAGTTTCGTCGCCTGTTAAAAATAAAGACGTGTCTGCACCTACTACAATCCGCGCGATTCGGATCTCTGCTCCAGTGAAACAAGCCGTGTCAAAATTTTGAACGGCGGCTGCTGCGTGATTATAAAGCGGCGGCTGCGTGATTATAAAGCGGCGGCTTTTAGACAATGAAAACGGCTGCATTTTCGGCTTAATTTTTATACGATTTTACTTATCGGGTAGTTTTTTATTGAAGCTTTTACATCCTCTTTATTTCAGAGGTCTTTTAATTTTATCGACCCCAAATGTATTTAAAAAATTAATACTGTTATTTTTATAATAAGCCGATTAAAACGATGGCGGCCACATAATAAGAATAATAACAGGCAGCGGCGCGCTACCGGCTTTGAGCCGCTCGGCTTGTTTCACTGTTCTCCACTGGACTTTAATTCTCTTTGTTTTGGGCGGTGTTTTTCTTGTTTTTGTGGTAATTTTTTAATTGCTTATTTATTCATAGGTACTTTAATTGTATATAATATTGAAAAATCATTTGCAACATACAAACTTTTTCCTCGTTTCACATATAAATGCAAAATCAAAATACAGTTATCTTTGTGGAAATCCAGAAAGCAAAATATACCTAATAAATAACACAACAAAAACAAAAAAGAAATATTAATTAAAAATCAAAACAAATTTTCTTTGCTTACATGTAGTTGTTTGTCCTCCTTGTTTATTTTTCTGTTTCTGCTTCAAGTTGCTTTAACTACTTTTCGCAACAGCCATATGTAAAAATATGGTTCACATGTACAGAAACACGACGACGACTCACTTGTAAAATGACACGGTGATTAACGCACTTTTCTATTTTCGTTGATTTTTTTCGTAAAGAAAATAACCTTTTTTAAGATTGTTTTGGGTGG
Organism: Phasia obesa; assembly: GCA_949628195.1. Lineage (NCBI taxonomy): Eukaryota > Metazoa > Arthropoda > Insecta > Diptera > Tachinidae > Phasia > Phasia obesa. Next base: position 84,662,191 of record OX451217.1, on the reverse strand, counting down.
TTGCTTTTTTTTATAAAAATTAGTTCGAAAACAATGTTTTTGATATTATTGATAAAATTGTCCATGCGGAGGGAGTTATTGTTAATTGTCATCAAACCACATTATTTACACACTTGCCATTTTGGTGTGGTCTTTTGTCGGGACTATTTTGTGTAGACTAAAAAACTATCAATAGGTGAAACTTTTGACTTGGTGTTGTTTTTCTAATTTTATGTGTAAATAATCGGATTGCACGTAAATCTTGTATAATACGTGACGACTTTACATTAAATTTAATTCGTTTTTATCAGCTTATTTTAAATTTAATTAGAACTACAGGCTTAAACTTACAAAATTAATTAAATCTTGTGGTTATTATTTTATTTGTTTTTATTATTCACAAAATTTTCCATCTACAATTAAAACGCGTAATACGCGACGAAGTTCACAAAACTAACACACTGTTGCCAACATTTAAACGCACATCACACTTGAATTGCCAACTTATAAATTATATCATAGACACGACTGCCAGATTTGATGATTTATTGCCATTTACCGATAACTCGTTGAAAATGAAAAATAAAGTTGATGGACATAAATATGAACACTAACATAAGGTTTACACATGCAAGTAAAAGTAAAAAAACACAATACACTCAGTTTTTTACTGAAAAACTCGCATTTTTCAAAATCTAACCTAGGGTTATTTTTTGACTACGGTTGCAATTTAAATGTCAAAACGAGAAACAGAGTTGCCAGAAAAGTTTTATTTATATAAACAGAAATATCTCTATTTAAAAATAATAGTAATATTTTCTTCAAATTTTTATTAAAAAGGCAGTTGGTATTATTTTAGAACTATGATTTCATAAAAAACCAATTAATATATATGTATTAATGTCTACTGTTTACAAATGTACAAATATTATCCTGCTACTTTGGTTTATAAATAAATAATGCAAACAGATAAACACTTTTTGTAACCTTTCCCTTCCACGACAATTTTAAAATGAAATTTTTAATTGCATTTGTAAACATGCATGTAACTTTCAAGATTTCCGTTTATTTCTCCGCCATTTTCGTAGATAAGACTTATACCATACTTGTATGCAGTTACTTGCATGTGTAAAAATAGCGTAAATTAGCAAGACATTTTTCCTACAAGTGATTTTTTGACAATACTTTTGTCAATGTCAAAGAATAAACAGAGTTGTCAGAAAAGTTTTATTTAAAAAAGTAGAATTAAAAGGTAAAAAAATTTTTATAGTTTTAACATATTTTTTGGCGTATTTAAAAATAATAGTAATCTTTTTCTTCAAATATTCACTAAAAACAGTTGCTGTTATTTTAGAACTTTGATTTCATAAATAAAACAGTTATGCCTTTATGCAAAATAAATAAAGTCTACTTGAATTACAATTTTATAAGAAAAATTTGTCTTAATGTACACTTCAAGTAGACTTTATTTTTTTTTTTTTTTTGTTGCATGAGAGCGTTAATAGTTATGATGTCTACTGTTTTCCCACAAATGTAATGCTGTTAGTAACTTTGGTTTATAAATAAACATAGCAAACAGTACAGTCGCATGGAAAAGTACTATTTTATGATTTAAGTTGCTTAAGCATTTGACAGACTTTTCGTTCATTTTTTGACATTAGCTTAAGCCAGCTTATGCATATTGTAATTGGGCCTATATGTTTTTAATTTTCGAACATAAGTTTGAAAATAGCCAAACGCAAACAAAACGCCTGAGTTACAGCACATGAAAAAAAATTGGCGATTTCAAATCACATGCGATTTCAAAATCATTCGAGTCTCAGAATATGCCTGTATAATTGCAGTGTGAACACTTTGGTTTAGTTTGTTTAACAACTCGTTAAATTTTAGTTGTGTGAGCGCCTTATAAAGGCAGCGTAATAGAACCTTTGCAATTATTTAATAACATAATAATAGAACAAGTTAACAGTATCAAATATCTGGGTTTCTTAATTGATAAAGAACACGTAGAATACTTTTGTAAAAAAAACGGGTAAAAATAGGATTCCGTTAAACATATACAACACTATCATTAAACCGCATTTTGAATTTGTATCATCTATATTATACACAAGCTGTTCTGGGGCCATATTCTCTAATTCTCGTAGCTAAAATAATACATTAACGTTTTTCAAAACATTTCTATTAAATATCTGTACTTCGTTGTTGTTTCATAAGCTAGTCCAGCCTAACTTCTTTAATGTAAATAAAATAATAGTTTAATTACATTTTTCCCGACGTTTCGTCAATTTCTTGTTGACTTTATCAAGGGGAATCTATTTAATTAAGAAAAACAAAACAATACAATCAAACCACTCTTACATTAGATATAACAAACTTACTTACAGTAAAAACAATATTATTAATTACATTAAAACATAATCTAACATATTACATTTAACAAAAAACATTTAACATTAAATTAAATTTGAACATATAAAAACACAACTTAAATTTATATCACAGTTTATTTAATGGCGACTATATAACAAGTGTTTATGTTGTCCGTATCTTCCTACAAGTTCATTGTATACTCTTTCTTTTGTTGTATTCTTAGGCTTTCAATAGTGTACCTTTTCTTTTCCACATTTTCTCTATCTAAAATTGTTACTGTTTCAAAATCAGCTGAATGACCTGTTTCTAGTATGTGTTGCGCCAACGCAGTTGATTGTTTATGTTTTTTATGTCATTCTTATGTTCTTTCATCCTTGTTTCTAAAGTTCGTTTTGTTGTACCAATGTAAATTAAATTGCAGTTGTTGTTATCACTCCCTTTACATTTTATTTCATAAACAATATTGTTTTGTTGTTGTTTGTCAATAGGAGTTTTATTTTTGAAAATATTGTGTTTAGTGTTGTGTTCGGTTTGTATGCAAAGTTTATGTTCTTGTTTATTCTGTACTTAATATTTTGATTCAGCCAGGTTTTTTGCATTATAATAAAGGTAAAATTAATTTTTACTTTCCGTTCTGTTACTAAACAGCTGATCTATTTTTGATAAATGGAAATGAGTACATGGAGTTTGTTTTTCTGTTGCGTTCCGTTCTGTTGCTGACGAACCTGTTAAAAACAAAACTTTAACAACGTTCTTAAGTAAAGGCAAGAAACAGCTCAAATAAAAATCATTATTAAATTATTGTAATATGTTTATTTACTTTATATGTGGAATACAGATAAATAATATATGCTTGCAAAGAAGAGTACTAATATGTGTGGTTTTACGGAGAAAGTAACTACAAACATGCATTCACAGAATAGAAAGTAAAAGAACGGCAACAGAAAGTGAAGACTAATGAAGCCTTAAGGTTTCGTAAATTATGCCTTTAATTGAGTCCTTTTTTATAGAGTTTCGAATTTTCTTGACAGAAATAAGACTATTATAGAATTGTCTAACAAGTGAATTGTTCTTTTAAGGATGAAGGTTTTTAATATTTTAAAATAAATCTAAAATCTAATCTCTTCATATAATTTCACTATATTTTATGTTTAAATTAATATAGTTATTATCCCATTTACTTTACAACCTCTTAGTTTTTACTTGAAATGATTTATTACTGATGATTTATTCTAAAATGAACTTAATTATTATACAAGCAATTTGTTGGATCCTTATATTTATACCTTTTTATTTATAAAATTATTAATCACTGTTTAACTACCCTGGAGTTTAAGGGATACGATTAATATTATTAATAATAATAATTTTGGAGATAACAATACTTTCAGTACTGGAAGGCAACAAGTAACAATACATCGTATACATATTCTAAAAATTGGCCAACAATTCCCTTTAAAATCACCCTCTTTTTGACTTTAATTTCTACAATTTTTAAATGTCGTTAGTTAAATTATATTTTTTTTGGCTGTATGATAGATAATTATACTATTCTTTGCTAATGTTTTTACTAAAGAGCAATATTTGTGACCAAGGGGGAAACAGAGCACTTAATAAAAGGCAATTTTGAAATGCTTTTTTAAGTGGCTTTGTATCTGGATAAGATTTTCCTTTCACAACTGCTGCTCCATGGCGGAAAAACTAGCTTTGCATTTAAAAAACAAACATATTTTTGACATTATGAAAAAAAGTCACTTTTTAGGAAAAAATCGTCAAATCGGAATATTGCTAATTTTGGGTAAAAATCGTGAAATCTGGCAGCCGTGTTGGTAGCACTTATGTTGCAACACTGTTGTGTTTGTTTATTCATGACACAAACCACACAGGGGGGCGTGTTGAATATTTATCTAATATTACCACTATGGTGAATGCTTTAATAATGAAATGTAGGTGGTGATGCATTTGACTGTCAGATAAATTTCCTTGATATTTATATAATAGATACAATATTTATATTTAAATAAAAAGTCGACTTTAGATCTTTCATAGACAAGATAACGCATACTTTTGACGTTAAAGTCGACTTTAATAAAACTAGCTGAAGCTGTTTTTAACTTATTTAACAATAGCATCAACTGTTCTTTGCCAAGTAAAATATTTATTGATGTTAAACAAATATTGGCGAACTTTTAACCTTGGCGATGAGAAAATTACTTTTTGTGTTACAATACCTCAGTTCTATAACTAAAGTGAAAAATTTCTCACTTTGAAAATCTTTGTTTTATAGACGGAGAGCTAGAGGTAATCATGAACTATTTCATTATTTTATTTAAGAAATATGTAATTATTTGTGTCCACCCTGTATAAAACAAGATGAATCTTGCCTGCATTTCTTGTATTCTTCAGGTCTTGAAAATAAGTCTTTGTTTAATCATCCAAATATAATGTGATTTGATTTACTTGTTCTTTAACAATGGGAATCAGTATGGAGCCCTCTGGGTTTTCAAATGGAGGTGGTATTTCATTGACACAACTATTTTCAACCTTTCCTAACCATATTTTTGTCTATGAAAGTAAAGTCTACTTTAGCAAGAGTTTAGTGTGTAACTATGAATTTAGGCCCATGTTTTCAGAATATAAATTTATCCGGGAAAGTGATCATCGGGCACAATCGATTTAGAATTTCAATGTGCCAAAATGACTGCAGAAACTTACAACACTGTTACTATCAAGTTTTGCTAAAGTAAACAATATTTGTGACTGATTCTATCGATTAGGTTAAGTTAGGTTAGGTTAGATTGGATTGGATCACACATGATTGTTTGTGTGTAGGTTCACAAGACCATTATTGATCCATAGTGACTCCACTTATATTTTACGGTGTCTATAGCTCGGTTCTAATCAGTCCCTCTATGTTGTCCAGTGAGCCTCCTAAATTTAATAATCAGCATAGCTTCCACAACCCTCAAGTCCTCAATATTCTGAAAGGAAAAAGAGGCAAAACATTTATTGCACACAGACGCAATAATAGTGCAGGGCATTCACAAAGATAGTGAAATGTATTTTCCTCTTCTTCGCCACACCATCTGCAAATATCATTATCGCAAAGTCGAATTTTTCTTCAGAAATATCTGAGATCGTTATATCCTGTTATAATACCTACATACATTCTCAGTTCAGACTTACTTATACGTAACAGCTTATCAATTTCCTCATTGCCCTTTCCCCCCAGCAAAGATTTCGTCTGTGTGCATCTCAATGAATTATTCCACATTGTGTCGGCATCACATACATTGAATCGAGATCAGGATCTACGTCCACACATCTGACATTTATATCTAAATCAGCTCCAGCTCGTGCCAACTTGTCTGCAGCGTCATTTCCTACGATATTATAATGACCGGGTACCCAGTACAGTTTCAGTGTGTGTTATTCTTTGAGAGCTTGAAGTTCTCTGCGACAACGGCTGACTACCTTCGATCTAATACACCCATTACCAAGTGCTTTCAAAGCCGCCTGACTATCTATGTAAATAGTGATGTTACTTGAGAATATCGGCCTCGTAGATAGTAACCTAGCAGCTTCAAACACCGCAAAAATTTTGGCTTGAAAAATGTTACATAGGTTATCCAGTCTAGAACTGTGTCTGATTCCTAACTTCTCGCAGAATACTCCACTTCCTGTACTATCTTTCTGTCTTTTTTTTATCCATCTGTATATATCCCAATTTCTCCAGTTAAGTTATCCAGAGGTTTCCAATCATCTTTTATTGGGATGATTGTAGTAATCTCCTTGTCCCAATAGATTTCAGGTGTTAAATAATCAGTTTCTATGTTCTCTAGTTGATATTTTCCTATCAACGAGGAGTGTCCATAATTCCTAACATACAATTGTTTATTCTGTCTTAATCTTAATTGTGTTCTCAATGCATATTCCTTTATATATGAGTTTAGAGGCTGGATTCCAAGTATTCTACAAAGTGCTTCAGTTGCTGTAGATTTCCTTGCTCCTGTAATGCTAAGTGCTACTATTCTATTTACTCTCTCTATAAATGATGCATGAGTACATGTTCCCAAAATTGGCCAACATACAAGTGATCCATGACATCGTTTTGGTGTAACTATTGCAGTGTGTATCCAGTAGATCATTTGTGGATTAAGTTCCCACGTTTTTCCAATTAAAGCTTGGCAGGAATTCATTGCGGCATATGCCTTCCTAACTTTCTCATGAAGGTTACATTTCCATTTAAGACGTTGGTCAAAAATTACACCCAAAAATTTCGCTTCTTTTGACCGCGATATCGCAACAATAAATCAATTTATTTCAAACCAAAACGTGCGTCTTCTTAATTCACCACCATATTTTCTCGACCTAAACATATGTAGTTGATGCTTCTGGTTGGTTTTTCTCCAAAGTTTATAAAAAAAGGAAAATAATTCGACAGTCCTTAATGACTCATTTAATGAGATGTCTCCTTATTTTGTTTAAGCCACTTTCTGACTCAACAATAAAATCGTATATTTGAGTTATTTCAAATAACTCAGCTAGCAGCGACTATTACTTTATATTAATGGTTTTTATTATTATTAGGGTTCCGTACACAAAGTGTAAAAACGTAACCCTATAGTTTTCGCTACAATGTCTGTCCATCTGTCCGTCTGTCAGCGCCTTTTATCTCTGGAACCGTAATAGGTAGACTCTTGAAATTTTCACAGATGATGTATAGCTGTTGCCGCTATAGCAACAAATACTATAACATATAGGGTGTTCCAATAAAGAGTGTTATTCACGAATATGTGCATATATTCGTGTTATTCACGAATATGTGCATATACAGTTGAAATTTACAAACAGTAATTAAAACTTAGTTCACTATATAAACAACTATAAAGAAATAAAACTAAAAATTAAAGGGTGTTCCGATAGTGGTGTGATTTGCATGTATAAGGCCTAAGTTTTGATCCATAATAGGTAGACTCTTGAAATTATAACAGAAGGCGTATAACTGTGCCCACTCTAGCAACAAATCCTAAAACTTAAGGGTGTTCCGAAAGTGACGTGTTTATTTGCCTTTATATCTTTATTTCTTGAGCTATAGAAAGCAACTACTTAAAATTTGCAGTGATTAAAACTATGTTCGCGTTTTAAGCAAGTATACAATATTAAACCTATAAACTAACGGGTGATCCATTAGTGACGTGATTTGTATGTATATGGCATAGGTTTTGAACGATAATAGGTAGACCCTTGTAGTTTTTATAGGATGTTTATTACTATGGCCACTATAACAAAAAGTAAAAATTAAAGGGTATGCCAACAGTGATGTGATTTGCATGCATATTGTCTAATTTTTTAACCATAATAGATAGACTCTTGAAATTTTCACAAATGGTGTATTACTATGACCCCTATAAAAACAATAAAAATTTAAAGGGTTTTTCGACAGTGACGTGTTTTGCATGTATAACGACAAATTTGTTGAAACGTAATAAGTAGACTCTTCCAGTTTGTATAGAAGATGTGATGCCATGGCCGTTATGACAATTACTAAAAATTAAAGGGTGTTCTAACAATGACATTTTTTTCACGTATAATAACTTATATTTTTAATAGTAATAGGTAGACTCTTGATATATTCATAAAAAGAGAATTGCCATGGCCACCACAGCAAATAACAAAATTAAAGGGTGTTCCGACAGAGACATGATTTGTACGTAAATGGCCTTACTTTTTGAACCGTAGTAGGTAGACTCTTTAAATGTTTACAGTAGATGTTGTAACAATTACTAATATCTAAAGGGTGTTCCATCAGTGACATGTTTTTCACGTATATTACCTTATTTTTTGAACCGTAATAGGTTGGCTCATGTATATTTCTATAGATAGTGTATTACCATGGCCGCTATAACAAAAATTGCTAAAATTTAAAGGGTGTTCCAACAGTGATGCAATTATGACTTTAATTTTAAAACTAAACGGTGACTCATAAGACATGAAAAAATTAACAACTTGAATTTTAAAGTTGTACTAAACATAGTACGGAACCCTAAGTGTGTGAGTCTAACTCGCACTTGACTAATTTATTATGAAAAAAATCATTTTAAAAAAATATATTTAATTGGTTCTAATGTGGACGAATTATAACTCCGAAACTTATCATTTTATTACATAACCAATCTGTCGCTGCTTAGAAATACTACCTTTAACATGGAACCCGGTACCGCCGACGCCGTTTTTAAAAGATTTACGTCGATTTTGCAAGATTTTAAAAAACGTTGTTGATTGAAATTTTAATGAAAAATGTTTTTATTAACGGTATGTTTTTAAGAAATTTAGTACAGGAATTCGTTTTTCTAATTTATTTTTATTGCAGTTTAAGCATGTATAAATGTTAGTCTTTTGTTTAGTTTCCATAAAATTGGACGTGTCCTTATATAAGAGCTATCCAAAACTGGATTACACTGGCTAATGACCGATTTTGCTGTCAAACGCAGTGCCATTCAATCGGTAAGAAAAAATGCTAATTTTGTTGAAGATTCCACAGGGAGAACCTTAACATGGGAACCTAATAATGACGTACGAAATATTTTGAGTAATGATAGCTAGACTTACGCATACAAATTTTATTGGGGTTTTATTAGGTCTCTAATATTAATTTTTTTATGAATCATTATTTTAATTATTTTTTTACAGGTTTAAGGAATATGGAACTAATCCATTTTTTCTGTGCACTTCATGTCTTTTTTACACAGTTTTGTCTGAACGGAATCTACCGTGTAAAAACAGAATTAGGTGTACATATGAAGCTAGTCTATTCATATAAAAGAAAATAGGAACTCATTTCCATCTGTCTTTCTGTCTGCTTTTCTTTTGTGTTGTTATCACGTAAATATTACTAGATGGATTTCAACAAAACTTTGTGAGGAGGTAGCTGAGCATACTGATTCCAATATAGGATACCCAAAAGATAGGATCCCAAAAGTATTTTATTGTCAAGAGAAAGTGAAAGGAGAGAAAAAAACGCAATTTCCGGTTTAAATGTACTGAAATTTTCGGTTTAAAACTGGGATATTTTTAACACGATTGCACACCGTTTATTTTTAAACGTGGGAATTTTAAACACAAATTTGTATTTTTACTTTGTGAAATTACATTGTGATTAAAATGTTTTAAACACCTCCTATAGAGGTTTAAAATAATTTTTAGAATTTTATCCAAGGCTGGGTACCTGTATATGAAGAAAATACGTATCTGGGCGGATTTTAACAAAATTTTTTGAGAAGGTACCTTAACATCCTGATTCCTATATGGGATACTTTTTTCCGCAAAAATACCTTATTTCCAAGAGATAATAAAGAGAAAAAGCAGTAAAAGTACGCCGACTTTTTTTACCGATTTAAAGGTACTGCATACTTTAAGGCATCTTATTTTTGTAAGCGCGATATTTTAAACACGGTTGCGCAACAGATGGAGCTGATTTAAAATAATAACAAAATATTAATTACTTGCTGCCAATTGTATGAAATTTGTATTTGATTTGCAGTTTTACTTTGTGGAATTACAATATTATTAAAATATTTTAAACACTTTATACAGAGCAAGGTATATTTATTTTACTAGGTAGTGGCGTCCCTACAACAAATACAACAATACAAGAACAACATGGCATTTTGTTGTTGCTTGGTAGTTCGAAATGTCAAAAAACATAGAAGAAAATTGAGAAGGCGTGTGTGTATGTATTTTATTGCTTTCTCACTGCTACACTATAAAATTTCTGAACACGTAAAATTTTTGACATGTCGAACTACTACATCAGCTAAGCGGACGACACTACCTAGTAAGATAAATATACCTTGATACAGAGCTTTAGAATAATTTTTAGAATTTTTTATAAATTTTAGAATTTTATCCAGGGATGGGTACCTTTATATAAAGTAAATACACAAACCATAATTGAAACACTATAAAATAAGAGTCTTACAATTGGAATGGAATACTTTCAAAGCCAAATCGAGCAAAATATTTTCAGGAATATGGGTAAAATACTGTACTCTGAGGTGGGTACAAATGTAAATATAATGAATAACGGAATTGATATAATATTTGAATTTGCTGATACACAGAGGGGTATTTTGCCAATCTAGCAAATATATTTTTTGGTTTCTAAACGAATAAAGATTTTGTATTGATTTTTTCTGTGATAGGCTTGATTAGTAGCTACTTATGTTAATTTTTAGAATTTTTTTTTTTAATTTTTAAGATAAGAAATTTTGTTCGAAATTAAAAATAAGTTTTTTTTTTTTTGTAAAATTTTTTGTCAAAAAAACAAGTGAAAAGGTTTTTAAGAGTGATCTCCATCGCGATCCTAATAATGTTATATATCACTATAAAATATACGATCTCTACTTTTATACCGTAAAAAAAAACGTTGAAAATTTCACCTTTTTATGTTTTTTCTTATCTTGCATGGGTAAATACGAGTAAGAAACCTTTTTATATTCATAAAATGTTTTGATTGTTAATAACTATAGGTAGATGTTTTTTATTTAAATCATTACATCTAAAACTGTTAATACTTGTACAAAAAACAATTTAAACAAACAAAGTGAAAAAATGGCAAATAAAATCTGATGTGGACAAAGCCATTGTTAAAGTGAGGAAAAAAAATATCCAAGAAAAATTTAGAAGTGAATCAGGGATAATAGTTGGTGTACCGAAAGCTTGATTTGGAAACACCAACGATGGTAACACTAGCAGAAGATTTTTTCCAATCCTGAATTAGCACCAGAAATAACTGGAATTGAGTTTGATTTCATATACCGAATCAAGGTTATTATTAAAGTAATATCAAGTGGTCACAAAATCCAAAAGCAAGAGTTTGCAGATTATTGTTTAGATACTGCAAAGCTTTACGTTTCTCTATATGAGTGGCATCCTATGACACCTACAATGCACAAGATTTTAATACATGGTGCAACTGTTATGAATGAGGCATTGTTACCTATTGGGCTGTTATCAGAAGAAGCGGCTGAGGCATGAAACAAACATTTCCGGGTTTACAGGCAGAATTTTGGTAGAAAGTTTTCAAGGGTTCAGTTCAGTGTAACATAGATATTATTCAAAGGCTTTTGCTAAGTTTTGACCCACTAATTACTAGTATAAGACCCACTCCAAAAAAAGGTCATTACCTTTTACGAAAGAAGCAATTTCTTTCATGCTTCCGTCTTTACTTAACGCTGAAAGGGATTCAGATTCGGAAGAGATCTTTGAAGAATCAGACCATGGCAAGAACCATGGCACTCATCATCATCTTAGTGCAAAGGAGAAGTTGTTTTAAATAAATTAATTGTTATAATTTTAAATAAAATTTATCGTTATAATCATAAATAAGTTATTACTATGAATAAATTAATTATTTTCAGATAAATAAAATACTATAAAGTAACAAATTACAAAAATATCTTTTTTATAATATTCTTGGGAGGCGGGGATTGGTTAGGCATTGGAAAGCTTAAAAATTAATATTTTTAGGAAATTGGGAAAAAAAATTGTTTTTATTTTGGGGGTGGGATTGGATTTTTGGGTGGGATTGGAGGAATACCTCCCCCTGCCCATAAAAATTAATTTTTATGGTTTGAAGAAGTATGTAATCCATTTCTTTTAATAATTACATTATTTTTTCAAATAATTTTTTATTTCACCGCCCACAAAAGGGGGCGGGGCTAAAAATGGCATTTAAGAATCTCTTGAGTCTAACTCTAAGTTTTTGAGCATTCTTTGACCTTAAATGTTGTAATTGCTAAACAAAATGACGGGATAATTAAAAAAAAAACTTGAATTTTTCAGAGGTAGGATTAATTTTTCCAAGGGGAACTTTTTACTCCTTGGTCCGATTTTTACTATTTTAACAGCCTATGACCTCAGTACATTTTTAGAGCCAATATAAGCTAAAAAAAAATAATGTCCGGCTAGATTGGCAAAATACCCCTATGTGCGATAGGTAGATAGGATTTATAACACCTTTCTGAAATTCAAATAATAATTTAATAAAAGAAAACCGTTTTAGGCTGCTTGTCGGAAGAAGTGCGATTGTCGCATACCCGAAAAACGTCTCGAATAGACACGAATAAGGAATTGAAGACTCATATGTTAATATCCGCAGAACCATTTATGTTTTGAAGAGGGAATATTAAGATTGAAAATAATATAGATTTTATAGATATTTATAAATATATACAAAAAGAAAGTGTCGTTAATAATGAGAGGATTTTTTTCTAAAAATAATTGCGCGTGATTGTGCGTGAGTAAATTTTTTCTCACCGTGAGTATGCGTGACCGTGACTCAAAAAGAGTCATGTGCACATCTGTACTAATAGGTGTATTTATAAGTTTCATGAAATTCGCATAATTTTTGTAGGATTTATTGCATTTTTTCTATAAAAAAACATATAATAGGATCAAGAGTCCTTTTTTCAAAAGCAATTACGATGGGTATAACAAACCTATAATTTCACTTTTTTTCTTGAATAACACAGCAAATATAAGAACATTTGCTTTTTGTAACATGGGCGATAGGCGTGTCCTTATTGTGATTTTTTCTAAAACCAAAATTTTTCTTAATTAGGCTAAATATAACTGCCCTGCAAAGTTTCAAAATTCTGCGTCAACTCCCATCGTTATATGGGAACAAAGCACTGTGTGACGTGACGGGCACAGCTAGTTAAAAATAGAACTGGAATTAATAAAGTATAAATCGTTTGTTATCTAATATTGGATGCTTCCTTAGATTGATTGTAAGTATGCTATTAATCTGGGGGTTGTAGCTTCGATTCCCTCCAAAGACTCTGGTTATTTTCTGCAGCCAAGCTAGGAGCTTTGCAGCTAGTGTTTATTGTTTTATAAATAACATTAGTTGAGATACTATAAGTTTTGATGATATTGTTTCAAACAGTTAGTTTGTTCTTTACCACTGTTTTAAAATTAGTGAAATATTTATTCTTTCGCTAAAGCTTTAAGTGAGAATAGGACTACTTATTTACATTTGTTTACTAAAAATCTAATTATGTTTGTTGGTAACCGCATTTATATATTTTTATTAAAGTGGGCGTGGCAGTTTCAATACAAAGTCGGTTTTTGTTATCGTATAGCTAAAAAACTGTAGTTCTCAAAGTTAAAGTTAGCTTTTTTGGTAAAGTGGGCGTGGCCACTACTATTAAAACTTTATATAAATTTACCTATATCAACAGATATATGAAATCTAGGATCTTCACACTTTGTGTGCATATAATTTTAATTTAGATGAGCAGTTAGAACTAAAATGGGCTGGGTTGAAACAGCGTGTCACGCAAAGAGTTTTTATAATTTGTATAAATAACTACATAACTATTCGTAGGCAAGGCAAGAATAGAGATGATTGGAACAACGGACATGGCTTCACTACAACCACAACGATTATGAACTTTTGGTCCACGATCAATTAAAGTGCCGTGAGCCTCGAATTTAGCGATGGTCTCTAAATGATCCTGATTACGAATTTTGCGAAGTGCGAAGTGATACAAAAAATATGTTACCATTTTTATATAAAATTTTTTTTTCATCGCTGTAGCGTTTCAAGTTCAAAATTTCTCTAAGCTAATAAATACATATTTAGTTGACAACAACTTCAAGCGAGGCACTGTGGTCAACATTTTGAGATAGCGGCCAAAACTCCTTTTGGTTTTTGTTCTCCGATTGTAAAGTTATTAGACTCATATGAAAGTAGATAGTAGTAAACCTCGGGAGCCAAAAAACTAGAACTCTATTTCAACTATTTTACTGAGAACAGGGTGTTCCAAAATGGGCTTTTTCAGAATTTAGTAAATTTATGATATTTTTAGTTAATTTTTAAAGTTTAAATGATCATAACTTTTTTGTTTTTCAAGATTTTTGGACGAAATAAATTTTGTGTTGTAATTTAACTTATTTCCTATTACTGGTAAGGCTCTACTGTTTTCAAAACAATTTAAATATTTTTTTAAAAAAGGTCAAATTTCTTGGAAATTTCCTACTTCATAGAGCACAACTCCTGTTAGTCAAGCTGAGTCAAAACACAAACTTACTATTTTGTAGTCCTAACTCTCCCCTACATTCCTATATATACATGTCCATGCATCGGGACTGCACTTTTTGAGCTACAGCAATTTTTCTGACCCAAGGTAAGATATTCGGTACAAATGCACGTCATATTTTTTGAGAAGTTATTTGTATGTGAAAGTGGCTATTATGCATATATTTCGATGAAATTTTGTACAAGAGTTCTTATTGACCCAAAAAATAATTCTGTTGAAATTAGGAGAAGTTGGCCCATATTTGGACCTAGTCCACATAGAAGGGTGTATCAAAATTTTGACAAAATGACAAAGGAGATTTTTTTCCGATCCAGAAACTGCAGCTTCTATAACTGGAGTAGATTATCATTTAATACGACGATTCCAAATCATATTAGAAGTTATAGCATGTAGCAAAAAGATAGATGCAAAAAAATTTGGTCAGTATGCTAATGAGACAGGATCCCTTTATAACCAAAAATATTCTTGGAGACATATGCCAACCACAGTTCACAAAATTTTGTTCCATGGGGAACAAATAATTCAGCACAATATGCTTCCAATTGGAGATCTCTCAGAAGAAGCGCAAGAAAAAAGGAACAAAGACTACAGATTCTTTCGCGAGCACAATACAAGAAAAATTTCCAGATATTGTACTAATGAAGATCTTATTAATATTTTGTTGTGCACAGACCCATATATGTCCAGTATTCGACAAAAATGGAAATCAACCTCATTAGAGTTAGATGAAGAAGCTAAACAACTACTGCAAAATGAAAATCAAAGAAATTTTTACTAATATTGTTTAATTAATACTAGTTTAAAGATTATAATTTGTTTCTAATTTTAGTATAAATTTTTATTAATACATTTAAATAAAATATACTATGTGCACTTTCAATCAATAGTAAAAATTGACTTAAAATTTTATTGATGTTGTGTTCTGTATATAATATATCCAAATGGTATTGATATTGTTGGGAATTTCAGTGTTATTTTTCAGTTTAATCCTCACGAGAATTAGCTTTCTTCCAAAAAAAATCAACCTTTGGCCCCTGTGAATATTGAGAATAAATAAATGTCAGGGGCCAAATGTTGGCATTTTCTGACCAAAATTAAGTTTAGGAATAATAAATAAGTATTGGTTGCAAAATACGATTGAAGAAAATAAGAAATTATAAAAAAATACCTATTTACAATGTCAAAATATTCAACTTTTACATGGAAACTCAACAAAAAATTAAAATGCATTTTTAACTCCACATTACTTACGTTCCTATCAGTCGATTTTTACGTTTGAACACGCAAATTGAAGCTTAAAGGCCCTCCAATTGAACAAAACAAATTGCGTAAAAAAAATACCAATCCGGTCAAAAGTTATAGAGTTTTGACCGCTATCTCGCGAAATTGACCACTGTGCGACGTATGGGTGAGATGAAAATCGGATAGATGATGTTTGTCGACTATGTCTTGTATAGTCTGAAACATCAGCAAATCAAAGAAATATCTTTAGACGGGCATCAATAAGTGCAACAATCTGTCAGCATTAATTTTAATAAGAAAAATATTGGAATACCCTTTAATTTTCAATTTAATGTTTTATGCTTGAAACTTTAGCGGACAAAGCATTAGGCACTCTGTGTAAATTTCAGCCGTCTACCTTTTACGATTCAACAGATAAACGATATGAACCAAAAAATGATTTTTATGGGAATTACCCTTTAAATGTATTCTTTGTTATTATAGCGACGTATTAATACAAATACTTTTTAAATGTCAAGTATTTATCTTTTATTTTTTATACTTCTGATCATGGTACGCGTTTTGTGTAAATTTTAAGTATCTGTCTATTATTGTTCAACAGATAAGGTTCAACAGATAAGCTCATATACTTATGTACATCAAATCACGTCAGGTCTGGTGTTACTCTTTAACTTCGTATTACTTGTTGTCATATGCCTAAGCATACATGCTGTGAGATTAGGCATAATGCCTTAAAGTATAAAGCCGTTCACGTTAATTTACATTAATATGGGGACACCCTTTAATTCTAAAGCTTAGTCTTTTTTCATTACTTTTTGTTATTTTGTACTATAGTTATGCGCAATTTGTAAAAATTTAAAATTAAAATTGAAAAGATACGTTGAAGCTAACTGTTTTGTATTGGGGCACCGTTTAATTGTTAAAATTATGATTTTTTTATTACACTAATTTTAGGTTTAATTGGTTGTGATGATTTAATTGGCAGTTGTTCCTTCTAACTAGGCAACTCGTATTATCCAGCTGCTTTTCGTGACTCCTTTCGCTCTACAAGTGATCATTTGGTATTTCAAATAGTACAATAACAACCAGCTCTTTTTCTGCTAGGAAATGTAAATCTGTGAAAAAGAAAATACGAATTCTATTCAATAAAAAACAAAAAATTTAAAAAGATAAAACATTTTTTATGATTCTCAGAAATGAAAAAAATGAACAAATTAAGAACGATCTAATGACACTTTAAAGCCAGTTTAATGAATGAATTCAGTCAAAAGTGCCTCGTCATTCTTTGAAATTCTGTATTTTGTACTATTGAACGAAGACGTGTTGTGCATAACCCAGATCATTTCCATAACATATTTCAAGTACATCAACGAAATTTAACTTTATCATTTAAAATACTTAAAAGTTGAATCTCCAATTGATCTTGATTAAGGCGATGATGACGGTTGGTGGATGGTGGTGATAAATAACGCTTTAACAGCTTAAACCCCCAATACTTTTGTGTTTTTAGAGATTTAAACAACTGATTTAAATAATTTTTTTTAAGAATGAATCCACATTACAAAAGGACCACACGGCTTTTATCCACAAAAATATATGTAAAGTATTTAATAAACTTATATGTATGTATGTATGTATGTATGTATGTATGTATGTATGTATGTATGTATGTATGTATGTATGTATGTATGTATGTATGTATGTATGTATTGGAGTTGCCAGATTTGTAAACTGAACTAAGAGCAAATCTTTAAAAAAAGCCCTTTTGCACATGGCTACCAGCTGTCTGACCTCCGATATTAAAAGGAACCTATTCGGTCCTAGTCACGTGCTCAGAAGCGCCTTTTAAACCCGCTAAAATATCAGCCAAAGCCATACGATTCCGAATGTACGTATCCAGCAGCTTCAGTTGCCATATTTATATCTACATATCTAAATATAAAAAACTAAATATTTTTTTCGGAAAGCTATAGCTGTCTGCAGCTGTAGACTAGATATGCGGTGAGCAAACTAAGGTATATATGTATATAATTTTTGATAGTTCAAGTGGGCAGGGCACTTCCCATAGAAAGTAGATATTTATCAGCGTATTAGTTGGGAACTGTAAAAGGTAGAATCTTGAAATTTTATGTAATTCTTTACTACAGAAACTTGTTAAATGCGATTGCCATGGTGGATGTAACCCTTGGACAAATGCCAGCAACTACTAGAGTCTCCGTGATGAGGAAGAAGTCCGGCAGTTACCAGAAGACGGCCTGAAATCACTTAAATCAAGAGTAAAGGCTGGTGCTAGCACGTGACGCTAAGAAAGTAACTCTACATCAATAACAACTCTTTTACTAATGCGCATAGTGTAGCAAAAACTGGCTGGATTGGAATAGTGAGCGTGGTACCTCCCATAGAAAGAGAAAAGTTATTATCGTGCGCCTGGGGAATTGTAACACGTAGAGTGTTGGAATATTATACTACGTATGCCCTCATTAGCGTGCATAGTTAATCAAAAAACTAGCCAGATTAAAACAGTGAGCGTGACACCTCCCATATAAAAAGAAGAATTATTATTGTTTACATAGAGAACTATAATAGGTAGAATCTTGAAATTATGTACAAGTAACCCCCCTATTAATATGTATAGTCCCGACTGGCTGGATTGGAACAGTGGGCGTATTACCTGTCATAGAAAGTGAAAAATTATTATCTTGAACCTAGAGAACTATAACAGGAAGAGTCATGAAATTTGGTACGTATTACCACACAAAAAATTACTGGATTGGAAGACTAGGATTAGTAACTCCCATACATAGTAAATATTTATCATCATGTAAATTAGGTACTGTTTGAAAATCAGATAGGTAATGTTTTGAAATCAGACACTACTAACCCCCGTACTATTGAGCGTTGTCGAGGAAAATTCTGTCTGGGTTGAAACAGTGGACGTCGGTCGTACCTTGCATACAACTATAATAGGTATAGTGCTGATATTTTGTTCTCTAAAAATACTGTGTATTTTCAAGTTAAAGCTTGGTGATAAGGACATGAGAGCAGGGAAGTCAAATTAAATATCCTATATCTAGAGAACAGCAAAAGTGACAATCTTTAAATTTGTCATAGGCTTAACTGGGAAAACGTGCGGTTTCGAATTAAAAACTGGCGATATTTTTACTTACAAGTTTTTGTTTTGTTTTTTTTTGACGATGAAGTAGTAGGGGTTATTACTTGATATAAGTAAAAATGAGAAACATACAGTTCATAGATTTCCGTCCTCAAAGCCCCTCTTCGAGATTATTACGTCCCTTGAAACTTGACCAATACAAGCTTTTCTATTAACATTAATCTCATTAAACCAAAACCGCAATGGGTATGAGGTGCAAAATGTGTTCTAGATATTCTATGTTTCCTGAGATGTACATCTTATGGTATCTGTAATGCCAATGGATTTCATTTCAAGAATTTTGCTAACACTTCATTTTCCCACTGACATCTGCAAATCTAAAATACAATTTGTCCAGTTAAAAAAGAATTTGTAATATTTCACGGGTGTGTATGCCACTATTTTTGTGAAGGCTCTACAGGTCATACCGTGTGACCGTTTGAGGGGTAGTTTACTTGACTCCTCAAACCAAAAATAATTTTTTTTCGATTCGATTAGACTTTGAACTTTTATTCTTTATATAATACATCTGTTTTTACACGGTAGATTGGTTCCAGAAAAATGCGTGTAAAAAAAAACAGTGTAAAAAGATACATTGATCATATACAAAAATAGGTGATTGGTTCCTTATCTCTAAAACCTATTAAAATTAGTGAAAAACGAGAATTTTTTTAAGAACAAGAAATTGTGTTTATTTTTACACATACATATATACATGTACATATAATGTGTATTTGCACCGTTTATTTGCATCTTTAGTGTATGATGAAGACTTAACATTAAATTTTAATTTTTTATAGTTTTTACTGTCAGCTGGTTTAAACCGAAATTTTTTCCAAGAAATGTTGAGCCTTCTCCATTTCGAAGGCGATCTAAAATTTCAATTTTGTTTTCTAAAGAAATGGCTTTACGTTGTAGTTTTTTATTTGTAATTTTCGACGTCTTCTTTTAGAGATGCATTGATAGATCACAAAATATTAACACATTTCGATTTCTCTAACAAGTAAAATAGCTTGTTTGCACAAAAAGAAAATTCCTCTAAATGTTTGATATTATGCAAAACTTAAATTTTAGAAATAAAATCTAAGCTCAAATGATTTTGAGTCGTACTAAGTGGAATAAAATCGTGTAAAAAAATATTTTTTTATTTTCAAACCGTGTGAAATCAAAAAAAAGACCGTGTAAAAACAGAATTGGGTGTATATCCATAAAAATATATATTTCTATGATATATGGTAAAGTTGAGTTTAGGCCACTCCATATAAAATTATACTTTTCTGTACTACAAGTAAAGTATATTTTTAAATTGTCCAGTTATTTTTTTCAAATAACTGAATTTTTTCCATTGTTCATTTATTTGACTTCTGGTATATGATAACTCTATTCGCAATCGTTGGGTAATTCCAGATTTTAGACATTTTAGACATATCTTTTTTATGCCTTTTCTGTGAATTCCCCTTCCAATATATTTTTCTTTCCAAAGAAAATACCCAGCTATTATGCCTCCCTCCTCTGCTTGTTTTAAACTTGACAATCCTGCAGATAATAGGTTAAGTGGCAATTTTTTAAATTGGTAGACCTTGTTATCTTCAATGTAGAGCAAAAATCTTAATTCAAAACTTAAACCCCCGTCTTCATTTGCTATCAACATGTCTTAACAAAACTTTTATAACAACTTCATATAAAAAAAAAAACAGTATTGAAAATAATGGTTTTTTTTTCATATTTTTAATTTTGACTTTTGTTAACTTATGATAACGTCTAATGGAGATGGGGGGTAACTATCTATAGATAAAATGTCTTGCAATCGTTCCAAACAAAATACGCACAGAAGATTAATTTTACTCCTGAATCTAAAACTGACAAAAAAAGGTTAATGAAATCTCTTCACTTCTTCGCCAAATTTGAAAAAGCAAATGGTGAAATATAAAAGGACTGCTTTATGATATAAAAAAATACTACACTGATAATAAAAACTAAAACCGAAATAAACAAACGACATATTTTCTCTCAGTGAAGATCTCTCTGCCTTTCTATTGCTTACTAAAATTTGTAAATTGTACCAACGGGCTGAATATAACGATACGGAATGTCAGTTGCCAACGAGATATAACTTCCCTGATAGCCTCTATGTCGACAAAGGTACTGTATAATTGAAATATGTATCTTCTGTGTCTAATCGCAATAAATTCAATTCTAACTGGTTCTAAAAGAATCCAGATTGCGGCGTTACTTGTTCAAAATATCTTTCTAGGTTCCACATCCATATTTTTAAGCCCGTTCTCGTCAGGCTCGTCATTATTTTTATTTGTACCAAATTATTCATTGGTGTAGCATTATCCTTTGGGGTTATTAAATATACCAACTGAACCAACATAATACATATATGTATGTATATATGTACATAAGTATATCTTTATGAAATAAGCTAAGAATCTTGCAACACTTAAAAAATCGCCCACCACTTAACATAAAAAACAGAATCTGGCAACACTGCAAAATACACAAATTCAAAAACGCTTAAAATTCCAACGCGTGTGTGGTGTTCATTCAAGTAACCCTTGATAATTTGGAAAATAATGAGATGGCACTATTTTGAACAACTTAACTTGCATTTTGTAGCTTAAAATTGGGCGATCACAGATCATATTTGTTATTAAACTTTAGCCATCATACGCACACAATTTAATATTTTACAAAGAGTTTCCTTTAGGAAACCAGAAAGTAATATTTATTCACTTTAAAATCCACAGTCTCCTGAGCAGTCACTATTTACCATGACACCAACTGTTCAACAACTACCGTCGTCATAAGTGACAGTAACTCCTTCTCTTAAGTTGATAAGAAGATCTTTAAGCAAGATCACGTTCTGTTTAATTATAAACACATCCAATTGTGCATCTCACATTCATCGAAGGGTTTCAATTTCATTGCCTTTTTATTTATTTATTTATTTTTTTATTTTTACTTTTGACAAATGCTCATTTAATATTTAATAAATAAATATTTTGTAAATTTTTGTTTAGTCATCATTAAGATAAATCCAAGCAAATTATATGTAGTTGTATGGACGGACGTGCTTGTTATTGAATTTTCAATAAATTATTTTCGACCAAATCAGCCAACTTGTTGATGACAAGGCGTCAAAATATTATACCTTTTGCGATGATGAATCACTTTGTTAATTTTATTTTTGTTGTGTGTTAAATCTTTATTTCAACTTGTGAACCATACTTTTATTGTGTACCTTATTCTGAATAAGAGAAAGAATTTAAACTGACAAGGTTCTCTTTAGAAATTAAATCTACATTTATCGCTTTCACAGTTCATGTGTAAAGTAAAAGTTTATCGCAGATAGATCTTTGCTGGAAAATTATTTTATAATTTTGAACCGTGATCATTTTTATTAGAACTGATCAGTCCTGGACAATTGCAGGATTTCAAAGGCCATGTTACCTAGGATGTAACACTTCAAGGAGCAACATCTTTTAGGTTGGGGCAGAATAGTTAGGGTATTACACAGAAAAAAATTGTTCCAGGTTTTAATTAGTTTTAAATTAGAGTTCAATTTATTTTTTAATTGATTGAAGTATATGTTTGTTAAAAAGAAAACAAGAAAATTTCCTAATTAAACAAATAATTGAATCAATTAACTATTTAATTAAATTTTATTCTGAAACCAATTAAAACCTTTAATGGGTGAAAATGTTTTTTTCTGTGTAGAAGAAGTACCATTTTATGGGAAAACGGTATTCCAAATTTTTTAGGATTTGCAAGCAGATTGTCTATCTTTGCCCGAGAATATGAGAGCAAAGGTATTTTTGGCTGGGCGAACGAAATCACAGTGGGTTTGATGAATTCTCAAAATACAAGTTTGGTGACGCGGAAATTTGATAGCTTAACCTATTTGGACCCAAATAAAGGGTGTTTTTATAGAGGTATAGAACTTTAAGTTGCAATAAAACAACGATGGATTATTCGATTGCCATGAACTTTATTTATCCGAAAGACAATCTTTTGGCATTACATTTTAAATATGATTTCTGGCATATGACCGCCACGGCTGGCGCGAATGTAGTCCAATCTTTACGTCCAATTTTCGATGACTTTCTCCAACATTTGTGGCCGTATATCGGCAATAATACGGCGAATGTTGTCTTCCAAATGGTCAAGCGTTTCTGGCTTATCCGCATAGACCAATGACTTGACATAGCTCCACAGAAAGTAGTCTAGCGGTGTTAAATCACAAGATCTTGGAGGCCAGTTCACAGGTCCAAAACATGAAATTAGGCGGTCACCAAACGTGTCTTTCAATAAATCTATTGTGGCACGATCTGTGTGACATGTTGCGCCGTATTGTTGAAACCACATCTCCTGCACATCATGGTTATTCAATTCAGGAATGAAAAAGTTAGTAATCATGGCTCTATACCGATCACCATTGACTATAACGTTCTGGCCACCATTGTTTTTAAAAAAGTACGGACCAATGATTCCACCAGCCCCATAAAGCGCACCAAACAGACAGTTTTTCGGGATGTAACACTTAAGGATTACCTTCACTACAAATTCAGCAGTTTTGTTTGTTGACGTAGCCATTCAACCAGAAGTGCGCTTCATCGCTAAACAAAATTCGCTTATGAAAATTGGGAACAACGGTAATCTCGTTTTGGGCCCTATTTGCACTATTTGCAAGCGTTATTCAGGCGTGAGTCTATTCATGATGAATTGCCAAACCAAACTGAGAATAAATCACTTGACAGCTGTTAAATAGGTCGCCATCTAGAAAAGTAATGCCAACTTAAACTTCTATACCTCTATAAAACACCCTGGAAATAATATTTTTTAAATAACTTTTAGAGACAAATAACTATTTTACAGCAAAAAAAAGTTAATTTTGGGTAAAAAGTCCTTTTTCAAATGGGCACAATGGGGCTATATATGATATTTTTCGAAACAGGTGGAAAAATTCATACGGACCACAATAAAATAATAATAGATATTGCATAACTTGCTATAATTGAGCACAACTGTTTTTGCAAAATGCAAAAATATTTTAAAACTAGCTGGGCCCGCCACTTCAATATAAAAAGACCCTTACGATTTTAGTTTTTTTTTAAGAGAAGTAACACTCAGTGTTTTGTCCCCTCTGCTATGGAATGTAGCAATAAACAGACTACTCAGGGATCTAGACTCCTTGAACTTCAAGACTGTCGCCTACGCAGATGATGTGGCGGTGGCAGTGTCTGGTATCCATTTAGACATTATCACACAAAGATTGGAGACGGCACTTAGAATGATCTGCTCTTGGGGAGTACAGAGCGGGCTGAGTGTTAATCCAACCAAAACCGAACTTGTATTATTCTCTAGGAAATACAAGATTCCATCTTTCAGGTTACCGACTTTAAATGGGATACCTCTTACTCTGTCTGAGAGCGCGAAATATTTAGACATAATCTTAGATAGTAAATTATCATGGAAAATGAACATCCAGGCGAGAGCCTCTAAGGCCGTTACGGCAATATACGTATGTAGGAAATCCATTGGCACAACTTGGCGTATGATTCCAAGGATTGTAAAATGGCTTCTTGAAGCGGTAATCAAACCGATATTACTCTACGGAGTTATTGTCTGGTGAAAAGCACTAGACACTAGAACTAACATATCTATTATAGAAGGTGTGTTACGAAATATGGCTGTCCTCATTACAGGGGCAATTAGGTCAACACCGACTAAGGCACTCTTTGCCATACTCAATTGGCTACCAGTAGACCAACTGGTCAGGGGGCTTGCTATGAAAACAGCTGTTAGACTGAATATCACAAATGCATGGAACCATAGGCCATGGGGTCATGCCAGTATCCTGGGGATCATGAACGTCATTCCCGGTCTTATTGACTACTGTACCCCAATACCCTTCTTCACAAGAAGCTTTGTCTTTGACTTGACGGAGGGTCCTGCACCTCCACCTGGAGCAGTCTGTGTGTACACGGATGGCTCTAAAAGGGGTGATAGGGTTGGGGGTGGAGTTTATATGGAAGAGTTTGGAATCAAAATGTGTTTCAGACTTCCAATTGACTGCAACGTCTTACAAGCAGAAATATCTGCTATCAAAAGAGCGGCAAACTGGCTAAGGTACCACAGAATATTCAACAGGGATATCTGGTTTTGTACCGACAGTAAAGCTGCAATTCTGTCCTTAGCAGGTGTGTTTACCACATCAAACTTAGTCCTGGAATGCCGGACATCCTTAAGTTTGATGGCGGAAAAGTCAACAGTCACCCTTAAATGGGTGCGGGGACATGGGACTATTGTAGGCAACTGTGTTGCTGATGAACTGGCAAAGAAGGGAACTTTGCTCAACGATAGCGCCATTGACGTCTATTGTGGCATTCCCCTCTCTGCTTGTGGGCATCGAATAAATCGAACCTTTATACGATCTGGCCCAGGTAAGATGGTCCAATGAGTCGACTTGTCAAACGACGAGGACAATCTGGCCTATACTAGATCAGAAAAAAACGGCTTTGCTATTTCGGCTGCCAAAAATGCAGCTACGCGATTTAATATCAACGATCACTGGGCATTGCCTATTCGGAACTCATGCAAGAAGGATGGGTCTCCACTACAACGATTTCTGTAGAAGTTTTCAGGATGAGGAAGAGGAGGAAACTGTCGAACACCTCCTTTGCCACTGCCCTGCGTTAGAATACCAACGCCTCCAATACCTTGGACAAAGGTGCTTCGCAAGCCTCTCCTATATCTCCATTTTGGAACCGAGCAGGATTAATTCCTTTCTGAGAAGCAGCGGATGGTTTTCTAACCAACCTACACTTAACGAGGCATAGACAATCTCGTTAATAACCTGGCTTGACCAACCTGCCCTCCGTTGGCTACCTCCCCACACTTCTGACTCTTCTCTATCTACTTCTATATTTTTTGTCTGTCTGTCTGTCTGTCTGTCTGTCTGTCTGTCTGTGACTTTATCTTATGTCTTCTTTCAACGCTCTTTCTCTTTTCTCTCTCTCTCTCTTTTCCATCTCTCCCTCTTTTTCCTGTTCTCTTTTGCAGGTTACACAAAGGGACCAATACTTGGACCCAAGTGAGCTGTATTGGAGCTGCCTGCTTAACCTAACCTAACCTAACACTCAGGCAATTAATGCCTACATCAACTGTGTTACTTCCTTTAGAAAGAGATAGTAGTAGATAAGACAGATGGTTAGTGCGATAGTAAAGCTTCGCAAGCGCTTCTGTATAATTATTTTACTTCGCCGGCGATTTACTGCTATGTGGTAATACCGGCGTTTTTAGTTCCGCCTTAAGATATGCTACGTATCAGTTTATGTATTTTTTTACTTTATAAAAAGTATTCATATCCGGTTAGTTCAACTGCGTACTTTAACTTCGTTTTCTAAACGCGGAAAAAAGTATCCTATATTGGGACCAGGATACTTAGGTACCTCACAAAATTTTGTTAAAATCCATCAAGTAGTTTTTACGTGATGCGAACGTCAATGAAAAGCAGACAGACAGACAGACAGACAGACGGAAGTGAGTTACTATTTTATTATATGTATAGAAGATTTAAGGAAAAATGGAACGTGATTATGGGGATTCTTTACCTTTAGCTTGAGGATTTCAACAATATAATGGCCTCAAGCACTACTCACGTAGTGTCACAAACTAGATTGCAGATTGCAGGCAATAAAATGAAGACCTTATGTTAACCAGCACTAAGTAGTGAATTAAATCCTATAGAAAATCAATAGGCGATTATAAAACGGGCCCATATTAATGAAAAATATGCAGGTGGAATGGGAGCAACTAAGTTCAGTCCAATGAGCTGAATTGTTCCAAACTATGACACAACGATGTGCTAAAGTGCTAGAGATGTGCTAAAGTTTAATCTAAAAGCAAAATAAGTTGCTAGTTTTGAAATGAATTAAAATTTATTTAAAATTATGTTACAGTTTTTTTGAAATGGTGAAAAATATGTTCATTATAAACAATCTTTAGTACAACCATGTGAGTGACTTAATTATATGATCATACGGATATGTACACTTATACATATCCGTATGAAAAGACTTTTGCAAAATGGGTTGCTTTGGGGTTAATTAAGGGTAAGAATTTATATTTCAAAAAATGGATATCTTTATTACAATAACTTAATTTTGAAAGATTCAGATCTAAAAGAAAAGAAATGGTAAAACATTTTATAGACTATTGCCCTTATTCAAAAAATAAAAATAAAGTCTTCTTTAAATCTACTTTATTTCAAATTTTATACGAAAATTTCGTCTTAAAGTAATCTACAAGTAGACTTTATTTCTTTTGCATAAGGGCATAAGTATATAGCAGACAACATTGCTGTCAGCTTTGAACTTTTTAAAAATATGTTTTTGTAATGTAATCCAAAAACAAGAATGAACTAAATACTTATACATTAACAAACTAAAGCAATGTTCATTTTAATACCTCATTTAACTTTATGTGATAGTTCGGTTCGGGGCGGGCGTGTGGTGGATCGGTAGTACTGATAAAGGTCCAAGAGAAAACTAAGCATCAAATATCTGCTTTAAAGACTTTCATCAAACCTTAATATATTCTGCGACCTATTCCCTTTATAGCTCTCCAATATCGATGAAGTATTACT
Organism: Phasia obesa; assembly: GCA_949628195.1. Taxonomy (NCBI): domain Eukaryota; kingdom Metazoa; phylum Arthropoda; class Insecta; order Diptera; family Tachinidae; genus Phasia; species Phasia obesa. The sequence continues at coordinate 84,634,686 of OX451217.1, read as the reverse complement.
GCAACCTTACAAATTCTGACCTCCGTTTTCTAGTAGCTTGCGACTACTCTTTCTGCGGTTACGACTAGTTAATACGAAAGATCGTGTTAGGTTTAATGCCTAAAACTGGTTTGAGTGTATTTTCGGATGGATGAAGAACCAAATTATTGTTCGACTGATATACAAAGAATACATATTTTTTTTTTTTTGGTTTTGAAGTATTTGAACAATTTGATTCCAGTTGAAGCATCACTAGAATAATCTTAAGATCATTCCCCACAATTGTTTCTATATGTAACCTCGATTGCGGTTTAATTAAATTAAATGCAAGCAATCGCATAAATTTCTTAAAATGTATCACGAAGAATGCTCTCTCCTATTGTATTTAATAAAACTTTTATCAACTCTAAGATAAATCAGATTCAATAATTATTTTTTATTTTAAAAATGTCGAACTGATGTCAAATTTTTTTTTTGTTAACAAAATTTGCCATTTTGTCGCATCCATTATACATGAATTACATGCATTTTTTAATGAAAATAATGGTCCTGCAGCTATGGGTGACTAGGTGCTAGGCTTCTTTCGGAAAGGATGGCTGAATTCCATACATTATCTCGGTATAAGAAAATTGGTGGAAATAGATATTTGTGTAGTCTGTGACATAGTGTAATTTTGCCAATATTTATTCTCTCCATTTTTCAACATTCTTATTGGTTGCACTATACGACATGTCATAATTATATGGGAATTGATGAAAAGAGTTGAATGTGGTTTCAAATAACTTCAATGTTGCCACAAGTTTCATTTTTATCTGCGATTTTTCTGACTTTTTCTTAGACAAAAAATTAAAGATACGCTTATCAGCATCCGCTCAAAAACATATGTAAGGCCAAGTTTCTATCCAAAAATTTTGGTCGTTAATGAGAACAAAATGAGAACCAAGATATTGGTACAATAAAACTATAGAAATTGGACCAAGCCAGAAATTAGTTCTTATTTTGATTTCAGTACTTTTAACGGTCGGACTTTTTGGATAGGAATCTGTATCTCGTTTCTGTAACTAAAGTGAGAAACTCTTCACATGAAAATATAATAGTCATCCTGTTTTTCCAAGTTTTCCCATAGTTGATCCTAAACTTTTTAACATAAAGTACTCAAAAAGTTCGTTATTATATGTACCTATCTCGCTCACCCTGTGTAAAACAAAATGACTGTAATATTGTCATGCGAGTAATTTCTCTCATAAGGTATAGAAACGAGGTTTTGGTCTTATTTTCTCGTTTATGTTTTTCTATTAATCTCACTCCTTTTGTCTAAGGGAAGTACATACATAACATACAGTTTTCTCGTTTTTATTTTTTTCCGAGACCGAGGTGAGTTACACCAAATTTCAGCTCTCTAACAATGTGTGCTCTATTATATTGATGAGTTAGGCAGTTAATGAGTTGAAACTAAAAAACTCAATGTTTACGGCTTCATATCTCACCTTCACTGTAACACATTCACTTACAGAGTTGTATTTGTGTAGTATTTTGTATTTCAAGCTTTTTATTGTTTTGTGTCAAAGGAAAAAAAGTTATAAAAGGATCGAATGGTTTTCTATTATAATATGTACTAAATGAATAGACGGGTGCTTGGCCCTGCAGTGTGCGCAGATCAAGATGAAGTCGTACGAATTGCGTAAATTTTATTGCTTGTAACACCCAAAATGTTCTATGTTTACACACAGAAATTGCTGTTTTATCTATAGATGTATTTTAAGAAAGAGAGAAAGCTCTCGATGTAACCTTAATTTTAAGTAATGGCATAAAAGGCATAAAAGTGTTTTCGGATACTTTTTCTATATCTCTTTTACTTGAGGTCAGTGTTATATGAGAATATTTATACATGGAACACAGAAAAAATGATTGGAACCTATTTAAGGTTTTAATTAGTTTAAAATTAAAGTTTAATTAATTGTTTAATTGATTCAAATATACTATTGTTTAAAACAGAACAACAAATTTGTTTAATTAAACAAATATGTAATTGAATCGATTAATTATTTAATTACATTTTAATCTGAAACCAATTAAAATTTTTAATTGGTGAACATATTTTTTCTGTGAAAGTTTGAATTTCATCACACATACTTTTGTTTACAAATCACCTGTTAAATTAAAAATGTTTCAATAAAAGAGATGTATATCTGCATCCGTGGAGTAAATTTTTATTTTGTTTTGTTTTTTTTTTTTTTTTTACAAAAAGTATGGGATTAGAAAAACAATAACTTACTAAGCCAAGGCAAAAAACTTTATTATTATTTTAGCTGCCAATATACTGTCAACATCTCTTTTATTTATAAAAGAACGTGAGACTTTCTTCTTACTGTAGGCCTCCCCAATTTGTAACATTAAACAACAATTACAACATTTAATCTATAAAAAAGAAAATAAAAAATTAATTGTTGGGAAAATAAAGAAATAAATCTTAAACATAAATTGGATGGTTTTATAAACACCTTGATAAATAAACCAAACACACAAAAAAAGCAATAGAATTCATTCAGCAGCAGACACTGTTTATATTTCAACAGACAATAGGAATTCCTAAAAAACAGGCTTTTGTTGGTTTACAAAAATGAAACATATATTTTGCGCTAATCTTCTTGGCCTGTGGCTTCTGCAAACAACAGCTCGAGACAAGATTAAATTGAATGCTTATGGGAGTTTGTCTATCTTATGCATGTGTTGGTTAATAATGTTGCAAAGAATTACAGCGGAAAAAAGTGATGCATACATTCTGGGGGATCTTCATTTAATCCAGCTTTTGATGAAATTTTTGATTGACAAGACAATCATCATGTTTGGCCTCTTTTATGTTACTGTATTCATTAAAGGTTGATGTTCATTTTTACAAATTGTTAGTTTTTATTCTTTTGAATTCAGTCCAATATTTGTAAAAAAAAAATTAAAACCTTCTTACATGTATGAATGTATGTGTTAAAGTAAATACACTCTCGATCAAGTGATTAAAACCACTTTAAATTTTGTAGGCTATATTTTTATAAAATGTTACAATCATCTTATGATTACAAAAGTATCAAAAAAATTAAGTTTGTTTGAACAAAAATTTAAATTTTTAGAACTTTTTTTCTTTATATGTTTAGACCTATTTAAAAAAATATTAAAAACGCATTATTTTATAATTTAATAATAAGAAAGAGTTTATCTATCTATCTATCTATCTATCTATCTATCTATCTATCTATCTATCTATCTATCTATATATCTATCTATCTATATATATATATAAATGAATGAATGTTTGTCTGTATGTTTGTATGTCCTTTATAGAATCGTAAACTATGAATCTGATCATGTTATGATCTTAAGCAAAGTTGTTGCCCATGAGCCGGCGAAGGTTTCTAAGTTGGTTCGATTAACTTCCGACAGGTGGCGCCACGGAAAATTACTCAAAATTAAATAAATCGTAAGCTGTGTGTGTCAAAATTGTTGCGCATGAGCCGACGGAGGTTCCTTAGTTGATGGGGTTAATTTTCGACAGGTGGCGAAAAAGTGCTGAAGGGAAAATTTTCGCGTTAGAGGTAGGCAAATAGAGCTAAAAATAGGGCGAAAAGAGTTAAGTTGGCATCTCTGAATACAACACTAATGTTTGCTTAGGGCCAGCAACGCGGAAAGGGTCAGCTAGTTAAAAATATTTAAAACATTTCAATAGTGGGTGCTAGCTCCTTTGTTTAAAATAACTATACTATTTTTTATTGAATCATAAAGTGGCTTCAAATAACCCAAACAGATTTCATTATGGGAGTTCCAAATATATTGAATTTATATTTCCTTATGGTCAAATTTTCTTCTCTTTTCATAAGCCTGGCGTGAAAGCCAACCCCTAAATTTTAGTCGGTAGAATATAGTAGGAAGGCGAACATTCAATTGGTTCTAATCATCTGATCGAGAGTGTAGGTATATATAAAATAATGTAAGAAATAAAAGAAAAGAGCACACACACACACACATACTCACTTACATTATCTTTATATTTGCCACTGTAAAATACACTTTTAATTTTCAGTGTAATTAATAAATAAAAATCATCCTTTGAAATTTTCGCAAATTATCAAAGTATTTAAAGTGTTATAAATATTTATATTTGTTTCACGGGCGTGCATGGTGCACAAAAGATGAAGAAAAGTTGAGAAAGGAAAAAATAAAACCTAAAGAACGAGGGACGATTTAACACATGGTGTTGAGAAATTATTTGTTTCATGGTGTGGATTTATTAATTGCTTCATTTCCCCCTGGTGTTTAGTTCAGAGTGCGCTACAATCTAGATGACAGTGTTTATTGCGCGTAAAACAGTAAAACATAATATTTGTTGGCGATATCTATCCATATAATATAATAGTAGATTTTTTATTTTTTTTATTAGAAAGGTTATGCTTACAGATTGGTTAGTTCAGTATGTTAAAAATTAAAGGTTGTCCACATACAACACACATGTTTTTCGAGTGTATTCAGAACCGTAAAGAGCATCAATTTTAAATTTAAAAAGTTGCGTATAATATAGCCCCCAAAGTAAAAAGTAATCTTTACATGTAATAAAATAGTAATTTTTTTCCTATCTGTCTTTCTCTCTGTGTTCTCATCATTCTCATTTTCGAGAGAAAATGGATTGAAAGTAGGCCGATTTTTTTTACAGATATGCCTTTTGCCTTTTGTTTTTGAAAGCTGATATTTTAAAGGTACTGTATAGTTTACAGCGCCAATTTTAGTAGGGACGAAACCCTTTATAATATAAGTAAATACATAAACCATAACTGAAGCACTAAAAAAATGGATTGGATTATTGTAAGGACGCTGACGAAGTGGCGGGCACAGCTAGTCACATATATAATTGTGATCTTTTGTCAATAATACAAATAAATAGCAAATTAATCTAAAATGATTTAGAGTAAAATATACGTAAATTGGTGACACTTTCTTTCAGCCCTTTAGACTCAAAAACTTCTCATTTGGTTTATTAAATTTTGGGCATAAGAATGTGCTATATAGCTATATAGCTATATGGATCAGGATTCCCAGGGTTTCCAAAATTCCCCGTTAAAAAATACTGTTTTTATTGAAATTAACAAATGAATATTCTATTTGTTCTCTAGTTAACTTTATTTAAAAATATAGTGTTCACTTTTTTGTATATTAGACTGATTGGTAGCGCGCTAGTTTATCAGTCTAGGGGTTGCGGGTTCGATTCCCGGCAAAGACTGGGTGTTTTTGCAGACAAGCAGAAAGCTTAGCAGGTACTGTGGTCTTTTTATTAAAAAAAATTGAGGTTTTACCTCACTATTTCTCGGGATGGATCAAAAGATTCAAAATAAATTTTATGATTTTTAAAATGTATATTAATTCTCAACAAAGATTTGAGTTACTAGTTCTGCAATTTATTGCTTATTTAAGATTTTGTTTGTGCCAAAAACTATTTATATGTATAAGCAATTCTAGTTGATATGTAAAATAACTTTGCAGGTCTAGAAACAAGGTAATTTCAGCTGCATCTTGATATTTATAAGCTTTTCCCCAAAATACGGTTAAGTTGCTCCACTTTTTTATTGCCATTTTTATTAATTTATTTATTTATAAATGTCTTTTAAATGTTGTTATTTACTGCTGCTAACTCGGGCGGCCGCCTTATTTATTTTCTTTATTTTAGTTCTCTACAAGCCTCGATACAATTTGTTTTAGTAGTACCACCGCTAAAAGAGATTTAAGCCTGCAGGTCTTTCTTAAAATCGTAACGAAAAGAGTAAGTGCATTAAATCAAGTTATATTCCTTGAATTATTTTCGGTACGTTTTTTATCTTCTTTTACCTGTTTAAATTTTAAATAACCACTTTGTTGTCACATTGTATGAGAAGCACTCAATTTTTTGAGTTATTCCTATTCAAATTTTCTGGACGATTTATTCGATTGCAATATAGAAACATCATATTAAAAAAGGAATTATTTAATAATAAAATTACAATATGTAATCTAAAAAGTAATCCCCAAAAATTCCTTAAACATTGAAACTATCCTCAACGAAATCCCCAATCCCCAAACCAAATTTTTTATCCCCATAGGTAAATAAAAATCCCCGATTTGGGGATAAATTCCATAATCTGACAACACTGATATGGATATGCTTTACCCATAGTAATCTGTTTGGATTACTATATTTTTTGAAAATAAATATTTTATGATTCGATCATAAAATATTTATTTAACAAATTTAAAAAAAGGAATTATGCATTTTTTAGAAATAAATAATGAAACCTTTAATTTTTATTTTTTGTATTTATTGTATAGTGTTATAGTGTTCTGTTGTTATAGCGTTCTGTAAACACATCAAGAGTCTATCTAATCATTATGGTTAAAAATATACATAAAAATTATGTCACTATCGGGACACCAATTAATTTAATTTTTTTTTTACTAGCTGTGCCTACGCAAGCTTTGTGCATCCTGACAATATTTTGTTCGATTTCCCTTTGAAAGTAATCCACACCAAATTTTAAGACTCTTATGTTTTTACTTTATATAAAGGTACCCATTCCTGGATTAAATTCTAAAATTTTGTATAAAATTCTAAAATTTTAGAGATTATTGAAAAGCTCTTTAAAAGGTGTTTAAAATATTTTAATAACAATGTAATTCCAAAAAGTAAAAATACAAATCAAATACAAATTTTATTCAAATGGCTATTTGACAGTAAGTAATTCATATTCTGTTTATTATTTTAAAACAGCGCCATCTATTCTGCAACCCTGCTTTAAATTCATATTTTGCCACTACCTTAAAGTATGTATCTTTAAATCGGTAAAAAAAATTGGCATACTTTCACTAATTCTTCTCCATATTCTCTTGGAAATAAAAACTTTTTGCTGAAAAAAGTATCCTATATTTTAATCAGGATACTAGGTACCTTCTTACGAAGTTTTGTTAAAATCCAGTAGTTTTTACGTGATGCGAACACAAACAAAAAGACGGACAGACAGGAAATGAGTTACTATTTTATTATATCTATAGATAATTGTCAACTTAGTAAATTTCCCCTTTCCACAGTGGAGCAGCTTCCTGCAAAGAATTCATAGCAATGAGGAGGTTGATACCCGTCGATCTCTAGATTTAATACAGTCTTACCTGTGTAGATAAAGGGAAGGGAATATGGGAAAAGGAACCCTAGGTAGCTATAAACCCTTTTTACATAAGGTAAACGAGTATTCACATTATCTGGATAATTATTTACAGAAAAAAAACATATTTCTAGTAATTATACGATCGATGCTCAGTGGTAATATCTTTTATTACTAATAAAAAAACAAGTAATACTTTAAATGTTCAACTGATTATTCTTTCATTTGAGTAAAAATGTAAGAACCGAGAACCGATACTTTAAGGCGACTCTTAATTTAGAACGAAATGACTTTGTTTATTTTATAAACTCGTATATTTTATTTTTTACCTTAAATGGCGCTAGATTATAAATCTTTTAAAACATACAAACTTAAATTATGTAATGCTCTAAAGCGCTGGAAGACTGTCATGATTCCGTTCATACATTTTCCTATCAGCGCTGTTTTCAGATCTTCATAAAAAGCGGATCGGCATTTAACCCCTTCTGGCATTTCATTTTTTGTTTATGCATTTTTTATTTATTTTAAATTTTCGCAAATTTTTTCACACATTTACAAATAAAAGCATCGTAATCGTTATTATGATTCAGTCGCCTTCATACATTTTTTAGAAAATTGAGTTGTACTCGTATTCATTTACACACAACCCAATCATTTGTGTGAGAAGGAATGTATACATTTATCATTTCGTAAATTTTATGAATGAATTTATCTTTATGATCGCTCCCTCTTGTTCTCCTCCTGCGATCAAATTGCCACCTTTGGCTGCCTCTTGAGTTTAATGACGAGAAACGTTTTTGTTAATCTTCACACTTGTATCTGCTTGCAGTTTTTAAACATTTCAGTTGGTTGATTTTGATTCTGATTCTGATTTTACTATTATTTAGTACTCGATCGGCAAAAGATCAAAGCTTTTGTATTTTTACATTCATGCAGATGTGTTGGGCTGGCGAAAAATATAAAACAAAATATCGGCAATAATCTTTTGAGTTTCTGAATACTCGTGACATCAGATTTGTTAAAAGTAGTGAAGTGGCGGCGGCGTTCGATTTCCCCTCATAGAATTTTATGATTTTTTATTAAGTTGAAACACAATTTATGGGGTGAAGAAAATGGATTTATTACACAAGATTTATTTGTTACCTTTCAACTTATTTGGATTATTCGATGTGCTTACGAGAACAACTAAAATAAAAATAGATAAAAAAAACTTTAAGTTAATTGATTTTATTTTAAACCCTGAACAAAATATTTAAGCCGCAAGGCATTTAACAGAATTTTCTCCTCGGCTGAGGTATTTTTTAACCTGGAGTAATAACTAACAGCCTGTTCCACAATATCGAATGCAAACTTAAGCGATGGAAAACTAGTCACTCTCTTTCGTTTGCAAACGCGTTCCCAACTTTCGTTCGACTTATCGTTCGTATGGCTTTAGGGTTTTTAGTTTAGATTTTTTTTTTATTGAATCTTCAAATATAATTGCCAGTGCCGGGCAAAAAGTGATTTGGTTGTTATCATCACTTTGTTTTCACCAAAGAGAAGACAATTACCTAATTTTTAGTTGGTCGTTTAGTATGTTGTTTTGGATGTGTTTCGAGTTTTTTTCAATCCTTGTGAATGTTGGAATTTTTAACCTATCAGAGCACCTGTAATGGATCAAACAATTTTTTATTGGTGCCTTTGAATTTTATCCAAGTTTGAAGCTGAGACAGTGCTGCATTTCATAACAGCATTTTGGTTTGAGGATCGAAAAGTGCGGCAGAAGTTTGCAATCGAAGCTAAGAGAAGAGTTTCTGGCAATAAGCCAGTTTAGTTGATTTGTTCTGACTTTTATTCTGTATGGCTTTTCCAAGCCTAGTACCCTGTTCGAATTTGTGAAAAATGTTGAGCAACATATATTGCTGTCAAATTACACACATAAAAAATTTTTATGAAAAAGTCATGAGAAAATCTTGCAGAAGTAGTACACTGTTTTTGCTGTGGAAAAACATTAAAATGTTTTTGGCAACATGTTATCAAAGCTGTGAAATAAAGCAAAGGGACATTATTTCTTCTTCTTCTGGATTGTTGCTCATACAAAGCAACAAAGTTGGTGGCAAATGGTAAAATGCTGCTGTAAACACTAGGTTTTTATTTCCAACTTTTGGTCATGTCCAGAAACGACGGTTAGGTTGAAAACAATGTTTTATGTTTTAATTTTGTTTAGTTTTTCCTGTTGTAGAATTGTGCAAATCCTTCTTTTTTCCTTTCGTCAAATGTATGTAAAATTTATATTAATTTTTCATGTGGTTTCTCGATTTCGATGTCGATTTTCAATTTATGCAAACAATTTAGGTTATACACGATAACCCAAGCGATTACACGTGGTTGATTAATGCAAGCACCAATTAACTGTACCACGGTACAGCTAACCGTGGAAGCCAATCAGCCAGGTCGAGAGGGAAACGCAAACCACTTGAAGACCAAGCAACAAGGATGGCCTGATTGACCTTAAGCGATAATGACAATGACGCGCGAACGTGTTTCTCAATCCAAAGCTACGTTACGACTCTGGGGCATTATTTCATGTGGAATTTTTCAAACAACAGCTGATCGCTTGGCTTTTGTTAACATTTCTAAAACAATGTGGTATATTTAAAAACAACAAAATCGTAAAATTCTTTCAAATCGCGAGATAGACACCACATTTTAAATGTCAAATTTTCCTTGTGAAATAATAAATGTTGCTCAACATTTTTCACAAATTCGAACAGAGTACTAGGCTTTACAAGGAAAATTTGACTTTTAAAATATTGTGTTTATCTCGCGATTTGGAAGAATTTTATGATGTTATTGTCTTTAAATATACCACATCGTTTTACAAATGTTAGCAAAAGCTGTTGTTTGAAAAATTCCACATGAAATAATGCCCCTTTGCTGTATTTCACAGTTTTGATAAAATGTTGCCTGAAACATTTCAATGTTTTTCCACAGTAAAAACAGAGTACTACTTCTGCAACATTTTTTCGTGACTTGTTCATTCAAATTTTTTATGTTTGTACATACATACATATGTAGTTTGACAGCATTCCGCATGAAAAACTGAACAAAATACTGGGCTTAAGGCGCCCATCAAGATATATACCGAGGTAGAGGTATTTAACTTCAGAATGTTGAGATAACATTTGATTATTAATGCGAATAGGAGGACATGAGTATCTACGCAGTGTCAACGTTATGTGAATAAATTTTTGTTCATTTACATTTACTCTCCATTTCTTTAACCAATTTTCTAAATTGAATATGTGGTTTTGTAGATATCGTGATGCTACTGGGGGACTTACGCAAATGATAAGAAAAGTTGGGTTTTCATCTCGTTATGTAATAACGTTGTAATAATTTGTTTTTTTTTTTTGGTGAATGTAGATTGGCATTTTATATTTTTACAGATAAATTTTAACATAGATTTCTTAACAAATTTTTTGGATAAACCCTCCTTCTCTAATCGACTTCAAATTCTTTGATCTTGATGTTCGTGTTCTACATTGAGGACCTTAAAGTTTGTAAAGAGTGGCTCACAATATAGTCATAATGTAAATTTGCTTTTATTTTTTGAAAGAGTGTCAAATAACTTTGTCCTTCGAAATCGATGTTGTAGATAGATAGAGAATTAGTTTTTAATAAGCAAACACTTGAAATACGTCAAATTATTGTTATTGCTTTTTTTAAGCAATTTGCGGGTTAGGTGGTCTTGCATTTGGAGACAGCATCAGATTTCAAAAAGCCCTTTTGGGCTTGCATTTTTCAAAACAACCCATAAACTTTGCATGTCTTCAAAGTTAATAGTGAAAAAGAAAACGTGACTTTGATGTCAGATGTTTACCAAGCATCAATTCAAAATGACTTAGAACAGGCCCAAATGCCTTTAACTTTATGAGGGCAATTTAACAACTTCGGGCCTGTTTGCATTAAAGAGATTCGTTTGGCACGTATGTGTTTAATTTTAAGCTCGATACATTAAGTCCAGCGTCTTTAGGTTTTTCTAACGCCATTAAAACATCCAACCATTTTTTTAAATTTTGAAATAGTAAATAGTTGCAAGGGCGTAAATGAGGTTGTTGTTGTGCTCAAGTGGTTAGAACGTTGACTACGAGTTCGATCACCAGCCGTGCCAACATCCATTTTTCTGTTATGTAATAATTCTATTTAAAATGGTACGCATCACAGCGCCCTCCTTCGTTGGTATTAAGTAAAGTAAAATAATTAATAAAATACCTGTACACGGAGGGTGTCAATTCGACAACGAAATATTGACAACAAAGGATTGATGAATTGACAACAAAGGATTGACGAATTGACCACGATCGTGTACACTTTGACACCGTATTGTTGTCGAAGTGACACTCTACCGGTGTCGATTCTATACTACCCCTTTTCCAATTGACCAAAATAATTGCTTTTATTACGTTGTAAACGTATAAACGTATTTTATTAAGAGAATTTATTTGCGGCAACGCAAAAATATGTATATAAGTAAATATTTAAATAAGATCTTATTTACTAGAGCAATAATTAATAAGAGCTGCAATATTAGAAGATTTTAAATCATATATAATATTGCTTTTATTAAAATATTTTTAACTAAATATCCACGGATGCTAGCACAGCATACATATGTATATTAAAGAGAGTGTTCGAAACATTTTAATACATATGTACATTCAAACAATCAATAAACGAAACTCTCTTGTTAATCAACTATTGTCCACACTTAAATCTAGCTGGTGATCGTAAAACCGCATTAAACAGTATGGTGCAGTGTTGGCATCTGACAATGTTTAAATTGTACCGTCAGAGTGATAAAATTGTACCAAATCAGCATCAATTGTACCAACATTTGACACTAAAGAAAATAAACAAAATAAAAACATATGTACAAACCAGTGTTGGGATCTGACAACGCTTAAATTGTACCGTCCCACTGATAAAATTGTACCAAATCAGCATCAATTGTACTAATATTACATTACATACATTATGACATTTAAAGATGCTAATCAAAACTTTAATACATACTAGGGTTATATTAAAGTGATGATATTTTACCTTGATTCTTTGAATTTCTCTTCTGTGGATATTAATCAAAGAAAATCAAAGCTTATACAAATTTTCAACATTAAGGTAAAGGAAATCCAACAATTCCTAAAATAAATACCAAAAATCTCAAAATTGTAATTTTCAGGTTTTTGCCCATAAAGTATGGACTAATGTTTATTAAATACTTTTTGCAATAATTGGGAATATATACAACTTCTTAACAGCAGTCTTTATTTTCCAATCCCTTTGGTATTTTAGAAAATATAGGCTAATATCAAAATGTTGATGTATAATACATATATCAAATAATCATCACTTTTACACGAAATTTGGTTTAAAATATATGAAAATTTTTTACTAATATAAAATTTTATATATTTCTTAAGAATTATTTTTTTTTTTTTTTAAAGTTTGATGGCCCTTTTTTAGACTAGATTACACAAAAATGCAATAATTTTGAAGTTTTTAAGGTGAAATCTTATAGTTGTTAATTCAGAGTTGCTCGCTAACTACGACAAAAAAAAATTAAAAAATGGTACTAATACTATATAGATCTTCAAGACGATGTAAAATTTTGAAAAATCGAACAATAATTGAAGAAATGCCAAGCCCTAAAAAATTTGAGAGTGTAAGGTTCTCAATTTTGAGGCCATATAGCAGCACCACTGATAAGTGAAAGCTTTTCAAAACTTAAGCTCAGATACTCCTCTGCTATGTCCATGTAAAATTTTCGATTAATCGCACTAGCCCTTTACACTGTGCAATGTTAGAAGCTGGCTACACTGCAATTGCCATCAAGTGCTTGAAACTTTACCAAAGTCACCGGATCTTAATCCGATGAAGTATGCCTGGACCTATTTGGAAGAACAATTAAAAAATCATATAATTACAAAAAAGTCCTTAAGATTTCTCTCTAGAAAGAATGGAAAAATATATCAGCCGAATACTGCCGAAAACTGATTAAGGCGATGCAAAAACGTTCGAAAGCTGCAGTTCAGCAAAAAGGCTTTGTAACTAAATTACCCATCACTTATACAAAATACGGTTAGCAGAGTAAATAATTAAAATCCTTTACATTAATCAAGAATGTTGCAATTTAGTCAGTTCTAGACAGGGTTGGAGATCTATGAAGTTAGACAAAAAATGTTTGATTAAATAAAAAAAAAAAATGTTGATTAAATTTTATATGAAATTGTACCAAAAAAGCATGAAGTGTACCAGCGTACCACAGATGTGTCAATTGTACCAAATTTGGTACAATTGTACCACAAATCCCAACACTGGTATGGTGTACATAAACATAGTCCTGCGCATCTATAAAGTAAAAGATGTACACTATTGGCAAAAACTATAGCAACTGAGAGAGTAAGATGAAGCTTCTTTAATAATAATCAGAAATGTACCAAAAAGTTTTACTCCAACATTACTGCAACGTGATTTTACAGAGCTTAGCAGTTATGCATGGATTAGTTTTTTTTATTTTATTTTCTTTATTTTCTATGAATCAAATTAGGCGAAAGATCTTCTTTGGACCTATTCAATTTGGTTTTTGATGATGATGAAGATTATAGAACTAATAGAGTCGAACACCAACAAATATGCAAGACAGAATGATGTTCTAGACAAAATGTGCACAGTACAATTGTTGCAGCATTTCCTCGGATTTTTAATACTTACTGGATACCACAGCGTTCCAATTGTAAAGCAAGCCATACCACGTTTCGAACTTCGGTGGATAAAGAAATATCTTCATGTTTGTAATAACAACGCTTTAGAGAAAAACAATTGTTTTGCGAATATAAGACCCTTACTTGATGGAACAAACGAAAAGTTGTTGCAGTTTAGAGTGTTTAGTGAACATTTATCAATCGACTAGTAAATGGTGCCATACTTTGGAAGGCATTCAAGCAAAATGTACATACGAAATAAACCCATTCGTTTCGATTTCAAGGTGTGGGTTCTTTCTGCATCTGATGGATATATGTATGTATAATTTTATGTTCTAGGTTGGTTCCCAGCAGCCCTATAGTAAGGGAATCAGTCATGGAGCTCATGTGGTCTTGAGTTTGCCGATATTTGTGAAGCATCCAGATTGACATTACTAATATTATGACAATTGTTTTACTTCCTTTTACAAATGTGTCTTCTGTCAGTGCGCAAACATCGATTACCACACATTTTGGGAATTAAAAATGACAAAACTATAAAAAAAGGTGAATACGATTTTATGTTTGATCGCGCAAATGAAATATTCATTGTAACTTGGCTTGATAACACAATTGTTACATTGGTAGGTATTTAATGTTGAAGAACCTAATTAGATAAAAAAATAAAACGTGCACATGGCAGGAGTTCATATGGCAGACAATGCCATGTCGAACTTCCGAAGAAATGTGAGAGGCAAGAAGTGGTGGTGGCCTTTCTTTTCAAATGCTATGGACTACGCTATTTCAACGCCTTCTTGTTGCACAGTTTTTTGGGTAATATTGGAAAAAACCGAGCAAAACCGCAACTAGACTTCCAGTCTGAAATCGCTCTACTCTACTTGTTTCTTTGGATGAAGACCATCAGCGAACAGAATCAAAAGAACCAAAAGCAAAACGTAAAAAAGTGTCACAACACATTATTGTAAAACGAAAAAAAGGCAAAAAACGTCAGTGTAAGCAACACCACAGTCATACACCATTTATGTGTAAGATATGTGAGGTTCACCTATGTACAACCGAAATGTTTTACAATTTACCATACTAAGGCCCATTATTATAACTTGCCATTAGCTAAAGTTAGGATTTTATCAGGGTGATAATTATGTTTTTGGTTATTATTAGTATACATTAAGCTAGAAGTGACTGATAAACTAAAGGGAAGAACATCTTGCCCTTAACTTTTAACATTAGATATAAGAGTTTGAAGTTGCCATGTTTCGTCATCTATAAAGTTGCCGTATTTTCTAATCTATAAAGAAAAATAAATTCATTTTAATTTAATTTTGCATTTGAAAAATAAAAATGGAAAACTGATCTCCTTTGTTGTATATAAAATCTTTTCAGTTTTTTGTTGCACAGATAACTAATTTGTGGTTTGTTAAAAGTAAACAAATAAGTGGAAGGTATGGCGTTGCCACTACGTTTGTAAGAACAAATTTATTTTGTCAAAAGTAGTCGATATTTATTATTGTACAGCCATATTTTAAAAAAGATTTTTTTTTTCATAATTTATTTATTGTATCTTCAATAATTTTGAACTAACAATAATTACTCGTATCTTAAGTCTAAAATAAAATATTCTTTTTAAGTCCAGCCAGTGCTAGACAAAAATAATGTTTGTTTCACGGATTTCGAAATCATTTGCGGGTCATCCCTCTAATGTACGGCCAAGAAAAGCAGTATCTCTTCTTTTTAGTCGAATGTAACCAGGTTCATTCAGCATGTTACGCGCCAAAGGGTTTGGATGAGATTCAAGCCTCTTCAGATATGTGACTGCATGTTTCGCTATTTCTGCTTTAACTGATGGCATGTTTAGGTCTTTGTGGATGTTCGAATTTTTTATATACCAGGGAGCAGATGTAATAATACGTAAAATCTTATTTTGGCGCCTTTGAGTTTTTTCTACATTACTAGCTGAGGCAGTGCCCCATAACTGAATCCCATAACACCAAATTGGTTTGAGGACCGACTTGTACAGTAGAAGTTTACAATCTAAGCTCAGGGTGGAGTTTCTGCCAATAAGCCAATTTAGTTGTACTGCTTTTAGTTTCATTTGTGTTAACTTGAAGTCAATGTGGCTTTTCCAAGTAAGGCGACGGTCAAGATGTATACCCAGGTATTTAACGTCTGAAAGCTGTGGTATCATTTGGTTATTTATGCGAATAGGAGGGCATGAGTCCCTGCGCAGTGTGAAAGTTATGTGAGTGCATTTTTGTTCATTCACTTTTATTCTCCATTTTTCTAGCCATTTTTCCAAATTGAGCATGTGGTCTTGTAAAAGTTGTAAAGCTACTTGGGCACTTTCATGAATACTTAAAAAAGCTGTGTCATCTGCAAAAGTTGATGTGTGGACTAGGGTGCTAATTGGCATATCCGATGTGTACAGTAAATATAAAATTGGTCCCAAAATACTACCTTGGGGAACTCCGGCTTCAATGAGCTGTGGCGAGCTTAAAAAGTCACCTTCTTTTAATAAAAACTTGCGATTCGTTAAATAATCTTTTAAAAGCTTATACAAGTTTTCGGGCAAGTTCAGCTTTAGCTTAAATATTAAGCCTTCGTGCCAAACCTTATCGAATGCTTGAGAAACGTCAATAAAGAGCGCAGAACAGTATTTTTTTTCTTCAAAGGTCGTTTTAATTACATTTACTAATCTGTGTGTTTGTTGGATCGTACTTTGTTGTTTTCTGAAGTCAAATTGATGGTTCGGAAAACATCCTTTCGCGCTAAGAATTGGATTCAGCTTAGTTATTAATATTCTCCCAAACAACTTTGACATGTTTGATAAAAGGCTTCTAGGACTGTATGATTCTACTTTTGTGTGGTCTTTTCCTGGTTTAGGAATCATAGTTATCGAAGAGACCTTCCACTCTGTGGGAAAGTACTCAAGACGTAAGATGGCATTAAAAACACACAGAATAATTCTACGACCTATACGGGGCAACTCAACTAACATCTTGTTACTTGTTTTATTAACGCCAGGGGCTTTTTTGGTGTTTAAATCTGCTATTGCCCTTTCAATATCGCTAAATTCGAATCTTAGGGGTACTACGGCACTAGTCTCTACTGAAGGTAACTCAGCTATATCAGTACATACATTTGGGGTGAAAACCTTCTTCAAATATCCAACAAACAAATTGCCTTTTTCGGTATCATTCCTTGCCCAGTCTCCACAAGAAGTTCGCAAGGGTGGCTTACGTACGACCGGTCTTTTAAGGTTCCTACATACACGCCATAATGAATAATCTGATTGAGCAGTTGCGTCGAGGTCTTCCAAGTAATTTTTCAGAGATGCTACTCTTCGAGATTCTAGCAGCTGTCTTAGTCGTTTCGTGCAATCTTTAAGTCTAGATTTGAGTTGAGGAGATCTGTGTGCTTGCCACTCTCTTCTAATTTTTCTTTTTTCAGCCAAGAGCCGCTCGACATCTACAAAATATATTTGATTGTATCTAGCTGGTTGTCTGGGCAGCTGATTAAGGTTTTGATCAAAATAAATTAGACTCTGGTCCACATCTTCTGGTGTTCTTAGCGGTATGTTTTCCGAACAATGAGTACTGAGATACTTTCTATATTTCAACCAATTAATGCTTGTGCAAGTTGTTGGCGACACGATATTTTGCTGATTCCATATATAGACAATAGTGGGTGAATGATCTGAGGATAATTCGAGTGACGCTTCAACCTTAATCATTTCTCTCGAAATACCTTTAGTCACGCCAAAGTCAATAACATCAGGTATTTTTTGTAGATCAGTAGGCCAATAGGTGGGTTGTCCACTTGATATCACATTCAGACGCATTTTTGAAATTGTATCAAACAAAACACGACCTTTTGGAGTTATTAGGCGTGATCCCCAAAACGTATGTTTAGCGTTGTAGTCGCCTGATGCTATGAAACAGGGACCTAGTGATTTGAAAAAGTTGATATATTGACTCTCTGATATTTGAAATCTAGGAGGTGAATAAATCGAAGAAATAACAAAGTTTTGATGATATTCTTCAATACAGATGTTTGTTGCTTGAAGGTAGTCCTCACAAAAATCACACAGTAAATGATGTTTAATTCGAGCCTTTATTAGAATAGCTGAACCACCACATGCTCTGCCACGGGGGTCTTTAGTGTCATATAATATATAGCCATTGATTTTAAAAAAACTATTTGTTGTTAAATGAGTCTCTGAAACCATCATGACATCAATTTGTTGGTTCTTCAAGAAGTACTCGAGTTCATTTTTGTGTTGGCGTAAACCGTTTGCGTTCCAGAAACATATTTTTAAACAGTTCATGGTTTGTTAAGTACCGCCTGCAACATCATAGATTGCATGCGAACCATTTCTTGCATCATGCTGCTCATAGAGCTCATAAAACTGTGTAACGAATGCACTAATGTCTCGATACTTGCTTCGAGACGATTGTAGTTACCAGATGGAGTTTGTTCTTTAGCTTCTGGATGCATATTTGGGGTAGAATTGTTTGTAGCTGTCGCTTTGTGTGCTAAAACATGATTGGATTTTAATATATCCGCGTATGAAACATGTTTGGTTGTGGGTTGAGCTAACTGAGGGTAATGAGCAGTTGCTTGGTATTGTGGCTGCCTAGCAGGAGTATTTAATTTCTGAGTTGACTTCCTTACCTCAGAAAAAACTGGACAGCCTCTGTAGTTATCAGTGTGATTTCCACCGCAATTGCTACATTTTTTAACCTTGGAGTCATCCTTTGGTTTGTCGCATTGGGCGGAACAATGAAGCTCTCCACACACAACGCAAACCGGAGGCAACTTGCAGTAAGCCCTTGTATGGCCGTATTCTTGGCAATTTAAACACTGAACGGGTCCTGACCGCTTATGTGGTGCCTCTACACTTATCCTGCGGTGTAACAGATATTTTAGATTATAAATGGGATGCGTTTCGTTCTTCTTTAATCTAATATCCCCAGGTTCCAGTTCAACGCGAAATAAAGGTTGAGGGACACGCTCTCGATTTCTGAGATTATCAACGCTTTTGACTTTAACTCCTGCTTTTTGGAGGCCAGCTTTTATTTCCACTGGATTAACATATGAGTCTACACCTTTGATGACTACCTGTAGGCCTTTGCTACTCTTCAGCTGATAGGTATAAAAGTTCTTATTGCAGCTTTCAAACTCCTTTACTGCTTTACGATAACTACTTTCGTCTATAAAATGAATTTTTGTTTCATCAATGTTACCATGCTTGATTGGAATTACATAGAATGAATTTTCCCCGATAACTGAAATTAACTTATTTATTAATTCATTCGAATTTTTTCCCTTAAAAAAATTGGCGGTGGTTTAAACGACTTGGGTGCCGTTTTTTGTTCACTTGTTTCGTTATCTAGAATAGCAAAACGATTTTGGGAACTTATTCCGTTAGCCTGCTTATCTTTAAGTACTTTGGACATTGGTGCAATCTGCGAAGATTTAGGGCTTCGACCTCTTTTCAACACAGTTATATATCTGTCCATTCCCACTTGAGTCTTAGGTTTTTCTGCACTATCCATATTACTGTTGGTAACACTGTGTTCAGAAGGCGACTTGTTTGTAGTTATATTATTGTCATCGCTTAGCAAAAGCGACGAACAAGATTGGGCACGTATAACAGGCGTAGAATTTACACACAAATTATTTTCAGTTTTTTTGTCTTTATTTAATACAATATTGTCTACATTTTTTTTTGCTTAAATTAAAGAGGCTCATTAGCCCTTATTGTTTTTGTTTTATTTTTAAAGTAGCAATTCAATATGCCGTTGTAAAAAATAAAGAGAAAGAAAGAAAAAAAATTACAGACAACTTTGTTGTTGTATTAAAACAAGTTTGTTTTTTTGTTTTTGTTTGAAATTATTCACACAATGTATGTTTTGTTTTTTGTTAATGCGAGCTAAAAAAATCGCGTCCGCACTTATCAACGCCAAAAACAGATTAATTTTAAAATTAAAAAAGATTAATTTTATTTTACAAGGAAGTTGTAATAACGAAAAATAGTTATTGTTCACTTTATCGCTCACTTAAGTAGAAGTGAAATTTAACTAAAACGTACTTTAAAGGCAAGTTATAATAATGGGCCTAAGTCATTTTTATTACTAAATAAAATGTTATTCATTGTCCCTTAAAAATTTGATGTGTAATAAAAGATCTCAATTTTCTTAATTGACATCATATTAGACAACAAATAACATTTTATGCAAATTCCTAGTTATATGTATAAATCTTATAATTATATGCCCCAAACAATAAAAAATATATAAAATTTAATTTTATCTTCACTATTAATAACATTTTTAATTATTCTTTTAATAAAATTTAAGAAATTTAAAAGCTATTCGCTATCTTTAGTTGTCATAATAAATTCTTGTTCTTCTTTAAATTCTCGTATAAACACTTTGTGTGAATTTGTAATTAAAACAAAGACATGTTAAAACAAAATACCAAAACACATGAAATTAATGTTGACAGAATGACAGACAAGTGCATTAAACTGATCTGATTACATTTCCACACTAATGTTTCCTTTAAAACACTCACGGATACACGTGTCGTGGAAGCAGCAGACAACAACAGACAAGTGATTTGGGTGTTTAAATTACACGCATTAGTTGAAGTTATGCTTACTAAAGAAGGAAATTTTTGGATAGAATTATCTTCTGGTTCTGTAACCGCCAAAAAAGAGTCCTTAGGAATTTGAACATTAAAATTTCAAAGTAGAGAATTAAGAGCCGTATTTGCAAAATCTACAGTATAAATTACAAGTCCAGATTGTATTGGTATGTTTACAAAAGTTCAGTTCAGCTTTACAGTGGCTACAATTTTCCAAGATATTGTTAGTGAAAATTTAGGAGCCCTTGTAAGATATGCTGAAAAAAAGTAAAAAATATTTTTAATTTTCTTTAAAAAAAAAGTACAGGAATATTTTTTTGGCATTAAATGTTAACAGAATTTATTTAACGAATCCTCGGCTACATTATTGCCAAACAAAGTTAGGCCCTATCACCTAGTATAACTGAGATATTAGACAAAAAATCATGACATCTTTATAAACAAAAATTGATCAGCAATTGTGCCAAACGGACTATAGAGTTTTCCTACACTTTGGTAGTAGAATCGAACCTATACTGCCAAGTCCGTGTATTTTTTTCACTGTTTTACTATTCAATTAAACTCTTTGTCAATTATTAAATTATCATTTTGAACCGGAATAGTATTTATTAGTTTGGAAAATTATTTCTTGTAATTTTTCGAGCACTGCATAAGGACAAAAACGAAGCTCATAAGACGCTCATTATAATTCATTGAAATGAGTAACGATGAGTGGGCAATAATACACTGCGAAGGCCAGCGAGCTAAATAAAAAAAAGCTTTCAGAGTTTTCATAAGCAACTTTGAATAAGTTCGAGCAAATTTTGTACATAATAATAATGTACTTGGGCGAGTTCATGCAGTTTTGTGCTTTGAGTAAAACAGGAACACAGTCCGAGTGTACAAACAAAAAAACACAGAATATTTTAACAACCTCAATTACGTTCATTTTAAAGTCTTCATTTCTTAAAAAATACAAAAAACCAATAGTGCAAGCAAAACGCAATGAGCCTTTTGCGAAAGTTCTACACAAATACTAAACAAAACACACTGAGAGTTTCGGTCATCAGACAAGTAAACACGTCGCTCACAAGTATAGAAAGTTCGTTTTACTCGGACAGCTCATTGCGTTTATGATACAAACAGAGGTTTGCTCGCTAAGAGTATGGTATGAGTAGGCATGAGTTCAGTAAGCTAGTCTGTGTCGAGCATGACCACTTGCTCAATAGCTTATAAGCACACCCATTAGATGAGATTGCTCATGCAACTGTTTATTATATAATCATTGTTATCGGTATAGTATACAAATTGTTACTCTTAACGCACAGATGTGTTCAAGATTAACGTGGACTCCTGCCACGGTGGCTTTATTCCACGGTGCTCCTAACACCGAATGAAATAAAGACGTAGACTAGCGCCCCCATTGTGTAGTATAACAACACTTTACGATTGTCACCAATAGACTAAATGAGAAGTTCAATCAGTCTAGAAAGAAAGCCAAATCTAAATTTCTAAACAAAATAAAAAACCATAGTAACCATTTCGATTTCAACTTTTTGAAAATATCTCATTTAGTCTATTAAGTTTTAAGCATAAGAATCTGAGTTTTTATTCAGAAAAATTGGGAAAAATCCACTGATGAGCTAGTTGAGCACTAGCGAAATAGCTATCTGGATGTGCTTTCCCCATAGTAATCAATTTCGATTATTATATTGTTTGAAAATAAATATTTTATACTCATAAAAAATTTATTTAAATAAATTTTCAAAAGGAATCATGCGTGAATAAAAATAAATAATGTATATAACCGATTCCAAATATAATTTTTTGTATAAAATTAAATAACTTTTTAAAAAAATAATAAATATTTGCTCCAAAACTTTTTGTTTACCTATAAATGTGTGTATTTTATTTTTGTCTTTTTGTAGTCGGTATCCTGATGCTGTCTGTGTGTTTAATGCATCTAGGTTTTAAATCAGAGACCTCATCTATGTATTTAAATCCAAACGTATTTAAAACAAGTTAGAGTGCTATATTCGGCCGTGCCGAATCTTATATACCCTTCACCACAGTGATTTTATTTATGCATTCAAATTTTGGTATGTATATAAATGGACGTAGTGATAGCGCACTATCAACTATTGTTCCCACACTGGGACCACCACCCCGTAATCTCTCTGTCATTACTTCGGAATAGTGCTCATTTAGCTACACTCATTTTCCCCACACACTCTATACTCGTCAGGGCATAACGCAGTTTCATGAAAACAATTCTAAAAAGCATTGATTATACTCACAACTTGAAAGTGAAGCTACCAATCAAAAACCATAGTGCACTCTCTACTAATGGTACCACACTGAAACCACCAACTCGGAACCAATTTTTGTCAGTTTGTAGTAGGTATCCTGATATTGTATATGTGTTTAATGCATCTAGGTAAATTGGTTTTAAAACAGAATCTAATCTATTTAAGAATTAAAAGCATTTAAAAAAATATGTTACTTTATATAATTATATTTTGAATATGTATTCAAAATATGTTTTTTGCAAAAATTTTTTATAAAATTTTAATTGAAAAAAGAATCATTACAACCGAAAAAAAAGAAAAACAGCCTGAAAAAATGTTAAAAAAATCTAGGCAGGCGTAGTTTTTTGCCCGCTGCCTCCAATTGAGTGGTCTGATGTTTTTGAATTTCAAATTTTAGAAACTATGCCTGGCAGATTAGTGTGCTTAAATTTTCTGTATTTTTTCGGGTGCCTTTGCAAAGTTGATTTCAACACGAACACAGACGGACATCGCTAAATCAACTTCTTTATTTATAAGGATCCAGAATACATATACTTTATGAGGTCGGAAATTAATATTGTAGAAATTACACACGGAATGACAAACTTATATATACCCTATCCACCTGTGGTGAAGGGTATCATAAATAAAAAAAAAAAAAATTGTCAAATCAACGAATGAGTTATTCACATTAACATTCTTTAGGACTATTTAATTTAAGTTTTTAGATGTGTAGTTGTTTTTTTATTTTTATTAAAATTAACAATTTTTATTAAAATTTATGTTTAACAAAAGAAATTTCGTTGATTATAATAAATAAATTGTATTTATTTGAATAAATCGTGTGTATAGGTTTTAATAGAAAAATTAGTTCAACTAATTATAGAAAAATTAGTACAAGTAATTATAGTAAAAACAATAATACTAGTTTTGGTTATATGACCTACGTACATGGTACCAGTATGCTGGCTCTATAAGATCGGCGATATTTTGGACATGGTAGTGGGCGTAAACTTCCCATTTTCTACCTTTTTCTTAATGGTGATGACGTTTTCTATTTTTGTCCAAAAACATGCTGCGTCGTTACATTGTGCGACGCATAATAATTAACAGAAATGTTACCGAAAATTATTATAATGGCAAAACGTTATACCATATAATTTGGGGCGGCTATTTTGAACTGTCTAGATTTCCGTTTTTGTTTTAATGTGAACAACTCTTAAAAATAAACTCTTTAAAATAAAATCAAACATAGATTTATCGTATCTAAAGGTATAAAATTTGTCAATGATTTGCAAAAGACGAAATTTTTAGTCCCACCATTACCATTTGTCGGTCTTTGCTTTTTCCGACTTCGACAAATTATTGCAATAATAGATAAAAGTCTTTAAAGTACATTTTCATTTAATTCACGTAAAAGCTAGGAAAAATAATTATAAATCAAATATTTCAACTGCAATTGAATTTATTTCTATTGGTATTTTTTATCTTAACCAATTACACTTGAGGGAAAAATAATTAATATTCAATAACTAATATTGTTTTCGTTTGAAAAAAAAAAATAAAATTGAATTATTCCTGCAATCCTAAAAAATATTCCGGAATGTAATAAATTATAATGATATTGTGTCGTCGTATATATGCATGTGAGTGATATGTTCACACACTTTTGTGAATCACATACTGTGTGTAAGTAAACGTGTATATTTTGGCCTTAAGGATATTTTTATTGCACATCCACTCCATTTACAACAAAAAAAAAAAAAAAAAAAAAAAAAATCGTGGTACCCGCTAAACAACGCCTTCAACTGTCATACAATTTATCGAACCTTATGAATGGGTGGTTGCTTAAGTATTTGAACAAACATTCCATGTTTTCCCAATTGGCGACAAAGCGAAAAATTGAACAATCAAAGCACACAAAACACTTACATATATGTATGTGTACGTTCGAAATGGGGTGACAAAAATGGTAACAGGGAATAATAATTATGGTGGAAAAAGGATATTTGCAAATTTATAGAAGAAATTTAATTTGAAATGAACTTAGTTTTGGCTTGCTGGAGCCATTAGTTACCTAAAATGCTTCTGAAAAAAATACCGGCTTAAACTACTTATTCTTCGGCAAAAAACAAATACTGAAAAGTTGAAAGTCAATCTTCAAGGAAGTTAATCTAAGCTTAAAACTTAAGAAATCTTTTCTTAAAGAATTCTGGCTAAGAACAAAAAAGGAATTTCCAAAATACCATTATCCAAAGTCAAAACATCCCATTTGTATTTGTCTTGTAATCAGTCTCAAAGGTAAAGCCAACGAGATCATCACCAACAACTTCGTTTGCATTAACGAGCATTATTTTTTTGGTTTTGTATTGTCTTTGTGTTTGAACAGAGCCACGGACGGAAGCAGTTGAAGAAAAAGTTTGTTTACACAAAATGACTTTACAAATGAGATTCAAATGACAGCCAGTGTGTCAATATTGGTATTAACTTTTTTTGGCTTTAAATAAATAAAGTGGAAATAAAAGAAAAATATATTTAAAAAAGAGTTCTTAGGGTAACTGAAACCACTACTGTTTGTGATAAAATTAAATTTGATAGATAAATGTATACAATTGAGTTTTAATTCAATTATAATAATTTACATTACTAGAGTTGCCAGATTTAGATTTTTGGAAACATTTTAGTTACAGATTTATATTTTTTTATTTGTAAAGTTACGCTTGCAGGTTGGCCCCATTTAAAATAAATTAAAAACTTTTACAGGTGGCATCACCATAATAAAATCCTAAACCTAAAAATTAAAAGTTGTCCCCATATGCAAAGTAATTTGTAATTTAGAATATTTAAAACCGACACATGAAGTTTACAGAGACCCTTATTGTAGGAAGTATAATAGAGTATCTAAAACCGGTGCTCCACGCTACCCTATCCACAAAAAATAAATAAAGACTTGTATTTAAAAGTATTGTATTTGATTTGAATTTTTACTTTATGGAATTACATTTTTGTTAAAATATTTTGAACACCTTTTACAAGCTTTACAACAAGAGCCCCCACGCAAACCCCTAAGGGTCTGTGAGAACAAACCCCTAAGGGTCTGTGAGAACAAAACATGTAAAAATTTTAAATCAGTAGCATACCAGCTAGCATACCAGCTAAAAGCTTTCAACAAGGTAGTTTTGTGTCACTTTGCAAAATATTTAGCAAACCAATGCTTTTTCATTTTAACCCTTTTTTTGGTTTGGGGGCCTTTGCTTTACAATCATTTTAAGAATTTTATATATATTTTAAAAAATTTAGAATTCCCGCCCAGGGATTCCCGAAAAACAATGTCAACGGCTAATTTGCCGTTTACCGGGAAATAGGATGAAAATTTCCCGGGAAACGGGAAAAGTTTCATAGTCATTAATGTAAAAAAATGTGATAACTGTTCAACGTATGTATTATTCAACTCACTCGAATCTATAGAACTATTAACTAGCAATTTTGGCAGACAAAAATACCTAAACGCTTTTAATTTATTTAATAAAGAATTTGAGTTATTTGAAGCCAGAAACATCGGAATCTGATCTATAAATCCCACCTCAGTGAAAAGTATAAGGTAAAAACCCTTTTACCCATTTTTAACGCTGGAAATTTTGCAGCCGATATCTAGTTCTAATGAATTATTTTGTAAAAAAAAATATAATTAATTAAATATTTTTTCAGTATAAACAAGTCTGTTCTGAAAACTACAAGATTTTTGATCACAAACCAATTTGAAACACTTTTGTGATTTTATCTTACCTGTATATCACAAAATTTTTATCTTTCGTGTGATTTCGAATTTGTAAAACAACGGGAAAAATAAATATTTAAAGTTAAAACAAATTGAAGGGCCTGGTGCTTCATTATTGGCTGAAATGGAGTAAAAAAGCAGTGCAAAAAGGGCATGTTAAAAAGTTATTTTGCGGCCCGCAACATTTTGTAAGTTTGGCAAGCGTTGATGCAATTTCTAAACACTTAATATACTGACAATTTCAAAGTAGGGGAAAAACTAAAAAACTACAAAAAAGAATAGAATTTTGCAAAATAAACGTCCTTTAAGATTTTAATTTTTATATACATAAGTATTTCTACAAAAAAAAAAAAAAAAAAAAAATAATTGGGAAAAATTAAAAATAAAAAATTAACTCTTTAAATTGTTTATTCAAGCAATTTGTTATAAAAATTACAACAAAATTCTCTTCAAAATAAACATATTCAATTAGCTAACCGATTTAAAATCACGTAATTTAAAAAAATTTTGTAGAAAAAATACCTATTCTGTAATTTCTGCCACATATTTTTCGTTAACTGATTTTTTTTAATAAGACTATCAATATTTAGCTTTATTTATTTATTTCATTTATTAGTCAATAGATTATAATCCTTACAGACTAGTTACAATAATAATTAAAATTAATTGAATGAATGAGTTAATTATGAATTAAGAAATACGATAATTTTATGCTTTATTACATTTATATTTAAAGAAAAATCGATAAATTGAAACAAACAATTATATGTACGACATAACTTCGTAAAAGGGTCACCAAAAGAATAATTAGCTCTACACAATTTAATAAAAATAGGATAATAATGACGTGTATTACGACAAGAAATATTAAAGTTAACAGAACTTAATAGGAAATCACAGCTAATATTACCATTGATAAGGTTCAACATGAAAGAAACATTTAACATTGTAAGACGACTTTTAAGAGTAGGCAGTTTTATTAATGCTAATCTACTTGAATAAGAAGGGAATTTGTAGTGTAATTGCAATGAAAACCACGTAAACAGAACAATAAGAATTGCTTTTGCACAGACTCAATACGAGCATTGTGAACTAAGTTAATTTACTGTTTTAGTAAATTAACTTAGTTTTTTAGGAACCGCTTTTTTCCCTGTTTTGTTGTTTTTTCTTTCTTTAGACTCAATAGATTTGTTTTAGTGAATTTGTAATTTAAAATATTTAAATCTTTAAGTGGAGTAGCCAGGAATCGAACTCGGTCTAGAATAAAAATTTGAATTTTGATTTTTGTTTGCAATTAAACTAATTAGTGATTTTTCGGTAAAAATCATATGTTTTTTTCTTCCAAAAAGCCCTATATGCATTTTCGGTTTTTAATGAAATTAAAATTTTAGCAAAAAAATTTGATTTTGTGGTGAATTCTTTACGAAAATTTGATATTTTATGGAAATATCGATAGTTTAGTGATATTATTTTATTTAGAGTTTTTTTTTCTGAATGGCACTCGACATATTTTCACCTTCACCATACCTGCACCATTTATAGACCTATTTTTGCGGATTTTCACAGCAAGATTCTCGAAACTATAGAATTTTCACAGGTTTTATGGGGTGTTCGATCGTGAAATCGAGGAAAGTCGATTGTATAATCATCCAAAGTACACATGCATATAGCACTTTATCAACAAGAGGGTATTAACTCAAAATATTTAAATTTTCACTATTTGCGAGAAATCAGCCAACAACATACTGTAAAAATTTTAACGTATTCTGATTACTCTTTTATTTCGAAACTCGTATATGAGACCATTTTCGTGATAGCGTCTTGAGTACCTTTATATCAACAAAAAGTTATTATTTTTATTTGGCAATAACTGCAACAAATTTAAAAGAAAAACAGTGTAAATATATTTTTAAATGGAATTTGCTGACTATAATATGTTCGGGCTTTTTAATTATCTTGAAATGTAATCAAAAACAGTTTTTTACCTCTATTGAAAATTTTAAAATTTTGATTAAGAGCAGCAAATGAATTTTGTTTACGAACGGAATGATAAACGTGCATATGCATATCTGTGATGAAGGGTATTCAAACATAAGATATCTTGCGTTTATCTCTAAGATCGCTTTATAAGTGTAATGAAGGAGATCAAAACTCTAAAAAGCTTAAGTTTTTTGTTGACCCGATTTTCTGACGATTTAAAAAAGTAAAATACGCATTTTATTTTTTTTAGTGTAAAATTGACGATTCCTGTCGAATGTCATCTGGCAGCCCTGCATATAAGACATACATACATACATATTCAGCATGTTTGCTCCGGTGAGTCAAAATTATATTTATACCTGTTGTGAGAAATGTATTGTTTTCTGGCTGAACATTTGAAATCAATCAACAAAGGTGTCATAATTCATACAACCTTAACGTGACTTTCTCTGCTGTCGATGGCATTAGTCCGGTCATCATAAATTACACAACAACAATTGTTTGTTGGTTGTTGGTAGTAGTGGTGGTTGTGGGCGACATATTTGTTTAAACATTAAAACGATTAAAACTAAAAATCATTTCATTTAACAGCAGTGACTTGCCAATTGTGTGAATGTGTGTGAGGTGTGTAAAGTACAACTAATAATGAACAATTCATCATAAAAATATCTTAATTTGGCTTCCTGTGGCCACACAACGAACCTTAAGTAAAACGTAAAGTACTCCGTCCGCAACATTAATCGATGCGATTAGATCGTGTGGTTTTCAGTATTTTTACGCTTAAGAAAAATCTAAGATTTGGAAAATTTACTCATTAATATTTTACTCAAACGCTATCGAGTTGGGACAGGTAGTAATTACCCGTGCGATGAATTTGTGTAGTAAAGTTATTTTTTAATTCCTTTTGAAGTAATAAAATTAACTCTAAAAATTATATTTGTTTTGCAATAATTTACAATTTTATTGATCGAAGTGCTGCACTTTGTCACTCACCTGAGAGATTACTTTTTTTCTCACCAGTTTTTAACACCTCCGGATTTTTATTAAGATTCTTAAATTTGTTTGTTGTATTTTGTGATTTTTATTACTTCTTATAAGGAACTAAGATAATGGATTAAGGTTATCAAAAAAAGAACAAACCATAGTAGAGATTTGTTTTGGATTTGGAAAAAGTTTAAACATTTTCAAATAGACCAACAACTTGTTTCGACTCAATCGATAACTTTGTTTAAGCAAATAAAAACATTCTCTCTAGAAAAGTCGATGCCGTTGGTCTCAAGAATGATAAAAGACAAGATTACGCCATCCCGGAAATAAAATTTGAAATTTTGTGCACATGTCGGCCTAATGACGTCACGAAACTGTCTTCATATTGGCTAATGATTCTGACTGCGAGTATAAATATAAATTATGAGAGTTTTTTTTGCCAATGTTTGCGTTTTATTTACATTTATTTGTACGTACTTATTTGAAGCAATTTGTTGATTACAGACTTCGCATCTTTGCATTGGCCGAAGTACGTCATCTAACGGGAAAACATGCGCATGGCGTAATATTATCTTCTATCATTCTTGATAGTTTTCTCTAACTCTCATGAATTTGGTTTATCAGTTTGCGACCTGTTGTCCATTACTTAGCTATCTGATCCTCCCGATAAATTTGCACCCAGAGATTCCCCTGAGCCCATCGTGAAATTTTTAATCCGTGCCTTCGTAACTTCGGGCAAAGTAACACAAAATGTCCCCACTGGATATTATATTCCCTCTCGTTGTCGGATTTTGTTCTTCTTGGTATTTAATTTTTTGGCAATTCAGGGAAGTAACAACTCGGTGGTTTAAATACCGCGATCTTGGGGCCAATTCACATTCTAGCTGTGATTGCTGACACACATAATTAATTATGCAGTGACGGATTAACTGATACCAGTCTCCTCTATGTTACTTTGTGCTATAGCGATGATAAAATGACATTCTTCTTTTTATACTTCGTGGGTGTGATGCAAGTTCTAAGAAGCTGTGAGCTAAAGGCAAATATCATCTGAATAATGATGATCATTTAAGCGACATTGCAGTCCCCGAAGGTTATGGAGAGCACTTTGCAGAATTATATCCAAGTGCAGATAAAACACAGTCCTGGCGAGCATAGATTTCAATATTTATCGTTATACAAGTCAATTAATGCCTATCTTAATCGTGTAACTTCCTTTGGAAAGCGCTGGCGATTTAGTGCTATATAGTAATACCTACGAGGGAGGGCGCTACTATATGCCTTATTATTAATAGAATTGATGTATAACAAAAAAATCGATGTCGCCACGACTAAGAATTGAACTCATGACCATGCTTCAGTAGTCAATGTGCTAACCGCTTGAGCTACAGCACCATCAACTTGTGTTTTACCGTGTTTAATTCGGCAGGTGGCGTAATTTAATTTTTATTTTAGGCTTTTTCGAAGTCTATAAAGCACATATAGAGTGATGTTCGCCATTCCACAAATTGGTCGATGTAAACATGAAGACTGATTACGAAAATTCTTTTGACGATCATCCGATGCGGTGACCTTCTTAACCGCTGCTGAGCAATTTAATACCATGCCATTTGTTTGGGTTTGTGTGATCTCCTTTCTTTGGAATATTAACTACTATGTCTTCTATTAAATCGTCAGATTCCCAGATTGTGCGAATGAGTTGGCTACTGTATAGGCGTCTGCTCAATAATGCAGCCGAGATTACATTGCCTTATATCGACGAGGTGTATAGAATCATGCTTACTAATTATTTGGGGTTGCACTTGGATAGAATTTGTACTCAGAACATGTTTTTTCAGGAAGATTGCGCAATATGCCATACAGCGCCTCAAACAATCTATGTACATAATTATTAATAAAAATATTTTACGAAACTGCTATTTCTCGAAATAGTGCAGTGCATTGATTTTCGTTCGATTTTACCCCTTTGGACTCCTCGGGTTGGGTAAAGTCATTGGTTAAGGGGAGCAGATCAGCATCTGTCGATGAGGAGGAGGACAACATTGACGACATTCGCCTCAAAATGGTTAAAAGAGGTCGATTTTTGGGCTTCTAAATGAGGTAGACCCACATGATACGAGATCATAGTCCAATATTCATGGCAAAAGATTGTCTCTCTCTCTCTAATCTAATGAAATGAAATGTTATCTCAATTCAAAATTGTGCACCTTTTAATAAAGAACTATATTTCAAAATTTTCTGTAGATCAAATAAGTTAAAGAGATTCAAGATTTTGCACAATTTGTTGTTATTGGTGCTTTTCAATTAAGATGGGAGAGATTTAAATTAAGCGGCCAAGTGCAAGTAGGAGTGACACACAAAGGGTTTCGTACCTTCTTACAAAATTTAACTATTTAACTATTGTGCCAATTAATGTAAGATTACCATAAATAAGATGTTTAAGCTCATTTGAGCAATTATGTATGTATTCATAATTTATCATTGAAAATTGATTAATAAGAAACGACTTTTATTCCCTACTCCTAATTTTACATTCTTAGGTGTTGAATTAAGTTGAAATTTTAAAAAAATTTAAATTTCCTTTTTCATCAATCAACAAAAACATCTACTCAAAATCTATGTATATAAAATTAAAAAAAAAAAATATTCAAATTCAAAAAGAAAAAAACATCTGCAACTCAACAATTTAGGTTGCATGCGAGTAAAAAATTTAAAATCAACTCAAGTGGTTTTTGCTCAAATTTCTAGAATTACAAAAAACGATTTTCCTCTGGTTTTGTTTTTGTTTAAATATACATTTTCTAAGTGGTTGACCAGTCATGCCAGACATTGTGTCGCCTGCTCCCTGCAGACAGAAACCTGTAGAAGAAAAGAATGAGGAAAATCTATTGTGTTGCGTCACGCATGGGTCCAATTACAACTGCATAACTTTAAAAGTGATGCAGATGACGAGTTTTATTGTGAACGCATGTTTGGAAGATGGGTTTCACGCTTGTGCCTTGGATTTTTTTATGGTTTTACTAATGACTCTTACGCCTCTGGCGTAATTTGTTGGGATCATTAATTCGATGATCGATTGTTTAGGAATGTGTGTAATATTGACGACAAAAAAGTGCTTGAAATATTTGTGAATGTTTGTTAAAATATTCTTGCACTTAAAGAAATGAAATTGGAATTAAATTATTGTGGTCGCCTTAAAGGCTGGGGCACATAGAATCCGTCATACGTTATACTTTGACGTTATCAACTGAAATCAAATAACAACGGAAGAGTTTGATACAATGCGTACTTTGTTGGCGGATATTAAATAAGAAAACAAAACACTTGAAAAGCTGTTTGTTTTCACCTTTTACTTTATTAAATTTATTTATTTTGATGTATTTTGTTTTTTTTTGCTGCCACTCAACGCAAAATCAAAGAGAAACCAATTTTTAGCTCTAAATTTCAAGGAACGTACGTCAAAAGTTAAAAGCTTTCCAACTTTGCGTTGACGGAGACGTACTGATTGTGACAACACTCAATAGAAACACTGTATTTTGACGCTGAAAAAGACGACGTATAACGTATGACGGATTCTATGTGCCCCGGCCTTAAGAAAGGAATGTTATGCAGTATTCAAATATTAACTTTCGAAAATAGATTCAAATCTTTAAATTAGTTTAAATTGCAACTGTGTTAAAAAAACTCAAAACAATGTTATTAATAATTGCTAAAAAAAACATTGTTAAATTAAACTGACTATTTTTGTAATTAAAAATTGTAATAATTCGCAGAAATTTTTCTTCAGTGTATTTAAAATCAGAGTAAATAAGTGCAGTGTATTTAACAGCACTTGTTTTTTTTTCTTGCGCTTTCGTTCAGTTCTCGTATGACACAGTTTTTTATTATTTTTTTTTTAAATACTCAGGCTATAAATTCAAGTGTAATATTACGATGTCAAATAAATTACAGCCTAAATATTACAAGTATTTTTCAAATTTAGTTTTTCCTTTCTGAACATTTAAGATGTTGTAATTTGATATTGCCTGCTTTAAAGTGTTTCTCAGAATTTTAATAGTTTTTCCAGTTATTCCGGCTTTGGGATGTAAAACATTAAGGAAATGATTTTCTAGATAAATCTGAGTCAGGAAGAAGACCTCTTCTTCTTTTAAATAAAATATTTGCGGTTTGGGTGTATTAGGGTTATGAATAGTTTCCCGCCCTTTTTGGTGCAGTGTATTCTCTATCAAGAATATTCACATGTATAAGGTGCTAACTTAACAAGACGATTTGATAAAAGATTTGAATTCATAAATTTTGAACAAAGTAATTGATCCTGGAACACAAAAATTGTTCTAGTATACACGGGCTCAACCCATTGCATATGTAATGGGGAATAGTAGTGTAGGAGTTATGCTCTATTAATTAGGAGATTTTACGGTCATAGAATTTTTTTTTTAAGTTTAAAAATTTCTGAAAGACAAAGACTTTATTTTTAGAAGTTACATAATTATACAGCATTTATTTTGCATCAGAATCGTATAGTTATTTAAGAATTTTTTAATTTTATCAAAATATGGAAAAAATCAATTTTGGATCTTGTTTGAAATACAGTAGTATTTTTTCACATCTTATGGGTAACCTTTTAATTTTTAATTATTTTTTATACTAGATCATATTACTATATACCTTATGTAAATATCAAGTATCTACCTATAAGGTTTAGAAGAGAAGATTAGATTCCTTAAATTCGCGACATCTAGGTAATACCCTTTTATTTTTCTTAAATTTATAATCGGTACTTGTTGTTACAGTAGATGCTGCAAAATGTTATATGAGGGAATTTTAATTTCAGTCTATGAAAATATCAGAAGCCTACCTATTGCGGTTCAAAAAATAAGGCAATATAAGTGAAGAACATGTTATTGCGTTAGACCGTTTAATTGTTATATCGGCGATGGCAACATATCTACTGTAAAAATTTCAATACTCTACCTATTACGGTTCAAAAAGTAAGAACATATCATGGCACTATCTGGACACCCTTTCATTTTGTTATTTGATGTAGCGGCCATGACAATTCCCTTTCTATGAATATATCAAGAGTCTGCCTATTAAGATTAAAAAAGTAAGGCAATATACGTGAAAAACTTGTCACTGTCGGAACACCCCTTATATTTAGTAACTATCATAGCAGCTACCTATTAGAGTCTACCTATTACGGTTCAATAAGGCTATATAGGTGCAAATCACGACACTGTCGGAACACCCTTTAAGTTTTACTATTTGTTATAGTGGCCATAGTAATACACCTCCTGTAAATGTTTCAAGATTCTACCTATTATCGTTTAAAACTTAGGCCATATACAAGCAAATCACGGCATTATTGGAACACCCTTTAATTCTTAGCTTTAATTTTATATACTTGTTTATAAAGCGAACATAGTTTTACATAATTACTGTCTACAAATTTTAAGTTCTTGCCTCCTACCTTCTGTAAAAATTTCAATTGTCTACTTATTATCGTTTTAAACTTAGGCCATATACATGAAAATCAAGTTACTATCGAAAAACCCTTTAACTTTTAGGTTCATTTTTTTGTACCTGTTTATATAGCGAACTAATTTTTAATTACTGTTTGTAAATTTTATGTGTATGTCTCCCACAGTTCCAGAAATAAACACATATACGTGTAAAATACGTCTTTATCGGAACACCCTAAAAGTATTTGCTGTTATAGCGGCCACGGTTATACACCTTCTATGAAAATTTCAAGAGTCTACCTATTACGGTTCCAAAGATAAAAGACGCTGCCAGACGAACGGACGGACGGACGGACAGACATTGTAGCGAAAACAATAGGGTAACGTTTTTACTCTTTTGGTACGAAACCCTAAAAACCTTTTTAGCACGCTTTATCACTTCACTTTCATAATAAAATGCAAATAAAAATTAAAATTTATTTTTATTCCTTCATAACTTTTTCACTTATCGATCGGTAGATTTTTACATTTTATAGCTAAAGTTAAACACCAAAGCCAAGCCTACAAAAAACAACTGATTATAAACATTCCAATCCAATATATAGTTTTAGATTTTTGACTGCTTTGTCGTGAAATGTTCCACAGTGTGTCGGCTATCACGCATGTATGTTGGCTTGAGTCGCCAGGTTTGTATCACAGCCGCGCACAAACCATTAATATAATTTTTTTTTTCTGAGATGTATTAATTTTTTTTATTCTCACTAATATTTATCTTAGCGGCCTTTTTCGTACTTTTCCAAAAGAAACGCAATTAATTGGCAGGCATAATAGGCTGAGGAGTGTTACTTCTCTTAAAAAAGCCTTTTCAACTTTTGTGACAACAAACGAAGTAAGGCAATTTTCCATAGGTTGTTGTAAACCGTACAGCAGGGCAACATGCACCGATGGAGCAATGACTAGGCTATACTAGGCACAATGACAATGCCATGTTAAAGGGTTAGAACTGGAACCGGTCGCTACTTCTCAGGAACCAATTACTTTACTAGTTTCATTATTATTTCTTTAAATAACACTATCGGCGAACCTTCTGGCTTGACTGCAGAAAACATCCAGAACATTTGGCGGGAATCGAACATGTAACCCCCAGACTGTTAGATTAGCCTGCTGTCAATCAATCAATCAGTCAGTTAGTTTGCCCTTTAAGGTAATCACTGAATTATAAAATGTGAAAATTTGATAAAATTCGAATGCAAATCAATAAATAAATTGTTCAATTGCTTAACTGCACAGAAACTGATTTTATTAAATTAGTGCCTGCAAAAAAAACTTCTGTACATCGCAGCAGGTAAAACTAATTGCTAAAAATAAATTATGACGAATTTACATTTAAATACATACAACAACAACAAAAACGTTAAGATGAATTAAAAAAACAATATTTTACGCATATAAATGAGGAAATTACGAGCAACTCACGTCTCGTTGCATCTTTCATTTTTGAATAAAATTAAATTTTCTATTTCGATAAAATCTCGTCTTAATAAAATACACACTTTCAATGGAATCGCCCTTAAGGTAATGAAGTAAGAAGGAAAGATACTGTCGAAGGAAAAAGAGTGCGTTTCGAATTGAAAAGAGCAACAAAATTTCCAAGTTTATCCTTAAAATAACAAAACTGCCTAGAATAAATTCAAGTATAAAAGTTTGGTTTACTACAAACACGAGAATGAGAGGACGCTGCACAGTGGTTTTATTGTGAAAATAATTCGCTAGCTCATGAAGCACTAAAGATATCATAATGAAATTCCACAACGACAAAGCAGTGGAGTTTTTGTAAAGGAGGGTAAAGGAGGGTAAAGGAGGGCTTGTGGTAAGTCCCCAATGGAAATGTTATAAAAACTTTATTTATTACTAAAATGTTAAGATTTTTTAAACAGAAAAATTAGAAGAGAGTGGCAAGCACACAGATCTCAACTCAAATCTAGACTTAAAGATTGCACGAAACGGCTAAGACAGCTGCTAGAATCTCGAAGAGTAGCATCTCTGAAAAATTACTTGGAAGACCTCGACGCAACTGCACAATCAGATTATTCATTATGGCGTGCATGTAGGAACCTTAAATGAGCGGTCGTAAGTAAGCCTCCCTTGCGAACTTCTTGTGGAGACTGGGCAAGGAATGATACCGAAAAAGGCAATTTATTTGTTGGACATTTGAAGAAGGTGTTCACCCCAAATGTATGTACTGATATAGCTGAGTTGCCATCAGTAGAGACTAGTGCCGTAGTACCCCTAAGATTTGAATTTAGCGATATTGAAAAGGTAATAGCAGATTTAAACACCAAAAAAGCCCCTGGCGTTGATAAAACAAGTAACAAGATGTTAGTTGAGTTGCCCCGTATAGGCCGCAGAATTATTCGGTTTGTTTTTAATGCCATCTTACGTCTTGAGTACTTTCCCACGGAGTGGAAGGTCTCTTTGATAACTATGATTCCTAAACCAGGAAAAGACCACACAAAAGTAGAATCATACAGACCTATAAGCCTTTTATCAAACGTGTCAAAGTTATTTGAGAGAATATTAATAACTAAGCTGAATCCAATTCTTATCGCGAAAGGATGTATTCCGAACCATCAATTTGGCTTCAGAAAACAACATAGTACGATCCAACAAACACACAGATTAGTAAATGTAATCAAAAAGACCTTTGAAGAAGAAAAATACTGTTCTGCACTTTTTATCGACGTTTCTCAAGCATTCGATAAGGTTTGGCACGAAGGCCTAATATTTAAGCTAAAGCTGAACTTGTCCGAAAACTTGTATAAGCTTTTAAAAGATTATTTAACGAATCGCAAGTTCTTACTTTTTCTTAGCTCGCCACAGCTCATTGAAGCCGGAGTTCCCCAAGGTAGTATTTTGGGACCAATTTTATATTTACTGTACACATCAGATATGCCAATTAGCACCCTAGTCCACACATCAACTTTTGCAGATGACACAGCTTTTTTAAGTATTCATGAAAGTGCCCAAGAAGCATCAAAACTTTTACAAAACCACATACTCAATTTGGAAAAATGGCTAGAAAAATGGAGAATAAAAGTGAATGAACAAAAATGTACTCACATAACTTTCACACTGCGTAGGGACTCTTGCCCTCCTATTCGCATAAATAATCAAATGATACCACAACTTTCAGACGTTAAATACCTGGGTATACATCTTGACCGTCGCCTTACATGGAAAAGCCACATGGATTTCAAGTTAACACAAATGAAATTAAAAGCAGTACAACTAAATTGGCTTATTGGCAGAAACTCCACCCTGAGCTTAGATTTTAAACTTCTACTGTACAAGTCGATCCTCAAAGCAATTTGGTGTTATGGGATTCAGTTATGGGGCACTGCCTCAACTAGCAATGTAGAAAAAATTCAAAGGCGCCAAAATAAGATTTTACGTATTATTACATCTGCTCCCTGGTACATAAAAAATTCGAACATCCACAAAGACCTAAACATGCCATCAGTTAAAGCAGAAATAGCGAAACATGCAGTCACATATCTAAAAAGGCTTGAATCTCATTCAAACGCTTTGGCGCGTAACATGCTGAATGAACCTGGTTACATTCGACTAAAAAGAAGAGATACTGCTTTTTTTGGCCGTACATTAGAGGGATGACCCGCAAATGATTGCAAAATCCGTGAAACAAACATTATTTTTGTCTAGCGCTGGCTGGACTTAAAAAGTATATTTTATTTTAGACTTAAGATACGAGTAATTATTGTTAGTTCAAAAATATTGAAGATACAATAAATAAATTATGAAGAAAAAAAAATTTTTTTAAACTTATAACTTGTTGAAGAAAGTTGCTTAGCAAACTAAACTAAACTGTTCGATTATAGTGTTTTAATTTGACATTTTGTCAACTCCTTAAAATGGTTTTACACGGCGTGTGTTTGTCATATGACTTGTCAGTTTGATAACCCAAAAGATAATTTCATGTGTTTGTCAAAATATACATTTTACATACGGTTTATAATTTTTGCTTTCACACGTACATGTGTAATTATATCTGACATAACCTACAATATATATATTTTTTCCGCCACACAGTTTTGTATTGCCAACCACAGCTGATGCAAAGATGGAAACGTGGTGCTTTTGCAACGCTTTTCGTGCTTTTGGTACCACAAAAAACCTAAAATAGCAAAATATCAAGTTGGCATTACAGGATGTCAGATGCTTTGTCACATCAAAATAGAACACGTTCTAAATGAAAAATGTCATATGTTTTGTACACATTGACAACACACATGTTATGTTTCAAAAGGTTTACATGATGTGTTTACAATTTACACATGGAAAAGTGACAAGTCATATGACAAATACACGACGTGTAAAAGCATTTTTAGACAGCTGATATTTAATTAAAAATTAGCACAAGATCAAAATTGGATAGAAACATTTATTAAATTACAAAGATTTTATTACCATTAATGAGGTATTTAAACAGGAAAAAAATTTCAGAGAAAAAGGCAGCAACTGAAAAAAAAAAAATCTTGACATTTGAATAATAAAAAAATATCTATGACTTTTCCAAAAAAAAATGTATGGCTGAGATACCAAATTTTGGGGACTTATTCCCCCTTTACCCTAGGGGACCGAACGTTCACCACTCCTCTTAGAAACACCTCTGCTTTGACGTTGCGAAATTTCATTATTATATCTTTATTAGTTCGTGAGCTATCAAATTATGTCCAAACTAAAATGTTTTTAAGCCACTGTGCGTTGAGCATGTTACAGTAAAATAAGCTTTGACTAGGGGTTGGTTGGTTCGTTGGTTGTATGTATTAGATAATTTTAATTCCATGTAAACAATAGAATACATTTTCTATTCACCCAGTCAGTCAGCCAGCATTCATCACACGCACGACGCAAGTTGACGTTGAATCCCTTAAATGTGTAACTGTTTCATCTTTTCATCCATGTAACGGTGCAGCCTGCAATTTGTTTGATAATAAACATGAGTTTTAAGTATTTAATTTTGTAATTGTTAGATTGTGAATAGTTTTCTGAGAGATTGTGGTTACTGTGGTGGTTACATTGTACTCAACTGTTTGGCGATGATGGAGATGTTGAGGTTTTCACCCGTGAATGACTGGCCATTGTTATGTAAAACTATTTAAATTAATACTTTAAAAATATTGAATGTTATCATCACCAGTGGCCACGCACAACAGTTGTGTATTTATATTTTAGAGGCAATGTGGCCCCCTCTGTTAAAACTTCACAAGTTATTGTCATGCAGCTATGCGTGCAATAAGACAGTAAATGTTTATTGGTGTAGGCCACGGCAGAATGTATTACAACCTAAAATGTCCTTGTCTATCGAAAAATAAGGATCATGTTAGTTGCGATTTTTTTATTAGTCCAATCTTTATCAAAAATATATTGTCTAATTGTTGATCAACACTGAAGAAAAGTGAATTAATTAATTATAGAAATCCTAAAAAGTTGTTTTTTGTTGGCGCCCCATGATCCAGTGAGAGTTAAAG
The DNA here is from genome assembly GCA_949628195.1 of Phasia obesa. Taxonomy (NCBI): domain Eukaryota; kingdom Metazoa; phylum Arthropoda; class Insecta; order Diptera; family Tachinidae; genus Phasia; species Phasia obesa. The sequence continues at coordinate 84,594,124 of OX451217.1, read as the reverse complement.
GAATAAATAATATATAAAAAGTTTTTCGAATTTTTTCTATGAAAGTTTTGCTGAATCATGTATAAACTCTCTGATTCTGGACGTAAAACGAATTTTTTGCTGCATTAAATACAACACTTTTTTTATTATTCTGTTCCCGAAGACTAAAAATATAACATACTATGGCCGCTATAACAACAAATACTTAAAATTAAAGGGTGCACCGCTAGTGGCAATATTATCACCTAAATGTTTTTAACCGAAAGAGGCAGACACTTCAAACTTACGCAGATTATGTAATGGGTGATTTTTTTTAGCAATTTTATTTTTGGCTCAGTTGTTTTAGTGTAACATATTACTGTTAAACATGTTGAGTTTGGTCTATAATTTAACCATGAATCGACTTACAAACTTCTAGACGGGTAACTTATGAATGAAGATCCAGTTTTTTAAGGGAAAATTTTGTTCATCAACGAAGCTCATTTATGGTTGAATGGATACGTGAATAAGCAAATTTGTTATATTTGCTAAGAGCAGCTAGTAGCATTGCAAATAATGGCAATGTAGGCCAAAAAACAACTGTTTGGTGTGGATTATAGGCCGGAGGCATCATTGGACCGTACTTTTTCAAAGATGACGAAGCCAGGAACGTTATTGTGAGTGATATGGCCCAGTTGAGAGGCGAGCTCGGTGAATAGTTTATTTCACGTTTGGGGCTGGTCAATTGGCCGTCTAGATCGTATCGTTTTTAGACTATTTTTTGTCGGGCTGTTTCAAGGCTCATGTCTATAGGAACAAGCCCGCAACGGTTGACGTGTTGGAAGCCAATACTGAAAATTTATTCGTAAAATACCGCCCGAGCGTATGAACGTGGCTGCGGTTAACATTTACACGAAACCATCTTCAAACATTGAATTGTATAGACGAAAATAAAGTTTTCGTATATTTCTCATAATTTTATGTGTTTTTCTTTTTAATTAAATTCGAAAGCTCTTAAAAAATCACTCTTTATTGCTATGTTTATCGTAAGTATAAAAAATAGAAAAAATAATAGAACACGTGATTGCGACCTTTATGTGCTTATCTTTTGAGCTCTTAGAGGCAAAAAAAAAATGGGTAATTAAATTACATATTAAAGGGTGCCCCTTACAAGTCGTAACGTAAATGAAAATATTATACTTTTGTGGTACGGATTCCTGTGCGTGTGAGTCCGACTCGTAGTTGACTGTTTTTTAACATCATTTTGTTTTGCCTCAGTGAATACTCTTTTTACAATTCTTCTGTTCCAATATTGACAAAAACAACATTTTTTATTATTATATGTGGATCTCTTCTTGTTTCTGATAATTTACAGGTACCTTAGTGTCATTGAGTCATAGAGCCTCGCTCTATTACTAGCTCTTATACTTGACTGTAGTGATTTCAGGCAGTCAACTGGTAACTTTCGATCTTTCCCTCATCATAGTAGATCTCTTAACTGCTTATAATCATCTAAGGTTAAGGTTCCCAACAGCATTCACAATTAGTATTTGTCTGCAGATGGTGCTATTCTTTTCCTAGTACCATCTGCAAGTGTCTTCTTTTTTTATTATATCCCTAGACTTCCTGCTAAGGGTATTATGCGTTAGGGGGCGTTTAAAATATAACCCAACCTCTTCTTGCGAGGTATACTTGTCCACATCTTTTGGAATCCTCTTATCTTATCGGGTTCTTACGGCCTTGTTTGATTTTATCAAAATTAGAATCCATAAAATTCCGAATTATGGAAAAGCCTTATTAAATCTGGAGGTATCCAGAGTTCGCTTGGGGTAATTTAACCATATAGTAGGTGTAAGAGAAAACCCATATGTGTAGTAGAATTAATCTCTGGGGCTTGTGGTTTGATTACCCTCGAATACTCTGAGTGATTCACTACAACGAGTGAAAGTCGTTTTGGCTAAGCTCGATAAATTATGTACATATGTTAGAGTGTAATTTGTATTTGTATTATAACATTTAATAAATATTTAATAATATTTTATAAATGAATTATAACTTTTTCAGGCTTAAGTTTATTATTATAAAGAGATAAAGAAAAATTAGATACTAGAGGAATATAATTTTCTGGAGCGCTATAACCTTCTTCAGCATTCTTCGTATCTATCTACAGGATAGTTTATATATTATATACATTTCCCCGTTGTTGCTAAGAGAAGCATAGGGCCGTACAAGATAGTTTGCATTATAATTATTTTTTATTTTAACGATATTAATAGAGAAATAGAACACGAGAACTTTTCATTGCTGTAAATTTGCTAATAGCAAGAAATATACCTTTTAGTTGTAAGTAAAATATATAAGAGGATAAAATAAGGAAAAAGTGTTTGCTTTGTAGTCCGGCACTTCTTTCTCTTTCATAAAAATCTGATTGACTTGAGGTATATACATATGTATATCAGTAGTATATATGTACATATATTAACATTAAGAAATATTTAGAATAGTCGAGAACATTCGGAAGCGTTCCACATTCTAAGACATCTCGCGCCGCTGTGGCATGTTGTGAAATATTTGAGAATAATGGAACGTTCGGAAATATCACAGATTATATGTATATAAATATTATAAATCTATTGGAAGTTTGAATGTGCGTCAACCACGGCTGATGGATACTTATGTACATAGAAGATGCAATAGGCTATGTCGGACCTAGAAGAGAGAAAAGGGAAACCCGGTATTTTTGTACAACTGAACCTATAGAATATGTGTCAGACATGAAACGTTATTTGGTCTAAAATTGCTTTTAAAACTTCATCCTGGGATGGGGAAAAAGAGAAAAATGGAAATTTTTATTTGACTAAAGCGATTTAAATTAAATTTGAAGTATATACCTATAAATTCTTATTTAAAATGCACAGTGGGCAGAAACAAAATATGTATTTTGGAAATAAATCAGCCATTTGATCTCAAAGTAGGGTACCTCACCCCTGCAATTACTTTTAGAGCTTGTCATTTCTTATATATAGTCCTAAAAGTCTAGTTAATAAATCTTTTAGTTTTAAAATGAGCGACTTATAAGTATTTTAAAATTAAAATTTTAGATTTTTCTATACCCTGGTCCAGTTTTTTCAAAATATTAAGTACAATTTTTAGCAATTTTTTTTAATCTTTTCCCATAGTGATTGAATTGAATTTTTGTGTTTTTTAGCCTAAAACTGGCCGTCAATCTTGTTTTTCCATAGAAAAATTTTATATCCTTATGTAAGCTAACCATATGTACGTACGTTTAAACCAAATTTCGTGTAAAATACATCAACCTTGCAGAAGATGGTGGTCATTCAATTTGACCTATTTTATATCAAAATTTTGATTTTAGCCTATGAATATGTTCTAAAATCACAAAGCTGGGATCGAAAAAAGAATACTGCCTTACTATCGCTGCCTTATGACCCCTAGTCCATATGTGAACTTCATTGGCAAAAGACTAAAAAATTCAAATTTTGGGATTTTTGGCATTAATTTTGGAAATTGTTGCTTTTACTTCACCTTAATGATACAGATTTTGCGATTTAATTTTCGCTGCCTAATTAAATATCCTCAGAAAATTTCATTTAAATTGGTCAACTAATAAAAATGTTATTGCATATTCAATATTTTTACTTTCCTTGAGGTACCCAACTTTGAGACCACATAGCGACTCCCCTGGCAAGTGGATGGTGCCCACCGTCAAAACCTAAGCTGAGATACGCCCCTGATATGCTGACGCCAAATCGGCGTATCCCTTTACAACTGGCTGTGTTATTTCCAAATATTTTGGTTCTGCCCCACTGTGGAATGTGAAATTTCAATGTCTTTTTTCCAATCTTGTGTTGCAGAGTTCGTTGATACCAATATACAAACCCGATTCAAAAACAGACTTAATATATTGATCCCGGTAGGAGGCGCTGTTGTAATGATCTAGAGGATTGTTTCTTTTGTGTTTAAAATCCTAGAAGTAAAAAAAGCTGGTAAATAATAAAATTAAATACAAAATTTATTCCCCAAAAATTTATTCTATAGCCACGACTCTGTAAATTATTACAAATAGTTTAAATTGTTTATAATTAAACAGTCTTTAAATAAATTTCATCTGCGGTAACAAACAGAAAATATGTAAATCGATTTTCTTTATCTGAAGTTTTTCAAGTCATATTTATTTATTGTAATTAAATCAGTAAAATAAAAGCAATGGACAAGTAACAACACAGTGCTACATTTTAAAATTGTTGATATCAGAAGAAAATATTTAATATTTAAAATGAATTTGGTGCCGTTCTTTTTCGTTTTACTTTGGATCTCAATAGTTTCATCTCTTCCGACGAAGGTGAAAAATGGCACGTTACAGATGTGCTGTCAACCTACAGAGTACTTCGACACTTCAAGCTACCAATGTGAGCCAATGCCAAATGATGTTGATATAAATTGGAATTTGGATATAAATTTTCTTAATGGAACGGAAAAAGAAGTGAACATTTTAACAAATTTTCCTTATAAAATTAAATCACCTTGCGAAAAGCCTGAAGCTCTGTACTGGCACATGAATAAAACTGTAGACATTGACGTGGTGGTAAGTTGCTTCTTAATTTTATTCAATTTATAAAATTTCAAATAATTATAATTTCTGTTTTATAGGGAGATACTGTATATTGTTTTACACCATTTTATCTGAATAAAAGCAGTAATTATGCTCTTGTACGTATGGACTGTCATTGGGAATTGAATTACTTTTTGTCATTTAGACACGAATACAGTAAGTGGAATTTAAATGACTACTACTTTAGTTAATTTTCCTGAACATTTTATAGAAAATAAACTAATTGGAAAGATCTTTTCAAAAGTTTTTTATCCTTAATATAATCTAAACACTTTTATTTGATATTTAATTTTTTTTTGTTGTTTATAATTTTAATTTTTTTTTAACCAGTTACAATAAAAGAATTCGTAAGTTTCTCGGTAAACAACTTTTTGAAAGAAAATATTTAATAAATAAAATACGTGAAATAAAATTTATCGATACTCAACTATTTTTAGAGTAAAATTTCTTCATATTCTTTTTAACAATTAAAAAATATTATTTAAAATCTGCTTTTTTTAAAACTTATCTCCAATTGAATTTTGTCTCATACGTATGTATCTGTCTTTAAATATGTATATGTAACTGATATTACAATAAGTCTTTATGTTCCAAGTCCATCAAATTATATTTAATTAATTCCATTATATTAATTCAAATTATATTTAATTCGTTTTTGCTGTAGTCATTTTGGACACACATTAGGGTGGTCTAAGATCTTATGGTAAAAATCAAGTTGAATGTAAAATCCAAGGGATCCCAATTCTTTGCTATGTATTTGATAAAAGACAAAATGTCAATGTCATATGTCACTTGAAGGCAGTGCTTAATGCTGTTTAAAAAAAATCAAAACTGAAAGTTTTTTACAATTTTTGAAAAAATTACAAGCCATTTAAGGATACAAAAACTTAAAATTATTTGGTTATTTTACATTAGAAACCATTTTAAGTGGAATTTTTCAGTTTAACAAACCTGAAATAAAAAGGACGCTAAATACCCGAAAATGTTGAAAATTTTAACATTGAACAACATCTTAGAACAACGTATGGAAGATGTTAAAAATGAGCACTCAGAAAAAACCGTGCCTAAATGCCTAATAAAATAGAACAAAATTTCTATGGTTTTTTTAAGAAGAAGGTCTTATTGCAATAAGGAAAACCATTTTGAAAAAACCAAGAAGGAAACTCATGGTTTTTATTAGTTATTCTCCTTGCTTTTTTTCAAACAGGGTTTCGTCTTGATTTCATTATTATATTTTTTATTATAAAATCAAATAAATTAACAAAAAATTTTCAAAATAAAATACTGAAAACAATTTAAAAACACCTGCTTTTTAAAAATTTATATAAAAGTTATTATAAAAAGCTTTTTTGGCATCTCCTTTGAAATTTTTTGCTAATCAATCTTTGTTTTCTTTCTACTTTTTCCTTTTGTGGTGGCGGCTACCTAAGATTTTGCCTTCAATTTATCCTCTATTTTTCCAGGGGGTGGAAAGGTCTTCTGATGGATTGTCTAGAGGGGGTTAAAGCCACTTAATTTTTAAAACTATAAAAAACATGGTGACAATTTTTTCGTCCTCTGCCAGGGATCGAACCTGGTATGCTTCGTTTTGTAGGCACACAAACACTACACAAAATGTATATTTCATATTTTATGTTTTAACAAACAGTTTCTATGTTGATTAATATACATATGTATATAATAAATATAAATAACAAGAAAGCTAATATAACCAAGAAAATATCCTTATTAAGAAAATTAAAATGATTATTTACACATCATCATATAAGAACCTTATGAAATTAATAAGGAATACCTTTTTGAAAAAATCAATTAGGGAGGCTAATAAAATCATAAGAAATCCATTTTTTATACAATTCAGAAGAAACCCTAATAGAATCAAAAAGTTTTTCTCTATGGATTGTTTTTTTTTTGTGTCAAAAATGTGTAACAATATTGTGAATAACAAGTTTTCTTATTGATTTAATGGAGTTTCCTATTCTATAAGGCATTTTTGGCTCTGTGTGAAACATCGACTTACATTTGCAACATATTCTTACATCTAAAATCTAGCATCAACCGAGCTGTCAAAAAATTACAAGTGAAAAAGCTAATTATTTATTGCAATCCTTTTTTGCTAATGTCTTGTCAAAAATACATTGTAGAGTGTCAAAGTTGTTGTTTCATTGTAGCTGTTGCTATAGTGCTCCCACCTGATATTATATTCGCCTTGCACAAAAATGACATTTAAATTATTGCCATTTTTCTAGTGATGACACTAAAATAATCGAAAGATGTAAATGAAACAAACTGAGATAGGATCATCTTGTAAAGATGTTTAATTTTAGCCCTGTGTAATTCTTATGGAAAGATGTCAACATCTTCGCAAATTTATGGTCCATATTTATCAGTGTAGAAAGGCTATAATAACAAGTAAGAGGTGCTATATTCGGCCGTGCCGAATTACCTATACCCTTCACCACGTTAATTTTGTTTATACATTTATTTTATTTTATTTTATTTTATTTTATTTTATTTTATTTTATTATTTTATTATTTTATTATTATAGACAATTATTACAAAAAACTAGGCCTTTACTGTCTTTAAATTTTAAAAATAATCCGTATAAAGAGAATACTTATTATCGTTGAACAAGGAAACTGTAAAAGGTTCGACCTTTTATTGAATGTTTGTTTTTTATAAAATAAATTAAATATTAATAAATTAATTATTTAGGCTTAAGTTCTTAATTATAAAGAGATAAAGAAAAATTAGATACCAGCAAAGCAGAATGCATTTTCTAGACAGCTACGTCCGTCATCAGTACTCTTTGTATCAATCTACCCGGTAGTTTCAATTGTTATTAATTTTCTATTTAAACAAACTTATCAAAGAAATAGAATCTGAGAAATTTTAATTTTACATTATATTTCATAGAAGATAGAGCTTTTTTTGAAATTGTTTTACACTTTTAAACACTATTTCGTTTTATATTATACTACCAAGCAAACATTAAATTAAATATTTTTATTTATAAAATTTTTTATAAAATTTTTTGGAAATTTAAATACTATTTATTTAATTTTTTATCTAATTACCCATAACATTTTATAATAAAAATGCAATTTATTTTCATTAAAAAGAATTCGAAATGTTTTCTGGAAATTTTGCGAAAATTTGCTCGATCTGGGAAAGTTGTGGCTGTTCAATTTTAAATTTGGTACAAATTATTTACCGAGGGTGTGGCAACGCATATACATAAAAATAGCGTTAATTAAAAATATACTCGTATATTCATATCCAGGTTAAGATTTTTTTGTTATTTTAAGCGAGAAAGGATGTATTCCGAATCCTTAATGCGGATTTAGAGATAGTTAAAAGGCCATTAAGGAAAGGAAATATTCTTGTTCGCTTTTCATCATTCAAACATTTCAAACATTTCGGTAGGGCATACCGACTTAACGACAGTATGCAAAATAAATAAAGTTTTTAGGAAAAGATCTTCATAAAAATGTTGTCATAGAGTATATTTCATAATGTTTCATTTGTCGCAAGTTTACACTGACAGAAGGACTTTTTTAAATAGGATGTTGAAGCCGGTTTTTCACAAGGTAATATATTAGGACTTATAATATATGTATTTGTTGTATACATCGGATATATAATACATGTTTTCTACGACACTTAGAGGAACATATCACACACTAAATTAAAAAATAGTTACAAATCAAAGTTTACCACTTCAAAACTCTAAAAATTACGAAATTTTCATTTGCATTACTGTCTTCTTCTTTAAGTGGGAAAGTGCCGTTACTGTAGAACTTAGTTTGATAACTAATTACATCCATGTATAAATTAATTATTTATGATTAAGTTCCTAATTATAAAGAGATAAAGAAAAATTAGATACCAGCGAAGCAGAATGCATTTTCTATACAGCTACGTCCGTCATCATCAGTACTCTTCGTATCGATCTATCCGGTAGTTTCAATTGTTATTAATTTTCTATTTAAACAAACATATCAAAGAAATAGAATATGAGAAATTTTAATTTTACATTATATTTCATAGGAGATAGAGCTTTTTGAAATTGTTTTACACTTTTAAACACTATTTCTTTTTATATTATACTACCAAGCAAACATTTTTCTTTATTTTTATTCTCTTTATATATTTTCTTTTATTTGAAAATGGTTATATCTGTCTTGCTATTAGCCAACCTTTGGTTAGCAATTAACAACAATTAGATATTTTTATTTTACAAATGTATATTTTTGATTATTAACACAATAGTGTTGAAGTCAACAATGTCAAAGCCGTGCCCTCTCTGCGAATTTATATTAATTTTAATTTTATTTGAACTATTTTTAAATGAATAAATTAATTATTTAGGCTTAAGTTCTTAATTATAAAGTGATAGAGAAAAACTAGACACCAGCAGAGTGGAATGCATTTTCTAGGCAGCTTCGTCCGTCATCAGCACTCTTCAGTTGCTGTGTTCGCTTTCATGAGATGATATCGAACTTTTTATGGCCCGAATCGGAAGATATGGATGTGGACGATATGTGGTTTCAACAGGACGGTGCCACTTGCCACACAGCTAACGAAACAATGACTCTTTCCCGCGACAAATTCAATGGCCGTGTTATCTGGTGGCGATGTCAATCACGTGTTTTGACACCGTTGGACTTCTTTCTTTGGGGTCATTTGAAAGAAAAGGTGTACGTCGATAAGCCACCAACAACTCAAGAGCTAAGGGATGAGATAATTCGGCACATTAAGGGCATAGAACCTCAATTATGCCTCAGCGTCATTGAAAATTTGTAGCGTCGGATGGAGGTGTGCCGGCGAAGTCACGGCACACCATACCAATAATATCAAAATAAAACGAAATGACAATAATTTCCAAAATAATAAGTGTTTTATTAAAAATCAACACCGGCCCTTAAAATTTAACCAGCCTTTATACCGACTAGAAATCCCGTTGTTAGAGGGATTATCCCTTTTATGTTAGATTAAAATGTAGAATCATGATCAAGCTTTGAACGAGCTTTTAATTTCAAACATTTGCTGTAAATCTTTTTCCTTTTTTGTGTTTATTTTTTAAATAAAATTTATTGTTAAAGAAATGTTTAATTATTTCTTTCATATTTCATATAGGAAAGGAATTTAATTATTATAGAATTTTAGAGTATTTTAATACTAAAGATCTCTTACTTGTTTAAAGTTTTCATCAAGGTCTGCCCTAAATTTAAAGACTTATTTATGCATTTTACTTCAAGTATTTATAATTTTTATATTTCAGTGCAATTATTTTCGGGCATCCCACTGGTACCAACGTTAATCGTGTACGTAATGCTGAAGCCTTTAAATAGCAATCTAATGGGCAAATGCTTCATTTGTTATTTAAGTTCGGTGCTTGTGGCCAAATCATTTTATTTCATAATTCCACAAATGCTGCTGATGCCATTTCGTTTTCCGAATCTAATTTACATCTCAATGGGTTTGTTTTATAATTGTGTCATCAACAAGACTTGCTACCACCAGTAAAGATTAACAAAATTCTAAAATTACAGGATTGTTTCATTTCTACCTAAACATGGCCTTGACCTACTGGCTTAATATTTTAGGTATTGATGCCTGGAAAAATTTCAGTGAGTCGCATGAAGACCTAAACTCTTTTGAAAAGAAAAGACGATTTTATTACTATTCAATTTATGCCTGGAGTATGGGTGCCGTAACCACTGTTCCCACTATGTTGAGAAATCTTTCGTTTATACTCGATTATTGTGACAAATGCAAGCAATCTAAGACCTGCGTCAGCGTAAGTACGTGTTTCTTTTTCTTTATTAAATAATTTCTAAGTTTTTAATCATATTTCTGAATTGTTTGTTAAGCCTACTTTACTTTGTATTTGGATCAATATTTCGCACCCACTATTGTGACAATTTTATTCTTAAATTTTCTAATTTTCTGTTCTGTGTCTTGGAAAGTTTATAAAATTCGTAGCAAATTTGCTGACACAGTATACAATGAACGGTTCTTCAAAGAAAAGTAAGTATTACGATTTTAAAATAATTATTTATCATTTTTACGTTATGATTTATGATATTTACATCCTTTGACTCTGGTGGAGAGAGTATATTTCTGTTTTTCCCTTGTTTTATTTCCACTATATTCATTTTCGACCTTATTAATTTTATATGCATGTCGATTTGCCTTTTTCCGTGTTGGTTGGTTGGATTTTTATAGGATCCAAGAGAATTTCTCAACATTTTTACACACTTATCTGTTGCGGTTGAAAATCAAAAAAACGGTAGAATTGTTGTTGTTGTTTATTTGTTTGAAAATCCAAATTTTCACCAACCATCGCAAATTCTATTGCTCATAGCGTCTATCTAAACTCCTGACACGCAATTGGTGTCTCTGTTAAAGTGCAACAGCATACCGGACTAAATCGCCCTAAATGAAATTTAGGACCAAATTACAGCCAACATGTAACTCTCCCCAAAGGGCTTCTCAGATAACAGATCACAGAAATTGGCGAATCCCCCGTGGAGCTACCGGTTCCTATGGTACCAGTCGTTTGGACACTTTTCAATCCTCGCAGATTCTTATATTTCAGTTTCAGGCCCCGTGCCAGCCTCGATTACTGGAGCTCCCATTAACCCCGATCATTGGTGTAAAAGTCAACAAGAGAATATACCCCCAGGGCTGGATATTTTACATAAGTTTCGGATGCCAACTTGTTTCAATAAACATTCAAAGGCTCGAACATCTTATTAAATTTTATTTTGTATTTTTATTACTTCTTAAGACACAAAAATTGTGAAATTTGTTGTAACCATTAGTTTTGACTTAACTGTTGAACAGATTGAAAAATGAAATGAAAGAATGACTTTAAGACACTTTGAATGCTGATTTTCGTATTTTATAACTGACTAAATCGGATTCGTGATCAAAATTAACGTCAGCATCCAGCTGTGTTGCCCCTATCTGACGGTGTTCTTACCACCGGGTGAAATTTAATGTTATTTAAATTTAATGACCATCAACCCCATTGCGCCATATGAATACCGCACAATGCACAGTGTGTCGCCACGAAGCGACGATAGCACCACCTTTAAATGCCATTGTCCCATTATCGTACAACGCAAAATACGTATGCTAATGAGTAGCGATTTATAGAACATAGAAGTCTGGACCCATGTCCTAATCTCTTGTTTAGGGGTTGGAGACCATTATATGTATATATGTATGTATATTAGCTACCCCTATATGTATTGCTTTCTATAAAGGCCTTTAATACAAATCAGACCAAAAGGCCTTACCAACCTAAAAACAAAAAAAAAATCACCCCTCTCATGGGGGTTTTGATCCCCCGAGATCTGTATGCACTACATGCAATCTAATGGTCGCGGTTTAATATTTATTTAATATTAAAAAATCAAAAGAGAATCACTACAACCGAAGAAAAATTAAAACAACGTGAACAAATATGTGTGCAGTTTTTGCCCACAGCCTCTAATGGTATGGCTGAATTCTATTAGCGAAATTTTAAAAACTATGCCTGGCATATTGATGGGCTTAAATTTTCTGTATCTCTTCTGGTGCCTTGGCAAAGTTGATTTCAACCCGAACACAGACGGACAGATGGACAAACTGACAGACGGATATTAACTTCTTTATGTACAAGAATCCAGAATCTTTATAGGGTTAGAAATTAATATTGTACAAATTACAAATGGAATAAAAACGTTACAGCGTAAGCATAATTCTTTGGCATTGTAGCGACGGTAGTCCAATTTCAGCAAGTTGATTTTATAAGAGGGTTGATTGGTAAAATTATTACTGTAAAATTTTTGTAAAAAAATAATAGAAATTGTTTTTGAACAGACTCAATTTTATTACTATAAACGACATATTGTAATCCCCAAACAACTGACCCCTATTCTAAAGTTGATCTTAATAATAAAGAAGAAAGCTGCTTGGTGATATGAGTATCAGTGAATTGTTTAGCCTATCGTTTGAGGAAAGTAAAATTAACTTTAGCATCTAATAAAATACCCAAATATCCAAATATCGAATTCCAACTGATAACCCCAAAAAAAAACGGATTATAAGTATCAATTCTCTGCAAAGTATCGTATATTTGCACTTATAATGCACCATTTATTTTGTAGTGTTTTGAATTGTGGTTATAGAAGTTGTTTTAACTCTGAAAAATTGTGGAAAGTTGCAGCAGATTTGAATTTCTTGAACATCCTTTACGAATACCATGCTGACAAGGAGTCATAAGTGTGGGACCTTGATGACATAACACGTGGGTAATACATATTTCGAAAAGCTTGGGAGTCGCACATAATTTCACTATAATGTATTATCCCGAGAACCAAAACAGCTAAATCAGCAAATGTAACTTATTGCCTACGAACTCTGTCACACTTGTATCTCAATTCATTACAAAAAGCCATGCCACTGAAAATAGTCATGATTTTTTTTCGCCGTGTTTAATAAATTTACAAAATTGACTCCATAACATTTTTTTCTACTTTCAGTGTAACAATTTGCTTGCGTTTACTTGTCTTAATGGGACCTCAGTGGATCTTCATGTTTTTCCTAAAGGAGTATGAATTTGTTGAAGTTTTAATACTTTCTTTGAATTATATTGACAGTATTTTAATTTTTATTCTGTTTGTTCTTAGAAAAAGTGTACTGAAATTAATATTTAAAAAATAAAATTATTAGAAAATATAAATTAAAATAAATATGAAATTACAAAATAATTATTGAGTTTTTTTTTTCTATTTACAAAACTATTCCATATTTTTGTATAAATGGTTTGGTTTTTTTTATCCAATATTGGGCATATACATACACAGAACCAAAACTGCCTAATAGAATCAATAAGATTTTCTCTATGAAACGTTTTTAGGCTAAGGGTATGCCAGCAGAATCCAAAGGGATTCCTTATTATATTCATCTGGTAAATCTTTTTCATTTTATTAATAAGGAAATCCCATTAAATCAATAAGAAAACTTGTTATTCACAATTTTTTTTACTCATTTTTGGCACCAAAAAGACAATCTATAAAGAAAAACTTTTTGATTCTATTAGATGCAATCACATTTATTCTGCAGATGTCGAGCGAATCTTGAATCTGAAAAAAGAAAAATTCGGAGAGAGTTACAAACATATAGATCTCCTCAACATAAAACCAGACTTCAAGATTGATTGCATGAAGAGGCTAAGAGACCTACTAGAGTCTCGAAGAATAGAATCTCCGAAAAATTACTTGGAAGGCCTCGACGCAACTGCACTATCAGATTATCCATTACGGCGTGCATGTAGAAACCTTAAAAAACCAGTCGACAATCTATTTGTTCATCATTTTTTGTTTTTAATGCCATTTTACATCTCGAGTACTTTCCTACAAAGTGGAAGATTTTTTTGATTACTATGATATCTAAGCCTGGAAAATACCATACCAAGGTTGAATCATACAGACCTATAAGCCTATTATGAAACATATCAAAGCTGTTTGAGACAATATTAAAAACTTAGTTGAACCCAATTCTGAGCGCGAAAGGATGTATTCCGAACCATCAATATGGCTTCAGAAAATAACATAGTACGATCCAACAATCACACAGATTAGTAAATGTAATTAAAAAGACCTTTGAAGAAAGAAAATACTGTGCTGCACTTTTTATCGACGTTTCTCAAGCATTCAACAAGGTATGGCACGAAGGCCTTTTATACAAGTTAAAGCTGAAGTTGCCCAAAAACTTCTATGGGGTCATAAAAAATATTTATCTGATCGAAAGTTCATACTAAAAGAAGGATATTTCTTAAGATCGCCTCAGCTCATTAAAACCGGAAACAAGGACCCATTTTATACTTGCCGTACACATCCGATATGCCAACTAGCAATCAAATGCACTAATCAACATTTTCTGATCACACAGAAGTATTTTAAGTATTCACATAAAAGCGTCCAAAAAGCAACATTAACGAGTGGTCTTGTTCTATGCGCCTCAGCTGCAGACATAAAAATCGCAAATATTTAAAGGTTGTGGTGTTGCCAGATGTCCAACGTTATGCTGGTTTCATTTACATCCGAAACTTTTTGTCAAAAGACGCACTCATACGAGTATTATCCCATTTATTATTTTTGTAGGGGTATACCGACCCCTAACTTCATGGGCCCCTTTTCGACTCCCTTCGTTCCTCAATGATTTCTGGTATCCGACTGGAAATTTACGAATATCTTATTTTCATTGAGTATCGTGTAGTGATTTTAGAATGTCGACTGATACATATCGACATTCTTCCTCATCACAGAGTTTATGACAATTGCTAACATTTGCTAAAGGTCTACTGTGGTCCAAAGCCTTTTTATGTTAGCCTTATTCCAAGCACAGTCAGCAAGTGTCGTCTTTCAGCGATTTTTAACTTTGCCAGAAAATACTTGACAGCCCCTGGGCTGTACTAAAGCAGTTAACTGAAGGCACCCAGATGAGATCCAAGATCCTTGGTCTTCCTGCCAACTTGTAGTGAAAAATTCCAGTCTTTGTTGGGAATTGAACCCAAACAGATCACAACCGATTTGAGAGTTTTGAATGTTATTGACGCAATCATATATAACCACCTTTAGATAACAACATGAACATTAAAAATTACTTACGACACAGCAAACAAGAGTTTTCACTCTCTTCTTGTCATACAAAATGTTACCCAAATAAATGCAATTTTTTTATGACAAAATGTTAAGTTTTCAAAAACAAGGAATTTTTCCCATTATTCCCCTTACAGTTGTGCATATTAAAAAGTACAACTGCAAGTAAGAGATAAACATTTAAATTTACGAGAAGTTACGAAGATAATACGGCATGATTTTAGGACATATACACTGCGCCGAAATAATCGTTTAAAACACATTGGGACATCGCGAGCAAATGTCATGTCAAACATGAGCAGGTTCGTAAAGAGCGGTTTTCATGGTCGCAGAAGTCTTACGACGTGTCAAATAAAAAGAGCACGAATGGTAACGTCTAAACATAACATGTAATAAGTCTCTGAGAAATGGATGAAAATTTGACCATCGCACCACATTAGATAAGGGATGAATTTTTCCAAGTGATAAAAACTTTTCAAAGGCAAATCGCTCCTCATTTCACTATGTTTTAACCTACACCAACGGTGTAAACGCTTTACTCTCTTTTCTTAAACACAGATCGAATTTGAATTATTTTCTCTTGGAATTTACGTTCGTAAAGTCATAACGTATAAACCGCCCTATCGCTTACTTACCAACCAGCATACGACGAAGCAGTATTTTTTGCTAGGGATTTAAATATAATATCCTCATATTCAAGCACACTACAATCTTTCTCCTTTTCTCACTCTTCTCTGCCAACTAGCTTGAAATCTTCAAAAAAGCTCCAAAATTCTGAATTGCCACTTTGACGTATAATATTTGGCTTTTTTTTAATTCTCTTTAAAAGATTGCCATAATATAAAATATCACTAGAGATGATTAATATACATATTTTTATTTTCTTCTTCACCAGAACCTAATAAAACGTTTATTTTCTTGATTTTTAACGTCGCACAGTGGGACAGAATCAAAATATTTATGTTTTAAAACGAGCGATTTATAAGCAATTTAAATTCCAAAATTGGAATTTTTAGTATTTTGCCCATAAAGTCCAAATATGGACAAGGGCTCATGAAATACTTTCAGTAATAATTGGGAGTATATATAGCTTTATTACAGCAGTCTTCTTTTTCAGATCCCAGCTTTCGGATTTTAGAACATTTAGGTCAAATTGAAGGACCTCCATCTTCTACAAGGATGATTAGTTTTATGCGAAATTTGGTTTAAACGCACGCACATATAGCAAGCTTACACAAATTCCTTAAGAATTTTTTTTTCTATTAAAAAAAGAAAATTGAAAAAAATTTGCAAAAAAATGTACTCAAGATTTTGAAAAAACTGGACCAGGGTACCAAAAAACAAAAATTTTAGATTTAAATTGCTGGCAACTCGCTTATTTTAAAACTTAATTTATAGATTAAAGCATCATTTTGAAGGTATTAACTAGGCCTTTAAGACCATCTATAATTTTTAAAATAAAATAAAAATTGAAGAAACAAAAAAACAAAAAAAAAAAGAATTTGCAGGTGCGAGGTACTTGAGGTCATATAGGACCACCCCTGACAATTTGATGGTACCCAGCGTCAAATCTTAAGTTCAGATTCTCCTCTGCTATGCTCATGTAAAATTTTATTCATTCGGCCTAGCCCTTTACAAATGGCTGAGTTATTTCCAAAATATTTTGGTTCTGCCTCATTGTGTACCGCCAAGTATAAAAATCTCAATTTAGCCTAAAAAATTATAGGACCTAAGTAGAATCAAGTCGGTTGAAAATTGGTAGTTGAAACAAGCTGTTCATATCGGCGGCGGTTCAAAATCAAAAATAAAGACGGCAATGGCTCTCAGCCGTCTTCGAGCCGAGCGAATTGGATCTTTGATCACAACATTTCAGAACGTTGTAGAATGCTCTCAAATACTCTTGAAATTGCGTACAAAAAATTGTTGTTATAGGATTGCGACTACTTTATATAAGACGGAGCTGATCGCGGCAGTGTTGCCACTTTATACACAAAAAATTTTGTTATACTCGAAAGACCATTTAAAATCAAAGGTGTTTAACAGATATTTTTATGAAAAAATAATCGATACATTTATTAGTTTGTAGTTTGCCCAACCCTGGCCTGAACCAACCACAAAGTTAAAAAATTTTAGAATATTATTATTTAATTTCTATTATAAAAAATTTAAAGATTCTAAAATAAGATTTTACAATTGGTTACAATCGCACCCTGGTATAATAATAACTCGAACATTTACAAAGATCTAAATGTGCCATTAGTTAAAGCAGAAATAGCGAAACATGCAGCAACGTAGTCATAGAAGCTCGAAATCCATTCAAATCCGCAATCCTCAATGATCGTGGCTAAGTTCGACTAAGAAGAAGGACATTGCTTTTCGAGGCCCTCAAATGTTAACAACCAACCATGCGATATAAATTTTTTGTGTAGCGCTGGCTGGAGTTAATTAAGTATATTTTTATTTTTACTGGTAGATTTAAGATATGAGTGTTGTAAGTTGTTTTTATAAACATACATTGGAGATACATACAATAAATAATATGACAAAAAACATATTATTTAAAATAATAATAAATCGCAATATGTATTTCGAAGGTTTCCCTTATGAAAAGAACACCAATCCCCACAGTTATCAAAAACGTTTAATAATCCAAACATACATTCATGTTAAAAGAAAAAATAAATCTTTTTCCAATTAAATTGTTACAACAATATAAATTCTTAACAGGTGTTGATTACATAAAATCTTATTCTTAGTTAATGAACGTCAAACAATAAAGAAAATAAAAGATGATTGTTTGATTGACGGGACTCCCCCAGCGAAAAGTGCAAAAACATTCGAGAATTATTGCAAAATTTGATTTTACTTACGCACAATTTCGTTATTTCGTTATTACGTTTGTACTTTGCAATTTAACGCAATTTCATGGGAAAACAAAAACACAATTCCCAACAAATTCAATTCGAATTGAATTCGCAACAATGCGACGTGATGTGATGGTTTGTTTTTAATCCTTATGAAGATTGAAAACAAAAGGAATCCCACACACTTTTCAATGCTCAAATTGGAAAATGAGACGACATACACTATCGCACAAATACTTACACACATTCACAATTCAGCCAACAGTTAAGAGTAACAGTAAACGATTATGCTGTCAGCCGTTGGGTATTTGTTCGTTTCAATTGCCTGACTATTCGTCCCTGTATTACTGAGCTCATCACTGATATCTTTCACCTTTTGCTCACTTTTTTATTTTATTTTTTTTTTTTTCGTTTTTTATCCTGCACAACATTAATTGTTTTTGCTTAAGGCCGGTGGTATCCGAGAGATTTTGTATCTTTTTTAAATAAAATAGAGCAGAGTAAATCACATCAG
This sequence comes from Phasia obesa, assembly GCA_949628195.1. Taxonomy (NCBI): domain Eukaryota; kingdom Metazoa; phylum Arthropoda; class Insecta; order Diptera; family Tachinidae; genus Phasia; species Phasia obesa. The sequence goes on along the minus strand of OX451217.1, from coordinate 84,575,496 downwards.
AACAATATACAAAAGGGAAACTGTTTAACAGTTGCAAATATCAATTTGCCGAGTCGAGTTGTACCCTCCAGTCATCATTTATTCCTTTTTCATTTAAGAATTTTTAGTTGTGTATTTTTGGTTGAGTCTTTGTTTAGATACTCTCAGCCCATTTAAGATACTTACATGATTTTAAAAACAATTCAGCAATTGTTATTGCAAGATGGATTAAGTAGCTGCGTTTTTAATTTTTTCTTTTTTTAATCATTTTTTTTTTTTTGTTTGATTACGGGGGTTTGTGTTGATGCTTTTTGTGCGAACATTTTCAATTGTTTTTTTGATTCGTTGTGGTGGTTGCGATCTTTTGTAAAAGAGATTTAAATTTATCTTTTTTTTTGTTTGTTTTTCACTACTTGGTTGATCATTTTATCGTTACAGTTAATGAAGACGTTTTGACGCTTTATTAAAGAAGATTTACATTATCTAATGAACCTACCTACCGCAGCAACGAAAAAATGATTCTTGATCTAACTAATATTTAGAATATATAGTTGATGGTCTTAGAAAATGAGGTACCTGAAAATAAAAACTGTCGGATAACAAAATTGTATTCGTCTAGTAAAAGTTTCACCGCTTCTTTACAATCTGTAAAAATTTTAATTAAAAAAATTTGAATAATTAAGATGGCAAAAGTTAATCAAGTGTAAGGATCATGCGATCAATGCTTTCTGATAAGAGAAGTTTGGTTGAAAAAGGATTTTTTCTTTATATACCATTTACAGAAAACAGAATACTCAAAATGCTTTTCATATTTTTATTTACATACTTAAGCAAATTCTAATTAAAACGGAACTGTTTATTTCATTCCGTTTCTAAAATAAAAGGTTAAATTTCAAAGCGTCTTAAAACTGCTGCAAATAATTTAAACCCTGCATTTAAAATCATAATTATTAGCAAATAGTAGCACAGTTCTCCTGACGTCGGACATAGAGGTATTTTGGCAATCTAGCCGGAAATTACTCCTTTTTAATTTATATTGGCCCTGAAAAGTTATCGAGTACTCCTAGATTAACCAAACTTGGGAGAAAAATATCTTAGGTCATAGGCTTAAAAATAAGAAAAATCGGACCAAGGAGAAACAATTTCCGCTCAGAAATACCAACCCTACCAGTGTTGGGATATGGCAATTTTTAAATTGTACCACCCCAATGATAAAATTGTAACAAATCAGTATCGATTGTACCAAAATTTTGCACTACATAATATAATTTGGGTAAGGGTTTCCTGATCAGCTAAATTAAACAGTTAGCGAAATAGCCATAGAAACTAGCTTACCCCTTGATAATCAATTTCAGTGAATTTATAATTTGGGTTAATAGCACGCTATTAAATTAACATCAAAGAAATTTTAATACCCAAAATATAAACTTAAAAAAAAAACAATTAAAATACACCTACAGTAGCTCAACATCAAAAAGGGTGTTTTAAAGTAATTACAATTGATCTTGATTCCTTCAGTTTCTGTTTTTGTGTTGCTAATTTACTAACAAATATTTTACCGAAATATTTACCGATTTCCTAAGCAAACGGCTTGCAATATTAGAAGCTGGTTACTCTACAATTTCCAGCAAGTGCATTGAACTCCACCAAAGTCATCGGATCTTAATCCAATAGAGTATGCCTAGAGTTATTGGGATAAATACTTAAAAAGTCATCACTAGGAAGAATGAAAAATATATCAGCCGAATACTGGCGGAAACTGGTTGAAGTTCAAACGCTGTAGTTCAGCAAAAAGGCCTTGCACACTAAATTTCCTTTACTTATACATAAAACGGATTATCAAAGTAAATAATAAAAATCCTGAACATAAATCAAGGATGTAGTTTAGTTATTTCTAAACAGGATTTGAGAGACATAAATTAGAAATGTTTATTATTGCAACAAAAAGTAAAAAAAAAATAACTAAAAAATTTATGAAATAATTTTTATATGAAATTATATTGGATGTGTCGATTGTACCAAATTTGGTACAGTTGTACCACAAATCCCAACACTGAACCCTACCTCTGAAAAATTATTTTTTTAAGTTTTGTTACACGTTTGTTTAGCAATTGCAACCTTAAGATGGACCCAAGAGATTCGAAAATTACATTTTCGCCCGCTCCCTTTTGTTGGCTGTACATAAAATAATTTTGTAAAAAAAAAAAAAATTAATTACATACGCCTTAGTATATAAAAATTTAATTTTTAATTTTTTATGGGCAGCTATTCCTCCTCCCGAAACATAAAAATGTAAATGTTTTCTAATTTCAAAAAAATATTCAATTTTAAGCTTTTATGTAGAAGAGAAAGTGTCTTCTCAATGCCCAACCAATTCCTACCACCCAAGGATATTATTAAAACACATGTTTGTAATTTATTTCTTTATAATAATTAATTTATCTGAAATTAATTAATATATTCGTAAATAGCTGTGTCCGCCACTTTGTCAGCGTCCTATCAATATTTTGTACGATTTTGCTTTGAAGGTGCCCACCTACAGTAAGCAAATTTATGTCGATGCATTTTATATTTATAAATTTTCTTCTTTAAAATTGCATTTGCATAATAACTACGAATGAGGAAACAAAACGAATTTTAAGAGTATATGAATACGTGTGCCTCGCCCCTTTTAATAGCTCTCTCACCTCTCTTCATCTAAGTAAGAGTTGCAGCGACAAAATTCCACAACGTAAAAAGCGACAATGTAATACATTACCAAATTGTAAAGCTCTTATTTTTGTAGTGCTTCAGTGCTTTACCTTTTATAAAGGTACCATTCCCTGGGTAATTACTCAGAAATATAAAGTTTATATAAAATTCTAAACTTTATTTGAAATTCTAAATTTATTGTAAAGTTTCGTAAATAGTGTTAAAAAAATAAAGTTGCTGTCAAGTCTGCAGTAACATTAAATCGGTAAAAATTGTTTCACTATTTTTTAGTTTAAATTAGATATTTTTACGAAAAAAAAAAAACAACATACTAAGGTACCTCTTAATATTTTTATTTAAATTTATTCAGACAGAGAACCAGAAAGTAACAGTTTTATTATATGTATAGATAATAGTTTATTTATAATAGTAACAATAAATTTTATTTAAAGTAATAACAATTCATTTATGTAAAACAGCTTACATTTTATGACCGACAAAAAGTTTTCTTCCTCGTATTAATTTCATACTCTATGCAAGATGAGCAAACACAGTAAAAGGAAATAAAATTTTCAAAAATCAAAAAAAAAAAATGGCATAAAATAGCACAACGTTTTTTTTTGTACAGTATAAAAGTAGAGATCCAAGTTTTATAGTGATTAATAATATTTTTAGGATCGCGATTTCCCTCACTTTCAAAAACCTTGTAACCGTTTTTTGGAAAAAAGTGAAAAATAAAATCCTTTTTCTTAATGTTAAAGGAAATTTTTTATCATATAAATAAAAAAATTAAAGGCGAAAAAATCAATTTAAAAAAAATCAATTTAAAAACTTTTTTCGTTTAGTCAGAAAAAAATATATTGCAAACCTCTCAAAACCGTATTGACTTTTTAAGGATTTTATTTATTTTTTTCAACTTTGCTGATTTAAACAGTGTCTCAAAACGACAAGTATACGATGCAGAATTTTGGTGTCTGTCGAGTTGCGTACTTAAATTTTTACATTTCTTAAATTTATTTTTTGGGCTACTGTTCGGCTAGATTGGCGTCGTATGTCTAACATGCGCAGAAAGTTTTAATTTTATGTGTGGGATGGTCTAATCTTGTTCCCAACATTCTTGATCTTGACGATCTTAGCCGCCATTCGTGAGATGTGGGAAAACCAGGACTCTCGAGACTTTTTGAGGCTAAAAGTTGTAAGAAGAGAAATTTCTTGATCACAATCTGTCTAACAGAACCAGCAGTCAGCCCATGTCATAATTCTCCCATGACTGATTATTTTTGAGGCTCTTTCGTCGTGGAATTACTTAATGACTTAGAGGAACGGCTGTTATGCAAACAAAGATGTGTAACATTTCAACACACGCCTACAATATTATGATTGAGTTTGGATTGTGACTAACATCTAAGCAGGATGAAAAATTATAGTGCAAGCAGGAATAACGAGCAAACAGAAAAAACGATCATATAAATACGAATGCCTCTCTCTGTTATTCTATGTTAGTGTTTCACTTTTACTGGTCTATTCCAGTAACTTTAGTTAACGAAGAATATTCACTTTCAGAACATAAACAAGATTTATAGTGCCCAAACTGAACAGAAGACAAAAAAAAATTGCATTTATGTATTTATAAAATGTTACAATACAAGTGCAAGTCATATTCGAAATTTATTTATCTAGCACAGTGTAACACACATAGCCTTTGGTGGGAATCGAACCCACAACCCGCACACTGATAGACTAGTACGGTATCTGCAAAAAACTACTATTATATTTTCTTATTTTTTTTTTTATTTGAAAATCCTTCCGGTTAATAACGGTAAATAATTTCATTCGAATGGCTGCCTCGGCTGGTAGCCTACACGATGGGTCCAATTTTTACCTATTGTTTGCAGCTGTATTTCACCAATGGCTCCACGAATATTGTCCTTTAAAGCGTCAATTGTCTCTGGCTTGTCGGCGTAACACTTATCTTTGACGGCATCCCACAAATAATAATCCAACGGTGTCAAATCGCAGCTCCGAGCTGGCCAAACATCAGCTCTGCGGCTGATAATGCGATCTTCAAAAACAGGGCCCAAAACATCGAGTGTCGCTTCGGCTGTGTGGCACGTAGCGCCGTCCTGTTGAAACCAAATGTTGCCAATATCCTCCTCTTCAATTTTTGTGAACAAAAATTCGTTCAACATGGCCCGATAACGATCGCCATTAACTGTAACGGCCACTCCTTGCTCATTTTCGAAGAAAAATGGCCCAATTATGCCTCTGAACCAAAATCAGAACCAAACAGTGACTGACCAAACAGTGACTTTCTGCCGCCACAGCAGCAATATTCTCGGGTGTACGGACTGTTGTTGGCTTCTCACGCTTTGGTTTATCGATGAGGATGCCAGTTTCTTTCACATGCGGAGCGGACGGTGCTTCTCTTCTTCCAAAATCCGTACGCAACTTTCGTACACATTCTGCAACATTACCATGATTTTCAAAGTAATGTCCCAATATTTCCCAGCGTTGTTCAAGCGTATACACAACCATATTCGTTCAGCGGAAGGATAAAACTAATTATCTGTCAAATCAGACATGAGCTAAGTGTTACCATTCACGAAATAAGCACTAGTTGAAAAAAAGAAACGTTAGATCGCGGACCCTTTATTGGTTGGTAATTTGAATTTTAGTTTTAAAAATAAAGCCAAAATTCGGTTATACCAATAATAAAAAAGTGTGTGTAAAAAAGTTGCATGTACTTTAAAATTTCATTAGACATTTTTAGAAAAATGCAATTTTAAATAACAATATGCTGCAGTCATATATTATCTGTTAAGTAACGCAAGTACTATAGAATATAAGCTATGTACATATGTATGTCTTGAAAGATAGAAACAAGATCGCGCCATCCCGAATATAAAACTAAAACTTTTACGCTTGTTGGGTTAGTGTTGACATGAGAACTGACTTCTTACTGGCTAATAGTTGTGATTTGATTTGCAGGGTTGCCAATTCTTGCATATTAAATACATTTGTTTGCACTTAATTATTTGAAGCAATTTGTTGATTACAGACTTGACAACCCTTACGATAGGCAAGCTACATCAACTATGTGCATGGCATAATTTTGCTTCTATTATTCTTTTGAATCTGAGGTCTTTCTGATGGTTTATCACGAGATTCATCAAACACCTGCTTAAATATCTGTTCATGTATATGATGATGACCAGTCAACTGGAACAATTTTTCACTTTCCATTTTAATGCCTCTTTCAATAGTCCTATAGTAATAACTGTCATGTAACTTTTTCATTTCTTCAGGCAGAAACTCGGGCCCTTCGACTCTAGATGCAAAGCTTTGCTAAGATAGTTATTTAATAAAAACTGCTTTTTACCAGTTAATTATTCCATTTAGTTAAAAGGTAAAGTATGTTTAGAAATTCGCAATTTTATAATTATCTATTATAGTGCACTTACACTTGAGCGAAATCTAGTACTTGCGAGATTTCAAACAAAATCTAGTTATTTTGACAAGATTTCCCATACAAATTAAAATCTACTTACTCACAACAATAAATGGCATTTTAATTAAAAAACATAATAAACGAAAAATAAAATTACAAAAAACATTAAAACATGCAAGAAAAATTTGAATTATTGGATTGGAAAGATAACTTAAATTAAATAAGAATAAAAATGAAGTTTATGAAATATGATTAATGAAATCTTGCTAGTGTCAAACAAATGAAATGTAAACCATAGATTACATATGTAGATGGTCTACTCTGCAAATGTCAAAAACGTGGCTATAAATGTATTTACACATACGGGTACGGGGTGAATTCGACACGCATAGGGGAGTAAAATTTTTACTTACATTAAGACACTATTACGCGATATATTGTTGCACTTTCCAATTCGCAATAAGAACTTATTCACAGTTTAATGTATTTTTGATATTTTAACAACAAATATATTTGATTTTGTTTAGATTTCTAAGGTGAAATTTATTTCTTCGCAGTATTGTATTTTTTTTTTTCTCTTAGGGGATGAACATTTTGAATGCAAACCCCCTGCGAGGGGCGATATTTGTTTGTTTTTAGGTTGGTAGGATTTTTCTGCTTTGATTTGTATTAAAGACTTTTATAGAAAAAAATACTCATAGAGATAGCCAACGGACCCACAGGGTGCCCACCGGTAAACAGGAGCAGTTAAAAGGCACATGAGGGAGTTTATATAAAGAAATTTTTTTTTATGGATTTTTTTTGCTTTAGTCTGACCATTCTTACTCAATATAGATTGCAGGAAAGTCCTAAATTTAAAAAAAATTCAATAAAATTTAATAAAAAATTAAAAAAAAAAATTTAGATATTTACAAAAAAAGTACAAAACATTTTCAAAAAGATATTTTTCCAAAAAAAAGTTTTTTAAATAAAATTTTAAAAAAAAATTTTTAAAAAAATATTTTTACAAAACATTTTTGCAAACATTTTTACAATAAATATTCGAAATATTTAAAAAAAAAATTCAATTTTTTTATGAAAATGAAAATCATGAGTGTAACATACCAATTTTTAATATTAAGAATTTATGTATATAGAGTAACATATTTTTATACCCTTCACTACAGGTGGAAAGGGTATATATAAGTTTGTCACTCCGTGTGTAATTTCTACAATATTCATTTCCGACCCCATAAAGTATATATATTCTGGATCCTTATACATAGAGAAGTTGATTAAGCGATGTCCGTCTGTCCGTTTGTCCGTCTATCCGTCTGTCCGTCTGTCCGTGTTAGTGTGGTAATGTCTTTTGCCAAGGCACCAGAAGAGATACAAAAAATTTAAGCACACCAATCTGTCAGGCATAGTTTCGAAAATTTTGGTATTGCAATTCAGCAACATCGGATCATTCCTTTGGAGGCTAAAAACCACGCCCACCTATATTTTTTTTTAATTTTTTTCGGCTTTAATGATTCTGTTTTGCCTTTTTTTGACAAATAAATATTAGACTGCAACAGGTAGATCGCAAGGAGTGCATACAGATCTCGGGGGATCAATAACCCCCTGCGAGGGGCGATTTTTGTTTGTTTTTAGATTGGAAGGGGTTTTTCTGCTTTGATTTGTATTAGAGACCTTAATAGAAAGCAACACGCATAGAGGTAGCCAATGGACCCACAGGGTACCCACTGAGAAATAGGAGCAGTTAAAAGGACCCCCCATGTGTAAATATGAGGAAATTTTTTTTTTGTAAGGATTTTTTTTTGCTTTAGTCTGACCATTCTAACTCAATATAGACTGCAGAAAGGTCCTAAATTTAACAAAAAAAAATTTCAATAAAATTAAAAAAAAAATTTTTTAAAAAATTTACAAAAAAAATTTTTACAAAAAAATTTACAAAACGTTTTCAAAAATATATTTTACAGAAAAATATTCAAAAAAAATTTTTTTTTAAAAATTTTCCAAAAAATTTTCGAATAAAATTTTACAAAAAATTTTTAAAAAAATATTTTTACAAAAAATTTTTACGCGCAATTTTCTAAAAATTAAAACAAAAATTTCAATATTTCTTTGAAAATGAAAATCATGACTGTAACATAATATATAAGAATATACATATGTATGTATGTGTGTATATAGAGTAACATATTTTTTTAAATGCGTTTGATTTTTAAATAGATGATATCTCTGTTTTAAAACGTAGGTGCATTACACACATAGACATCATCAGGATACCGACTACAAACTGTCAAAAATAAAACGATTATTTTGAAGTCAGCAAAGCTACATGGCTACACGGCCACCGTTGTGGCTGTCGTCAACTTAGACTAATTTCTATTTTATTTAACAGAAGAAAATGCCACAAAATTGTAAATTACAAATTCATATTCAAACAAAAAGTATTGGAGGAAATATTTATAATTTTTTGAAAAAGTTATTTTATTTTATAAAAGCAAAATAAGTATTTCTACAGCAATGTTAGAGTTTACGATGTAGCTGTCGGCTTCAATATCATTAAGTAGCTGACAACACGGCGACAATTGTAGCAAACGGAATTTGTCTTCTATTTCTTTAACTCATGAATAATGATTTTTTTCATACGACATTATTTAAGTAAAGAGTCAACAATATGGATAATGCTGTACATGTCTGTATAAATAAAATCACCGAGGTGAAGTTTATAGAAGATTCGGCCGAATATAGCACTTTTACTTGTTTTAAATACGTTTGGTTCTTTAATAGATGAGATCTCTGTTTTAAAACATTAAACATACAGACAATATCAGGATACCGACTACAAACTGTCAAAATAAAATACACACGTTTATGGGTAAACGATTATTTTGTCGGAGTATCATTAAGTAGCTGACTACAAGGCGACAATTGTAGCCGCTTCTTCTATTTCTTAAAAGCGTGAATAATGAGGTTTTTCTCATACGACTTATGTAAATTTATATAAAGATTCAAATATATGGATAATGGTGTACATGTCTGTATAAATAAAATCACCGAGGTGAAGTTTATAGAAGATTCGGCCGAATATAGCACTCTTACAAGTTTTATTTTAATTTTATTTTCAGCTATTGTATCTAGTTTACAAAAACATTTTACCACAAATTCTTTTGATACAACCTGATTAATAACATACAAAGTAAAAGAAATGGTCTTCACAACTCATTAAAAATTAATTTGCCTGCATCTTTTTACCAAAAAATTGAAGCGAATACAAATTTTTATAAATAAATACTTGTGTATATAAAACAACTTAACAACATATACAACAAGAAAAATATTCCCTTAAAATCACAGACATTCTGACGTTTTATGGTTTGAAAAGCTTGATACCAATTTCATTTGAAAATAAAATGCAGCCAGTCTGCCAACAAACCATTCAATCCACCAGCCAACGAGCCATTTAATCAACCATTCAACAATGATCCAGATAATGATGATGATGATGAAAATGAAAATGAAGATGATGATTTGTGTTGCTCTCTTTAAGATCACATCGTGAAATTTACACAAGACATAATGCACCTCTCATTGTAAAACGAAAAGATCCATTACTTCATGTGTCATATTTGTTTAACCTCAGACAATTTTAAAACACTACACACATGTTCTAATGCTCCGAACAACGCAGAACTTTTGTTTTCATTCCAACCATATGGACTCTGTTCTTCTTGAGTTGAGCTGTTGGTAACTTGGGAAACTGTAAATGTATGTATCTGTGTGTAATGTATAATGCCTTCCAATAAAACGTCTAATTGTTGCTGATGTTTTGACAAAAAGGAATTTGTAGCATTTCATTCCTTGGTTCTCGCTCCTATTGCTCGTGATTAGTGTGATTGATTGATGGGTGAGTCGATTTATTTATTGTGCTTTTAGTTTTAATTGTTGTTGTTTTTTTTTGGGGGGGGGGGGGATAGAAGGGAAGCTACTTCCGTATTTACCAATTTCACGAAGTGTATTAATTTTTCATAATATTGTTTATTAAACAGATGTTTTATAATATTTGTCTTTTGTTTATTTAGGCTTGCATTGGATAATATTGTTCAATGTCCAACTTTAAAGCCAATATTTAGACAGTCTGACGGATAAAAATGGTGGGATCAAAACTAAATAAATATTTTGTTTTTTTTTTCAATGGAATAGTAGAGAATCATGTGCGACCAAACATTTGGGAAACAATTTAGTGCATAAATCCTCTATTAAAATGTGCCATTTCTTTCATTAAGCGCTGCCTATCTTCAAATTTAAATGAAATAAGGTGTACTTGAGATATTATCGTATCCGAAATGTGTAATTTTTCATGACTCTGGCGCATAAATCACGCTGAATTTCACCGATGACTTGAGTTATGTTGGCTTTGATGCCCCTCTATTTTGTGGCTTATTCGTTTTAGTTTAACGGGGTCGTCATGTAAGATGACCGTGCACTCAAATCGCTCGTGCGGAATGTTCTTTACCATTCTATTAATATTACATGTCGTTGAAATCCATATCATCCAAGTCTGGCCAAAAAAAAACAATCATCTTGTTAGCAAAGCGAAATGGTATCCCTCGGATTCTCTTGCAGACTCTTACGGACAGCGATTTTTAAGGGCAGATCTCGCGTTTCGTCGACGTACAGGTGTTAATTGGTTGTTTACTGAACCAGTGAATCCAAATTCACAAGATTATAGCGACTGTAAAATAAGCAAAGAGCGCAGAACCTTGTCCGAACAGAACATCCATTTTGTTAAAGTAAATTTATCATTTGGACATATTGTTGAACTCAATACTCGTCCAGGGTGCATTGGCAACCAAGTCGACTGATATAGCTTTAACAATATTGCCGCTATCAAGTGTCAAAGTTCGCAAGTAACTGCAAGCAAAGAAGACATATACTTTAGGTAACCATGATCTAAGAGCAACATATTATGATTGGATTATATGGTTGTAGTCAATGTTAAAACCATATTACTGTGTAACTTAAAAATAACATTGTGAAATATAAAATTTTATTATGATATAAATTAAGTAAATACGGTGAGATATACCCGTATATTTATAAAACATCTATATATATAAAGCACAAAATGTGTTTGTTTGTATGTTTCTTTGTTTGTTTGTCGGAAAGCTATAGCTGCCTACACCAATGAACCGATCTTTCTGAAATTTTCACATTTTGTTGTTAGATACACGGATGGTAAAATAGGGTACTAATTTTTTTCATATTCGACGTGGGCGTGGCATCTCCCATACAAAGTAAATATTTATCATCGTGTTTCTTGCCAACAGTAATAGGTAGTACCTTGAAATTTTGCACCAGTAACCTCTATATTAACATAGTTTGGAGAAATTTAGACTGGATTGGAATAGCGGGAGTGGTACCTTCCATACAAACGTACATAGTTTAGCTAAACACAGACTGGATTGGAATAACGGGGGTGGTACCTCTCATACAATGTTAAAAATTATTATCCTGTATCTAGAGAACTGCATTAGCTAGCGCCTTGGAATTTTTCACCAATAACCGCCATATTAACATACATAGTTTAGTTAAACACAGACTGAATTGAAATAGTGGGGGTGGTACCTCGCATACAAAGTGCAAAATTATTATCGTGTTCCTTTGTGCTAAAGCGCATAGTCTGCCAAAATACAGAATGAATTGGGATATACAAACGTACATAGTTTAGATAAACACAGACTGAATTGGAATAGCAGGGGTGGTACCTCCCATACAATGTGAAAAATTATTATCCTGTATCTAGAGAATTACACTAGGTAGCGCTTTGGAATTTTGCACAAATAACAATCACATTAACGGACATAGTTTAGCTAAACACAGACTGGATTGGAATAGCGGGGGTGGTACCCCCATACAAAGTAAAAAATTATTATCCTGTTCTAGAAAACTGCAATATGTAGCGCCTTGGAATTTTGCATCAGTAACCCCCTTAATAAGATACATTGTGCAGAAAAAACACAGACTGAATTTGAATGGAGGGCGTGATACCTCCTATGCAAAGTTAAAAATTGTTATCGTGTTAATACGTATAGTCTGTCAAAAAACAGGTTCGATAGGAACATTTTCACGTGAGAATAGCGTGCGTTTTCGCGTTAAAGGTTGGTCATACTTTTCTTCCAATTGTTTTTTTTTGTGGATGGGTGTAGCGAAGCGCACCGGGGATAGCTAGTACCTTATAATCAAACACATAATTTTTTTATTATTACTTTATTTTTAAGCATTTCATATGAGATATAATTCAATTCATAAATTTTTATTTTTTGAAAGATTAACTCGTAAAATTTTATTCTAACCCCGATATTTATAAATAATCAAATACATATATATGAAATCTATTTTAGATCACATTTTTCAAATATAAGTTTTTCTAAAATACATTTCAAATTGGTTTTATTTTTTATCAATATGGGGGTAATAATTTAAAGAAACTAAACATTCCAATTTATCATAATTTGTTTACTAATAACATATTATGTTTATGAATACTAACAAAACTTTGTATTGTGTTGTGATTTGAAAGTTATATACATCAAACCAACTATGTTAAAATATTTTGGGTGTTGTAGCCATTTAATGATCAAATAATAACAAAAACTTGTTTGTTGTAGCTTAGTAATGATTCAAAAAACTATGTGGTTTATCGCAACCATATATTGTTACAGAGAACATAAGATGGTTTATGTGACCATAGCACAACCATGTTTTTTCTCTGCTTGTACTGGAAGACCTCTATAAACACCTGTGTTCATAGAACATGGTCAGGGCACTACTCTCCCTTTATAATTTTTCCTTTCTCCAATCAGTAATTTCATGCACAACCGGAAAACCGTTGCCATAAACTTATCATCAGATATTACAGTCTTTAGCCTTTTTTAATTGTGAGAAGTCGTGGCTTCCATCTTCACGTTAGCTTTTTCTAAAACAAAATTTTTATACAAAATTTAAATGACTGAACCGAGTAACATTGCCGTGGCCTTTAGTACATCAACTGGACGCCTTACACGAGATTCATTATTTGTGCATGTACGGCTATGTGCGAATCTACTTAGCCTTTGTGGGTAGTTTTAGGTGCTGTTGCAGATGCACCAAGAACTTCTTTAAACTTGTCTGTAGTTTGCGTTTCAAAAATAGAATATGACTAATTTTACTGAAGTTTTAAAAGCTGACATTTACTTTGCTTCAAATTCTTTTGGACATTATGCATTGTTTATTATCAAAGGAACTTCGTAAATTATCTGTGTTCAGGATTTTTTTGTTATGAATATTGGAGAAAAATTGAAAACACATAGAACAACTCTAAAAACTGAATTCATAATTACAAAATTTACTATTGTTTATTATGTCTGCAGATTGATTTTGAAGTTTCTCATCTGCAATTAATTTGCGCACTGAAACACATTGAGTAATATCTTCAAATTAATTATCAATTGAGACCATTGGTTTAAATCATTTAATAATTAATTATTGAATTAATTGTTTGTTTGTTTATTAAAACAGTTCGAAAGAATCTTTTGAGAAGATCAAGTAAAAAATAAACATAAAAAAATGAAACTCATAAATCAAAACTGTAAACAGGAAATTCAAGAAAATGATGCCACGAATAAACTATCAACAGCAATAAAAATAAACTGAAGGGGGGGAAAGGTGTCAAAGAGGGAGAGAACTTTGGATAATAATTTAAAAAATCTGATATGGTAAAAACCAACATAAATTACTTTTATCTGTGAATATTTAAAGAAAGAGCAGATACCAATACGAAAATATGTATGTGATTAAAGATCTTTACAAACCACTGCCATCAAAAATAAGAACCTTACTGATTTGGACACTATATCGAATAGAGGCAGTGGAAAATGATTACAATAATTTCCGAGCTACTAATGATAATAAAACAAATATTGTTTGGTTTGTATCGGCATATGCAGCGCAGATACGTCATAAAATGCTGATAGTTCTGCTGTTGTTTGCATTCAAATATAAATACTTAAGTGTGATTGTTTTACTAGATGCAGAAGTTATAAGGAATGAATTCTTTATTTAATTGTATTGATAAAAGTAAGATTAAATAGCTTCTTTTTTCCTAAGATCAACATAGTCATTGGTCACTCACAACTACAGCACGTTATCGCGCAATGTTTCATCTAAAATTTTTTAATGGTCACAAATTCAAATACACAACAACAAAAAGAGTTTTAGATATTTGACAACTGCAATTTAAGAAGCAAAAGTTAGGTAATGTTGACGTGCACTTGTGTCTAAAAAAAGAGTCTGAAGTAGAGATGGGAAAATGTAATAAAAACATCGATATATATATATATATCTTACCTCGCTAATAGAAACGGACCCAAGGATAAAAAAGTAAATTTTACAAGAGAGCCGTTTCAAGTTTAGCCTTTTCTTAAGTTTCTACGAGTGCAAGTACTGTTAACATACCTGTATGACTTACTTCAAATTACCGATTATGACCGATTTTTTTTTCTAGTACTCAAATTACACACTGAAAAACTAGTTTTTCGACCTTACAGTTTCTTGGGCAAGGGGTCTGAAACCACTTCCACTCCAATTCTCCCTAAAGTTTTCGTCAATTAAAATAAAAATTTAAAAAATTCAATTGAAAAAGTTTACTGAAAGACTTCACAGTTTAAAAAAATTAAGACGCAGAAAAAATTTTCGACATGAATTCGGCTTCAGCGAGATTTTCCAGTAAATTTGAACCCAATAGCAAAAAATCAGTTTAGGTTTCTTACTTTTTTTTCTCCCCCTGGGGCACTGATTGCCATTGTCGATACATTCTCAAGCTTTGATGCACTACTTCAGGAGTATATGGGTTTCTGGAACCCTTATTAATCAACTATTAGTACTTTTACGTCAAACGAGCCATTTACAAGAGGTTGGTCAGTTTAAATACATACTTTCTGTATTATGTATAGTTCTTAAAAGATGGACCTTGATTCTCCACTACTGTAGACTGCTTGGAGCCAAGCAAAGCAAGCCCCAAGAGGCGAAGAGGACAATTGCTCGCGAATGTTAACAGAATTGAAGGATCTACCTACAAAGATGCAAACACAACAGTTCGTACAATAGGACCAAGAAGATAAATCTAGAATCAAGAAAGACGTTTAAGGATAAGAACCTTAGAAACTCTAACTGTGAATACTATTTTTAGTTTGTTTTGAAAGTTGAGTTTTTTTACGTACCTCCACCCAGAATTGCACTTAATATGCTAGGAGCCGACGACTTTCAATTTTTAGACTCCGTAAACTCACAAAGTGGAAGTCAAAGAAAATGCCTCTTGAATATAATCGAGATGCCCTTAACTGAATACCTGCGCTAATGACAGATACTACTACAAATCAAGAAAGATATATTTCGGATGAGTGTAGAAGATCTGAAACGGTAACGCATTTTATGGATTAAGACTAAGATATGTACTGAATGTGAATGCCTTGTAAAGAAAGAAAGTCGAGAAAAATCAGCCAACTCACCAAAATTTCTAAAGCCCAAATTAAATATCAATGAGTTGTCAGTTGATATTAAAGATGTCGACAAATATCAAGGCACCTGTAAAAATCACTGAGCAAAGAGAGAGAGACTTCTTTGAAAAGGAAACAAGTTACTAGTAGTACCTAATTGGTAATATACAGAGACCGTAGCCCCTACTTCACGTAGTTGAAATTTTGAAATCTTTTAGTATTAACTTTTTTTAGCCTGAATAAATCGAGGTCAGTTCATTTAAACCGAATCATGTCAAATATAAAAACTGTGTTGTCCCAAGGCCCAGAGGACAATACCACATTAAAAAGCTAAAGTTAAATTTAAAGAAATTGGTAGCCTAATTATTTCAAAGATTCTTTAAAAGTTTTGAAACGTAATAATGAACAGCTTTAATTTAAAACACCTATTCTTATTTTAATAGACATTTAATCATTTACTGTATTAGGTTTTAAAATATATCAGCTCCATTTAGAACAAAACAAAAAAAAAAAGGAATAATATCTCTAAAAGCAGACAACGATCTCACTAATTTGATCCTTAGATCATGCTGTTAGAAGTTTAAAACATTTCCTCCGATTTAATGACATCAGTTCCTTTCACTACACAGGTCTACAGTGATTTTGATGTTTGAGAGCTGTTTGCTAATTCGTATATGTATGGGTGCCCTTATTCCAAAAACGCCATATTTTGTCTCTATTATATTGTGATTCCCTTCATCTAACTAAAACTAAAACAAAAGAAAAAATATATATAAGCGTCGCACGTTGGATTGAAATTCCCAATGGCTCTTAATTGAAAATTTATATTATTAAAAATTAATCTATTTCAGGTGATAGTAAACAAATTTGTCACTAATTATCTTTTTAATTTGTCTATGTTATCTACTTTTCGAGTTGTGCGTTGTCAAAGTTGGAGTTTTTTTAAGTTTTTGAAAACAGTGGTAAAAAATGAAAAAAAAAAAATTTTTTAATTAAATTTTTGTATTTTCCTAGCATAAAAGTAATATTTTTTCAATGGAACATTTAACTTCAGGTATTTGGAAACTCAAATATGTATCTCAGTTAAATATTTTTGTTGTAGAAATATTTTTAATATTTTAAAATTGGTGTAAAAATATTTTACTTTCATGTAGAAATTCAAATCCGGTTTGGGGAAGCTTGGGTAAAAAAAAAATTTTTTAAATTTTCTATGATATGTCTACTTACAAATCATAAAAAAACATTTTGCAAGTTTTTTGCGATAAGAAGGAAAATAAAATTGTTTTCTATTTCAACATCAAAGAAAAATTCGTGTATGCTTAGCAACGCACCTACTGCATTAATCATGTATGTATGGAAGTGTGTACATATGCATGTAGTTAATGAAACCAGATCAAAAATACAGATCGAGTTCAGACAAAAAACCGGACTTATAGTTGACCAACCAAAACCAAGATTTGGAAACTCAAATGACGGGAATACAGCCAGACGTTTTTTTTTTCAAAATCCCGAAGTTTCTGCGGAAATTACAAAAATCGACGTTGAACTATTCAAAAAGTTACATACTATTTTAGTTGAAAAATTTAAAAAAAATTCTACTTTATCGACTGCAAAATACTTTATTGAAAAATACCCATGGTATAACATGTCTCACACTTTACATAAATTTTGAATACATGGTGCGCAGATTATTACTCATGCACTGTTACCTATTGGCCAGTTATCGGAGGAAGCACAGGAAGCTCGTAATAAAGATTTTTGTATCATAGAGAGAACATTTTTCTCGGAAATGCAGTCTTTAAAAGTCCAATGAAGATATTTTCAATAGATTTTTAATAAGTCCTGATCCTATTATTAGTAATATGAGCAAACATTACAAAAAGAAAATTAGCGTGTTACCACAGCAGGTATTGGACCTTCTATTATTACCTGAAATTTCTGAAGAAAATAATTCCGATGATATTTATTTTTGTGACAGCGAATATGAAGACTAATAGTGTTAAACATAAAATGTAAATTTATATTAATAAAAACTTATTAAAAAAAGATTAGTATGGCCTATTACCTGAAAATGTTTTTATGGAGGCTATATGAAATCATTTACCGATTTCGTTGAATTTTTGTATGTTGAGTTACTAACCCAAAAAAATCAAATTGCCCAAATTTCATTCATTTATCTTTAAAAATGGAGCTTCCAAAGCAATTTAAATATTCATACGAGCTGACAAACGAACACCCCTGGCGTTTAAAAAAATGTTTTTCTTCAAAAATGATTTTTTTTTACGTAGTAAAGACCCACTTCATACTACGATACGAAAAAATAAGTGCTATCTCTAACGCCTGAATTAAGAGCCGCTTTTAGCAATTTCAACCCAATGTGCATCGTGCTACCAATCACTCAGCTACCCGATTTCCTTGATGAAGCCGACGACATCTACGAGTCTACACCACCAAATGTCGTAGAGCCCATAGATAAATCTTTCACCTAACTATCTAAGTCTGCGGCCCTGTAATACCGGGCACTGACACACAATATGCTCTACAGTCTCCAACTACTCTTCCTAGCACATCCTACAAAAGTGCGATGTACCGTTAACACATGTACTGGTTCTTTCCCTAACGGCGCAATGGCCAGTGATCACACCTATCACATAAAAATTAAATTTTCCCAATTTTTTCAATATTATCACCTAATTTGTAAAAAATGTTAACTTTAATTTTAAGTTTGAATCTTTGCATTCTTTAAACTCGCTGATGTTTGAAGAGATTACAAACAAAAAAAAAAAAATAGAAAACAAAATTATGATCTTGACGTGTGATCGTGCGTTGATAATTAATGATTAGTAAGCAATATAGATGAGAGATATTCTTAATGCTTGCAGATGCATATGTTTGGCTGGGCATGAATGGATTTTATTGGTTTTTAACTCCAGTTCAGTCATTCACTTATGTCGAAATGATTTTACGGCGTGTTAATGTGGCTGTGGAGTTGTGCCATCCGAAGGAATATAATTGTCTGTCGTTTTTCTTTTCAAATTAAAATTTTTATGAATGATGAAAATGAAAATTGGTTTAGGTGCTGTGTGTGCAGTGAAGTGAGATATTGTAAACATGCACTTGTTAGACATTATGTCGACAATATTTTCCAAGAACTATTAACTCAAAGGTTTTTAATTTTTCTGTTTCTGCTCTGGCCTCGACTGATCATCATCTATCTCATCTTGTTAAACAGAATTGAAATAATTCTGATTTCCTCTAAATACACTTCAGTTTTCAAGAATTTATAGTTTTTGTTATTGTTACATTCTTTTCATACAAGATTAGTTTCCTTCTCTTTTTTTTCATTTCGATTTCGTATGCAAACTAAATATATTTATGATTTTAATTTGTTAAATAAAAAAAAAAATAAAAAAAAAAATAAAATTCAGATAAACTTTTGGTTTCCAATAAATTGGTTAATTACTGTAAATTGTATAAACAATTAGTTTGAAATTGGAAACTAAAAAAAAAATAAAATAAAAGAATTGAATCGTTGGTGGATATTTGTTTTACGAGATCATTTTCTAAGAATCATTTATTGAATTTGTTTGGATCTTTTGTCTGTTTTTGTTTTTTGATGTTAATAAAAGTTTGAGAATTTCGGAAATTTGTTTATTATTAAAATAATAGCAATAAAATTATGTGTGAAATAATGTTTTTATTTGTTATTTGTTATCTGTTTCAGTTTTTTTTCTGTTAATTAATTTATAATAAGTTATTCGAACAGTATGCCTACTAAGCTTAAATGATCAATTATGGTAGTAAATAATATTCAATTAAATTTGCTTTTTATATCCGTGTTTAGTTTCTACGATATTCATTTTCGACCCAATGAAGTATATATATTGTGGATCCTTATACATAGAGAAGACAAGTTGTACCCGCCACGTCGTGAGCGTCTTGGCAATATTTTGCTTTGAAAGTATTCCACACAAATTGTAAGACTCCTACTTTTATAGTGCTTCAGTTATGGTTTGTGTATGTTCGTTATATAAAGGTACCCATCCCTGAATTAAATTCTAAAATTTATAAAAAATTCTAAAAATATGGTAAAGCTCTGTAAAAGGTGTTTAAAATATTTCAATAACATTTTAATTCCACAAAGTGAAAATACAAATTTTATTCAATTGGCTTTTATGTTTAAAATATCCCGCTCTCAAAAATAAGAGATGCCTTAAAGTATGCAGCATCTCTAAAGCGCTAAAAAAGTCGGCGTTCTTTTACTGCTTTTTCGCATTATTATCTTTTGGAAATAATGTTTTTTTGCGGAAAAAATATCCTATATTGGAATCACGATGCTAAAGTAACTTCTCACAAAATCCATCCAGATACATATTTTCTTTACATAAAGGTACCCAGCCTTGGATAAAATTCTAAAAATTATATAAAATTCTAAAAATTTTTGTTAACCTCTGTGAAAGGTGTTTAAAATATTAAAATATCAATGTAACACGAAGTAAAAACCAGGGTTCAGAACTTTTTATCTATGAACATTCAAAAATCAACATTCATGATATTTGTCATAAAGGAGAAATCTAAAATTTTGTGTTAATTTTTCACGTTCATAAATGCACAACAATAAAATTTTTACGTGTACCTGTTTGGTTTTTGTAATATACATACATACATAAAGAGTGATATTTTAGCTAGTTCTCATTAAAGTTCTTTTTCATAAAGGTACATGTTCATTTATGAACGTTGAACATTGAACATCTGCACATGCAGATGAAAATAATACGCCTGCAGATGCACATTATGAAATATGTGCGTAAATTTATGTATTTGATGGCTTAGCGTACATTTTTCTACGATCTTTCTCATTATATATAATTATCAAAATTTAAAATACACAAATATGAACACTTGCGTCAGCAACAAAATTTTTTCTCATTTATTCATTTTTGAACAGAAAGGGAAAAAATAAATCATCGCATTCATAAATGAAAAAACACAAAAACAAATTTTGTAGTCTATCACACATGTATGGAAAATGCCACTAAAAAATAAAATGTACACAATCATATATGAATGAACAGCAAAAATACAAATCAAAGGCAAATTTTATTTAATAGGCGCCTAATGTTGCGCAATAGTTTTTAATATATCAGTTTTAAACCGAAAATTTAAGTTCCTTTAAACCGGAAATTTCGTTTTTTCACTGATTTTTCTCCACTTTCTCTTGAAATGAGATATTTTTGCGCAAGGTATTCTATATTGGGATCACGATGCTAAGGTACCACCACACAAAATTTTTCTAAAATCCATCCAGTAGTTTTTACGTGATGCGAACACAAATGAAAAGCAGACAGACAGACAGACGGAAATGAGTAACCATATTATTATATGTATAGATTAAAGTGATGTCCGTCCGTCCGTATTTGGGTTGAAATGAATTTTGCCAAAGCACCAGAACAGGTACAACAAAAATAAAAAAAGTTTCGGAAATTGCTATTGCATTGCTATTGCAATGGAGTCCTATTGGTTGATACATGATGGCGTTATGGCTAAAAAAGGCTAGCGCCTCGTATTTTCTTTATTATTTCACATATTTTGTTTGTTTTTCTGTACTTTGTTATTGTTTTTTTAAAAACCGAAAATTCAGAAAAAACCTTTGATAATCCTAAAATCAGAATATCACTAAACAATCGAAATTTTACTAAAATATTACATTTTTTTACATTTCACCTTAAAGTTAAAATTTTCAAAAAAAAAAAATGTATTTCGATTAAAACTTAAAATTTTACTAAAAATTTGCAATAATTTGAAAATTCTCTTAAAAGTTCCAAGTTTCACCAAAAATCTCATTTTACCCCTAAAATTACCTAAAAATTAAAATTTTTATTTTGACAAAAAAATTAAATTTGATAAAAAAACGAAAATTTACAAACAAAGAAAAAAACTGAAAACTATTAATAATTAAAAATTTCGCTTAATGATGCAAGTTTTGCCAAAAAATCATATTTTCACACAGATGCTACCAACAAATTATGCCCTCAACTTCATGAAATTAAAAAAAAACTTCAGATTGTTAATTATTTATTACTTGGCATATAAATGAATTGTTAAAGTTAGGCTCAAGTTATTTTATTCGCTCTGATTGCTAATAGTATTTAGTACTTTGTTTAGAGATTTTTTGGTTAAATTAAATTATTATAATGTGATTTAAGCCATATGGGCCCGTTAGATTTAACATAAAATAAAAATTGTTTATTATTTTATTTTATTTAAATTATTTATTGTTTCATTTAATACAACTTCATATAAAGTATCTCAATTTCATATTGGCCAAAAATAATAATTATTTGATATTATAAATAATAAATAAATATGTATATACAGCTGCGGTCAGAAAAATAGCAGAAAAATTGTCATAAGACGCTTAGGAAACTGTGCAACTACGTAAAATAATTGCAAATTTCACA
The DNA here is from genome assembly GCA_949628195.1 of Phasia obesa. Lineage (NCBI taxonomy): Eukaryota > Metazoa > Arthropoda > Insecta > Diptera > Tachinidae > Phasia > Phasia obesa. The sequence continues at coordinate 84,553,393 of OX451217.1, read as the reverse complement.
AGCTCTATAGTTTAAAGTTTATTAAAATACACTTTAACTCAAACAGCTTGTGAGCAGGCTTTGAAATTGTAGGATTGTATCGTTTTTTACTCAAAAAATAATAATACTCAATTTATAATAAATATTTTCAGAACCAACGTTACCATTTTTGGATTTTAGCTCTTAAATTTGGTAGATCTTTTGGGGATTTTTAGAATGGTTGGCTATAGCCGATTTTGGTAAGATTAAGAAAATATATTACTTTTGAAATAGTTTTTATTGTAAAAACTACTATTTATACAACATGAAGAAAATAGAATAGCGAAAAAAAACCAAAACATAACTGTTTAGAACCTTCGCGTTCGCCAGAGGAGAATTATATTTCTTAAGTTAGTTCCAAGTCAGTTAAATAATCTCACCACAGAATGCCAGTCAGAAAGTTAATATTTACAATATTTATATTCAAAAATAAATTCTAATTTTTAACCAATTTAAGTAATTTTATAAAAAATAATTTGTTCATTAGTAACAATACTGAAATCGATTGGAAATTTGCCATATAGATGTCTTGGCTTAAAATCCGAAATATGCATTGATAAAAATTTAAGTTCGAAGAAAATTTTGAATGAAACTAAAAATATTAAACCTTGTATTGTATTAACTAACCAAAATTACTCTAAATTCTCTTTTATGTATGAAGATGGCAAACTTTTACAAATAATTACGTCAAGCATAGTATTTTCTAAAGAAAGTTTCACTGTATTGTTCTTAGTTTAAATATTTTGTAACCTTTACAATTTTGCTTCCCATTTTCTATAATAAAATCATACTTTTACTAATTCAGATAGCTTACAAATTTGTTGGAAAGAATTATAGTAGATTAAAAACAAAATGGTAGAATAAAGGTTTTAGCAACGGCAACGTTGTTCAGAATGATAAAATAAAATTGAATCATGCATGGGAAGTTGTAATTACAAATATAGTACAAAATAATTTTTACACAATTTGCAATTTTAATATAGATTGAATAAATTTGCGGTGTAAAAGCACTATAAATATATAACATTAAATATAAAATAAAATAAAGTCATCGATGATTACATATTACGAAGGTTTTCATAATTTATTCAAATAAAAAACTTAGTCCCAGGTATGGTCTCGATATAATATTTTCAAAACATATGAAATGAATTTGTATATTTATAACAAATTTTTCAAAGCAAATTACAAACAACCAACATAAACTATTGTACAATAAGTTGACGATAAACCCTATTACACGATAACAGGGTCTTGTGAATTGAAGAAATAAATTTAACTTTTGCTAATTATTTCATTTTGAAATTCATACTTTATTTAAAAAAAATTGAAAAACAAGTAGTCAAAAAAATCGCATTTCACTTCAATTTGTACAAATATTAAACACTAAATTAAGAACAAATTAAAAAGAATTAGAAATAATGCATTTATTACGTTGAGCATAATTTTTATATTCTAATTAATACCTTCTTGCATGTCGTTTATTTGTAATAACGTCTGCACAACGTTTGGCATCGAATTTAGAAGATTTTAGCATCTTTCCTTTGGAATTTTATTACAGATTTGCTGGACAGCTATCCAAAGCTCTCCGTTGTTAGTTGGTTGCATTTGAGACACTCTTTTTTATATCTATCCACAAATTCTTAATTGGTCTGGGCTCCTAGCAGGCCATTCCATCACATTGACTTTATTGTCCCGAAACCGCTTTGTCGCAAGCTTGCTTGTGTGCTTCGGGTCATTATCTTGCTGGAAGACCCACACCAATGGCATTTCTTCCGAAGCCTAAAGGAGCATTACTTCCCCGAGTTTACCAACATAAATATTCTTATTTTGGTTTTGTAGGTCGTACACCATAGTAAGAAAAACTACCCTATAACATTACGCTAGATCCACCGTGTTTTATGGTTTTAGTTGTAAATTGTGGATTGAATTCCTCGTTTGGGGATCTCTGACGTAGGAACGTGATCTCTTGCTTCCAAATAATATAATTCTGGACTCATCTACCATTTGTTTTTCCGTTGGAATGAAACTATATTTTGTCGTTGGTGCTATTTTTTTGACCGGCACTGTACATATACATATATATTTTACAAAAAATGTTTCATACATTTTTTATTATAATAATTAAAAATCACAAACCAGTAAAATTTGATCATTAAAAATAAACAAACGAATAAAATTGACAATTTTTTTTATAATTAATACAACCATAATATTATTATGGTTAAAAATAATATATTATTATTAATAATTAATATTTTGTCACAGAAAACGTAATGCGAATCTTGTGACCATGTCACAACCATGTTTGTTATCTGCTTTTAGTCTGCTTTAAGCTCCATACATTTAGTGCGTTGTCTTTCTAGCTTTTAATTCTGAGGTTGACTGCTTTCGCTGGCTATCGAAAACAAACTAATAATGCAGCTTGCTCAAACTGGAATTCAAATTAAAAAAAATAAAACCAAAATATAAAAATAAAAAATAATTTTATTACTTGGCATTGGTGTTGGTTGCATTGACAGCTGCTGCGCTAGAAATACAAAAGTTTAGAAAATTATCAAACTGCTCTCGTATTTATTTACCAAAATTAAATGTTATTTATTTCATTTGCCTGCCTATTTTCTCACACACATGTTTGCTTTCTGAAGCACCAGCTGATATCTCCCGAACCAAAAAAAACTCTTTTGCAGAATAAAATCTTCTGGAAGTAGCTACTGGAAGTTACACATAGTTAAAACTCATCAATCCCTTTCTTAATAAACTACGAGTACAGCAGAGCAACATCAGCACCAAGTGCCACTGTCACAGCAAATTGAACAACATTTGCAACAGCAATAAAAACAACACTGATGCTGTTACTATTTTAACCAAACAATAACAAAAAGAAAAAAAATACAATAAACTCTAGCGCCATTTGTCCAACAACTTGCAAATACAACCAAACACAACAAACAATTAGTACACGGAAACAACAACAGTAACAGCAACAAGGAAACCGGAGGAGCAGCACAAAAAAAAACGAAACGAAACTAATCTACTGCACAATTTTATAGTTTCAAACGAATCCGATTACATTTCCAAGGAAAAATTCAACCAAAAGAAAATTCCAATCAACTTGTGCATCTTTTACTTTCGTTGTTCCTTAAGCTATCGGACCAAATTCACACAGAGATCAGCACAGAGAACGGGTTAAATTGCTTGTTAGTATGCGACTGTATGTGGGTGTGTATGTGTGTGTTTGTAATGATGAGGAAACTAAAAGGGGTCTTAAGTAAATATTTTGTTTACAAGATGAATGCAGCAAGAGAAAGGGAAACAAACAGTCGAATATTTAAGAAAGCAATGATGAAAAAAACTAAAACAAAAGAGGATTGAATTTCCTTAACAATTTCCCAATTTTAAAATGTATGGGGAGAAGAAACACAAGGGATTGTCAGTTTTAATAAGAAATCAATTAATACGTTAATTTTCTAAACAAATATTTTGAATATTTAAAATATCTGGCCATCAGTCAATCGTTTGTAACTATTTATTATTTGAATAACATTTTTCAATATAATAAATTTAAATTATTTGTTTTGTATGTTCAGAAAGGAAAAATACAAACAAAACGAACGAAACTTGATTACGTATGGTATATTATGGCTTAATTAGAAGAACTGCGAATTCGTAACGAAGTGGATGGTCGTTGCCATCGTTTGCTAAGTCAATTGGACCTTGTAAGTGAATAATCGAGACCGAGGCGTGAAATATCGCATTGTTGATATCGATGCCTTGTCGACGTATTTAGATTGAGTTCCACACTTTCGGCCACCACTTTCGTAAAACACTATCAGTCAAAATAACATTTGATTATAAAAAGGTACTTGTATTTTGACTATTTGGAATATGGAAAATAATGTTATTTTTCATAGATGAATTGATGTAAATATCAAAGTAAAAATATCAAACAAGAGGGAGCTTTAGGTAGTAGTAGACTTAGATTTACACTGATTTTTCTCGTATTCCTTTATCTGAATTTGGTTGGTTAAATAGAAGATGATTACAACTTAACACTACCCAAAGTTTGATAGGTGCGAAGAATGCTGAAAATGCTAATATTGTTTCATATTTTATTTATTGTGACTTCAATATATTTCAACTAACAATAATTACTCATATCTTAAGTCCAAAATAAAAATAAATATACTTTATAAATCCAGTGAGTGCTAGATGAAAATAATGTATGTTTCACGCTTTTTGCTTTCATTTGCGCGTCAGCCCTCTGATGTACGCAAGGAACAGCAATATACCTTCTTTTTAGACGAATGTAACCAGATTCATGTAAAATGTTACGCGCCAAAGAATGTGAATGAGTTTCTAGCTTTTTAAATACGTTACTGTATGTTTCGTTATTTCTGCTTTAACTGAGAGCACGTTTACGTCTTTGTGGATGTTCGAGTTTTTTACGTACCAAGGAGCAACTGTAATCGTACATAGAATCTTATATTTGAACTTTTGAATTTTTTCAACATTACTAGTTGAGGCAGTGACCCAAAATTTAATTCCATAAGACCAAATTGGTTTGAGGACCGAATTGTAGAGTAAAAGCTGAGGGCAGAGTTTCTGCCAATAAGTCAAACTCGTTTGGACTGCTTTTAACTACATTTGTATTAACTTGTATTCTATGTGACTTTTCTAAGTAAGGCGCCGGTCAAGATGTATACCGAGGTATTTGACGTATCATTTGATTATTTATGCGAATAGGGGGCATGAGTCCCTACGTAGTGTGAAAGTTTATATGAATGCATTTTTTTCATACACATTTATTCTCCATTTATTCAACCATTTTTCCAAATTGATTATGTGGTCTTGTAAATGTTGTGATGCTACTTGGTCGCTTTCATGAATACTTAAAAAAGCTGTGTCATCAGCAAATGCTGATGTGTGCAATCGGGTGCTACTTTTCATATATGACGTCTACAGCAGGTAAAAAATGGGTCCTAAATTACTACCTATTATTCGAAGGTTGGCTGAAGTAACAACAACATACATATAAGGTGGTAAATATTAAAAGTAAAAATATTAAACAAGAGGGAAAGCTTTAGGTAGTGGTAGACTTCGTTCTCACCAACTGACGATTGATGATTAAATACAGTTTTCTCGAATTCCTTTATCTGAGTTTAGTTGGTTAAATAGATGATGCATACAATTAAAAAAAAAACACTAGCCAAAGTAGATAGATATGAAGAGTGCTGATGACGGACGTAGCTGTGTAGAAAATGTGCATTCCGCTCTGCTGGTGTCTAAAAATTAAATTTTCCCAATTTTTCTTTAATAATATCACCTAATTTGTAATTTCATTTATTCTTTCTTCGAACGAACTCAAGCTTGACTATAAATTTCATTGTATGTAATACAAAAATAAAAAGTTCGACTAATAAAAATTTCAAATTTTCAAAAGTAAAATATAATCTATATAAATTTTAAGTGTCAGCTATTCCTGTTCAAATATAATATAATTTTTGGTTTTATTTTTTGTTACCTTTTATAGCGGAAAAATTATACAGTTTTTGTGTAGATTTAAAGTGTCTTCTCATTGCGGCGTAACTTTCGCAAAACCATTTAATTTTTGTTTCGTATATTTCTTGCTATGTTGGACATAATTTTTACGTGCAAAAAGTTAAAGTTATATTCACGAAAATCGCGTCCCTATCGGAAGACCCTTTAAATTTTAGTTATTGTTGCTATAGCGGCAATGGTAATGCACTTTCTATGATTATATATAAAGAGTCTACCTATTGTGATACAATTACGAGAAATACATGTCCCTGTTGGAACACATCTTCTGTAAAAATTTCAAGAGTCTACCTATTACGGTTCAAAAAATAAGTCTGTATACGTGTAAATCATGTCATTGTCGGAACAACCTTTAATTTTTAGATTCACTTTTATACTTGTTTTTATAGCGAACATAGTTTTAATTGCTGTATGTAAGTTTCAAGCCTCTACCTCCTACAGTTCAAGAAATAAAGACATAAGTGAATAGCACGTCACTTTTGGAACACCCTATAAGTTTTAGTATTTTTTGTTATAGCGGCCACAGTAATACAACTTGTTTGAAATTGCAAAATTTACGGTTCCAAAGATAGAAGGTGCTGACCGACGGACGACGGACAGAAATCGTAGCGGAAACAATAGGGTTACGGAACCCTAAAAATTATGTGATGTCCTCGTTCAAAACGTGATTTTGCAAAAAAAAAAATGTAAACAATTGTATTTTCAGACCAGTTAACATCTTTGTATCAAATGTGGTTCATGTTCTATAATGAATCGACAAATATTTTCAGACCTTCAGATCAGCAGCTTAATTATAGAATTTATTTAAAAAAAAATCCAAATTCAAACATTATTAAATTAACTTGAAATGTGTTTAACATAAAATAACAGGGATTATATTTTCCATCCAACAAATGAAATGTTCTTCACTACATTCGGGTATTAACTTAAAAATTGAATAATTAATTTAAATGTCTTGTATGCCCAAATCATTAAACAACCAATGAATCAATATTTAATTTATAATTAACTTTTCAATGTTAAAAAAATTTATTTTATTTTCTTCTTGCAACCACAAAGTACACAGGACAGGGATGAAGTTGCATGCAGACATATAGAATATTGGATAGCATGTTGTTTTTTATATGCTTTTTTATGTAATATTTTAAAAGTGAAGTGCCACACTTTTATTATCATCACCACAAACTTCTCTCTCACTCTCTCTATGTGTGTCTTTTTATCAGCCCTTGTTACCTTAAGGGTCGTTCATGCTGCAAGCACACAACAGCATTGGTGTTCTTCATTTTGAATGAATGAGTTCATTTGAGAAGTGGCAACAGTAGCATAAACCATTTATCATTTCTTCAACCTACCAGCCGCTGCTACTTCTTGTGATGGCAGCCAACAAATACTCTCACAAATAACGGCCTTATTTCTTGTTGACGTGAAGATTTACAAGAGCTTTAAACGATTGCCACTATGGGCAATTAACGAAAGCATACGAAAACATTTTGTTTGATCCTTTGGGTAAACAATGAAATATCCCAAAGAAAAAAAGGTTCTTCAGACATACCACAAACGCTCACTATTTGTTTGAGATACATACATACACACATATACACATTCACTTAGATACTTTATGATGTTGGTGGTGGATGGTGGTGGTAATGGTTAAAAGTTTTCCATTTGTCTATTTATTGCTCAAGTAGTTCTTTCTACGTTTACTTTGCTCTTGGGTTGATTTTAAGCAATTCTTGGCAAAATATTTAATTAGCAATGGTTATCGTTCATGTTGCCAATTTGGGGTTGAACATGTTCACTATACGGAATCGTTTAAATTTGTTTTAAAATAAAGTTTTAACAAACAATTTTAAAATTATTCAAATTATTATTGTTATTATTATATGGGGGCCATTTTTATAGTTGCGTTACCTTTTGTATTTTCAGCGTAGTAACTTCAATGCAACTCTGCTCCTGTTATCCATTACCGTCGAATTTTTAACTAGCTGCTTCTGTTAGTTTGTTTTCAACAGTCATTGGTGGTCTTAGGGACTGCAGACATCTCTTCTCAGAGGATGTTTAACATTTTGCATAAATAATAAAATAATGCAAAAGCTATACGCGCGATTCGTACCGTGATTGCTCACAGTCGACCAACCGAAGCAACACCTCAAAGGATTATTTAATGATATTCGGACATTGAACAAAATGCTGTTTCTTACTCCATTACACAGTGGACTTAAGGGTGTTTAGTTAGGCATGGATAGCCATTGTGAATCTACAGCACCTTATATTTACTAAACAGACTTCCTAGTGATAACCCAAATTAATGTGAGCCGACATCATGGCTCACATTAAGACAGATAGATTATAAATGTCAAGTGCTTCATTTCTTGTAATAATGGAAAAGATATCGTACGGTCAAAACAGAGATGTTCATTATGGCTATTATAAGTAGAGAGCCGAGTTGTGTGTAAGAGTTCAAGACTCAAAATTTGCTTGGTAATGGTAAGAACGTTGGGTAGAGGGCTTCACAGAAGACTGCACATTTAACCTGTCTTTCAGCTAGAAATTAATGCATCTTACATTTTACAGTCATCAAAGCTATTTTTACTCGTCTGTGAAGTAGAGCGGTAATTGGGTGCGTAGTTCAACAGTAGCAAACGTAGGACTGTATCTAACACTAGGATTTTAAAAATACGTCCTCTTATACAGAGCAGGCCACCGATCGATTATTCAAAGGAAAATAGTCGTAAGGATTATTGTAGGGTGATAGCTCTTCTGCAGAAGAGCTGCGAGAATTAGCTATTAGGCTGTTCATGAATATCATTCCAAAATGCTGAGAATTCTGCAAATATATTTAGCAAAAGCGGGATCTCCTGTGAATATCTGTAGACCAGAACCCAAAGTAACGCTGGGTAATGGCATAATGCGAGCTTAGGTCTTACAATGGGTTAACTCATTAAAACCGAAAAGGTGGGGGGTGCCACCACCTGTACGCAGGTTCGAATGGTGCTCAAAGACTCCATGGACAGGAAGGCCAGTAAGGTACTCAGATATAATAGAAGTACCTTAAGCTGGATAACTGCATTGGTAACAGGTCATGGAAACTTGAAGTATCATCTAGCCAGGATGAAAATCGAGGAAGATGATACCTGCATACTGTGCCTCGAAGAAGCTGACAGGGCAGCGCACATTGTGTGTGAAAGTCCAGCACTGGCTAGCATCAAATTTAGAGACCTGAGCCTTGAAGAGATGCTAGCAATTACTAGTGATGAGAAAGAAGGCCGAAAGTTACTAATCGACAGTCTGAAATCTCTAAAGTCAAGACTAAAAGCTGGTTGTGAAAAAAGACAATGGTCTGCTTCGATATTCCCCCTACATTCATAATAAATGCCGATATATTTGCATTGTTAATTTTGATAATCGCAATGTTTTTGAAAACAATGGGTTAAAATCATATATTTTTAATTCCCTTTAAAGAGAGGGAACTTTGTATTGTTTGCGTTTACGATAAGCCTATCGTTCCCAACTAATGTCCTGAAAAGTGGAAAGGAACTTTCTACCATCATCAGCCTACACCCGCGAAAGCGTAGGGACAGCAACAAGGGGTTTTGATTAGGAATCCATAGAATTGGAGATACTTTTGTATGGCTTAAGCAGCTCATAACAAATAACACCCACTAACCCAAAGGCGCTTGGCTTACTACTTTTATTTTTAAGGATATCTTTGTGAATCAACTTTTTATTGGCGGTTACTATACGATGCCAAAAAAACCATTTTGGTTCTGGCTGTAATGCAGAATTAAAATGTAGGAAAAGGTAGATCAACTGCTACCAGCTTTAACCCACATTTTTTTCCTATTTCTTGTATCTTCAATATTTTTAAACTAACAATAATTACGCATATCTTAAGTCTAAAATAAAAAAATATCCAATATAGTCCAGCCAGTGCTAGATAAAAATAATATTCGTTCACGGGTCATCCCTCTGATGTACGGCCAAGAAAAACAGTAGATTTTCTGTTTAGTCAAATGTAACCAGGTTCACTTAGTATGTTACGCACCAAAGGGTTTCGATGATATTCAAGCTTCTTTAGATACGTTACTGCCTATTTTGCTATTTCTGTTTTGACTGATGTCATGTTTATATATCAGGCAGCAAAGTATAATCTTATTTTGGCGCCTTTGAATTTGTTCTACATTACTAGCTGAGGCAGTGCCCCATAATTAAATGCCATTACACCAAATTGGTTTGAGGATCGACTTGTACAGTAGAAGTTTACAATCTAAGCTCAGGGTGGAGTTTCTGCCAATAAGCCAATTTAGTTGTACTGCTTTTAATTGCATTTGTGTTAACTTGAAATCAATGTGGCTTTTCCAAGTAATGCGACGATCAATATGTATACCCAGGTATTTAACATCTGAAAGCTGTGGTATCATTTGGTTATTTATGCGAATAGGAGGGCAAGAGTCCCTACGCAGTGTGAAAGTTATGTGAGTACATTTTTGTTCATTCACTTTTATTCTCCATTTTTCTAACCATTTTTCCAAATGAGTACGTGGTCTTGTAAAAGTTGTGATGCTACTTGGGCACTTTCATGAATACTTAAAAAGGCTGTGTCATCTGCAAATGTTGATGTGTGGACTAGAGTACTAATTGGTATATCTAATGTGTACAGCAAATATAAAATAATACCTTGGGCAACTCCGGCTTCTTTCTTCTTTTAGTAAAAACCTGCGATTTGTTAAATAATCCTTTAAGAGCTTATAAAAGTTTTCGAGCAAGTTCAGCTTTAACTTAAATATTAGACCTTCGTGGCAAACCTTATCGAATGCTTGAGAAACGTCGATAAAAAGTGCAGAACAGTATTTTTTTTCTTCAAAGGTCTTTTTAATTACATTTACTAATCTGTGTGTTTGTTGGATCGTACTTTGTTGTTTTCTGAAGTCAAATTGATGGTTCGGAAAACATCCTTTCGCGCTTTGACATGTTTGATAAAAGGCTTCTAGGTCTGTATGATTCTACTTTTGTGTGGTCTTTTCCTGGTTTAGGTATCATAGTAATCAAAGAGATCTTCCACTCTGTGGGAAAGTACTCAAGACGTAAGATGCCATTAATAAGGAAATTTTTACTTGTTTTATCAACGCCAGGGGCTTTTTTGGTGTTTAAATCCGTTATTGCCCATTCAATATCGATAAATTAAAATCTTAATGGTTCTTCGGCACTAGTCTCTACTGGTGGAGTGCAAACCTTCTTCAAATGTCCAACAAATAAATTGCCTTTTTCGGTATCATTTCTTGCCCAGTCTCGACAAGAAGTTCGCCAGGGAGGCTTACGTACGACCGATCTTTTAAGGTTCCTACATGCACGCCATAATGAATAATCTGATTGTGCAGTTGCGTCGAGGTCTTCCAAGTAATTTTTCAGAGATGCTACTCTTCGAGATTCTAGTAGCTGTCTTAGCTGTTTAGTGAAATCTTTAAGTCTAGATTCTTTCTAGATTTCTCTTCGAATTTTTCTTTTTTCAGCCAAGAGCCGTTCGACATCGGAATAAATTTGGGTTACTGTTGCATGTTGAGCAGCTGATTTAAGGTTTTGATCAAAATCAATTAGACTCTGGTCCAAGCCTTCTGGTGTTCTTTGCGGTATGTTTTCCGAACAATGAGTACTGAGAAACTTTCTATATTTCAACCAATTAATGCTTGTGCTAGTTGTTGGTGACACGATATTAGACAATAGTGGGTGAATGATCTGAGGATAATTTAAGAGACACTTCAACTTTGATAATTTCTCTCGCAGCTATTATCTATGCACATGACAATATTTTTTTTTATTATTCCCAATGCTTTTAAGCATTTGGTTTTTACTTGTAATATGAACTCATAATTTGCATGTTCAGCTAATGTTTGGCATGAGCAATCATTCCATTAATTCTTTGTCTCAAAAATTTTGTAATGCGCCAGAACTTTTATCTGAAAGATAAAAATGTTTTGAATATTTCGGAATTAAAAGATATACTTGGATCAACACACTGTTGGATTCTGCAATAAAAGCGCATAAATTAATTCAAATAAATATATTATCATTTTACACTAAGAGTTTGTCGATATTTACCATTGTCTGTGTAGTCAGTCAATGGCCTCGGACATTTTAGACTTGTAATTTTTGTTTTTATTATAAACAAATTTTATTTTAAATAAGTGGGATGTTGAAAAAATAAAATGAGATCAATTGCCTAAAGGTAGAGTTTTCTATTGCAACAACTATATCTAGATTTTAGAATAAACAAATGCTAAAATGACTTATTTTTTATTAAAACTAAGAATTTAAGATATCAATCAATATTATTATTCTTATTACCCATAAAATTTTGTAATTCAATTCAAAACTAACTTTATGGATCCCTTTTCGATCCTCTTTGTTCTTTAGTGATTTCTGGTATTCGATTTGTAATTTACGACCACCTTATTTTATTTAGTATCACGCTTTCACTAGCCTTTACTCTCGACTGCCATGATTTTATACTGGCCATTGGCTAAGGACCCTCATAAAATCTATATTGAATATGTGTCTGCCCATGGCCCTAAACCTAATGCCAGCCTGTGCTGGATATTTACGCACATGGATTCATTAAATGCACCTTGAACAAAGATCACAAATTTTAAATGAAGGTTTTTTGTGGTCCTTATTATGTAATTTGTCGGCAGACAACTATGGAACCTATAAGTCATTGTGTATTCCATTTAATAATTTTTAAGCTGTACAAAATATTGTGCCTCTTATTCTTATTAATTGACTGAAGGCACGGTCAGATACGCCAAATATTTGACAAAAGAAAGCGTAACCACTATTTTTACAAATGTTTATTCAATCTCATGTAATTTTAATCACAACAATTGGCGATTTGTAATAAATTTGATATCTTGTGTTTTGTCTTACATACAACTCGAGTCCACACATCGACTTTTGTCGATGTCACAATTTTTTAAGCATTCACGAAAGTCCTCAAATAGCATCACGATCTTTACAAGACATCATACTAAGTTCTGAAAAATGGTTGACGAAGTGGAGAAATAAAGTCAAATAACTCAGTATACATGTTGATCGTCGTCTTACTTGGAAAAGCCATACAACAGGTGGCGCAAAAGTAATCCTCCTATCAAAATGCTATAAATTTTGCGATTGGCCTATTCTCGACTTGATGTAAAAAAATTAAAAGACCAAATAAAAATAATCCACAAGAAGAATCAAAGTTTTTAATTTTTTTTTAAACTACAGCCAAAAAACATCGGAAGGTTATTTTTGCGCCACCCGTACATGGATTTAACAGCACAAATTTTCCCTTAGAAAAATTGCAAACATCTACTGTAGAAGTCAATCCCGAAACCAATATGATGTTAATATGAATTCAGTTATGGGGTCCAGCCAGGGTTATCAGATTGGTTTTCACCTATTTCGCCAAAATCGATGTGAAAAATCGCCAAAATTGCCAAAATAGTTTTTTGTTAAAATTTACCTGTAACATATATAATATTTTTTAGTTTTAAAAATATTTTGAATAAATAACAAAAAATAAACTTAATCAAAATAGTTAAAACAAACATAGAAGAAAAATCGCAAAAAAATATAAATATTGTTTTTTTTTAATGATTAGTGAACACAAGACAATTTTTACTTAAAACAATTTAAAATGGTGATTATTATAATAAATAAAGATTTGAACACGCCGATCCACAAGGTATTTGTCATCGTGTTCTTGTTTAGAATATATTTTTTGGGAATTAGATTTATTGAACATAACTATAGGTCAACAGATTTGTGCAACATGCTGTCTTTCAATTGATAAAATCTATAGCATCAAGAACTACTGTTTTCTGTTTCACAGTCGTTTTGGTGGAATTCATTATTAAATGCGATCTTTCTGTCCAGTAATTATCGGCATATAAATAAATCACCTAATTTGTTAAACATATATTCGCTCAACTTAGAGAGAATAAAACGAAGTTAAGTCTTACTTCAAAACTTCCTTTGCATGTAAAAAGTAAAGTATAAAAAATTCATTGGAATTGCGAAAACATCAAGCAAGAAACTAATGTAGCTGTACATAAATACATAGAATATCAGATTTTTATAATCTTTCTAAAACAAAAGTAATATTTTCCATTGTAGTTGATAGGCATCCAAAGGTATGTTAGGATTTATAAAAATCTTTAAAGAATTTTGTTTGTGAATTGTGAATTTCAACATTTTAAAATGGAAAGATATTTGTAAACTTTAAATAAAGTTTCAGGTTTCCAGAAGTGAAATAATCTTTAAATATAGAAAACAATTTACTTTGAAAAGTTAAATTTCTTCATTGAGTTTCTAATATTGACTAAAATTCAATAAAAAATCGCCAACTGTTTTAAAATTCGCCATGTCACCAAATCGAAAATTCGATCGCCAAATAAGATTAAAAATCGCCACGTTTGGCGAGAAGTTTCCATATCTGACAACCCTGGGTACAGATTACTTTTTACTTTACCATACGTAGTGTAGTAATCGTAAGAATAATCGATGTCGGGATTTCAACGGATATTTATGCTGTAGGGTCCTTCTGATCCATTTTTACTATTTTCGCGATGATGTTTTTGGCTGGGCGGTTTGTTTGCCACTATTTTTGTGAACGTTCAGATCATACCGTATAACATACTGTACATTTTGCTGTACATTTTTTGGGCATAATCGGGAAGGGGGCGATAGTTTACTTGATATCCAAAACCGAAAATAATTATTTATTCGATTCGCATATACATTAAACTATTTTATGTAATAGTCCATAAAATATTTGTTTCCATTAGGTATGGTAAAGCTGAGTGTAGGTCACTCCAGATTTTTTATTAAAAACTCGAACATTTACAAAGATTGTAATGTGTCATTAGGTTAAACAGAAATAGTGAAATATACACCAACGTACTTAAAGAAACTGGCAACGCGCCCGAATCCGCTGGCCCGTAGCATCCTAATCCATCGAGGTTACATTCGACTCTGAAGAGGGAATATTTTTTCTCTTGTCCGAACATCAGAGGGATGAGCCGATGATAATTAAAGCAGCCGTAAATTAGCACTCATATTTTTGTTTTTTTCGTTTTTCCTTTATTTGTTGTTAGTTCAAATACACATACATACATATGTAGGTATTTAAGATGTAAAAATATTTTTAAATAAGAACAAAAAATAGTTTACATAATTTATTTATTTATTCATTCATTTATTCAAGAACCTAGCCATAAGGCAATAAGCGGTCTTACTATTTATATAACTACTAATTTAGCGGTTACGTCTTTTTGGTTGAATATTTAACATATCTGACCATACCTTAACAAATTTATTTTAGTTCGTTAAAATATTCTCTAAATTAATTAACTGGACACGATAGAAAAAAAACAACTTTACTAGTAACTGTCAAATAAACACACACACACATACCCATATGCCCAACAAAGGAATTAATATTAGAGTGAATTTTAACAATGACAGTTAAAACAAAATTATCACAATGGTGGCAGCTGTCAAAATGTATAAAAATAAAATAAAAATAACAAAAGCAACCACCATAGATGGGGTTTGAATAATGAAAAAATCCAACCATTATTGAAAACCCACACATTGATAAACAGTTCTCATGCACGCACATAAATACAAACACTATCAAATCAAAAGGTAACAAACAAACTACAACAACAATAAATAAAACTAGTTTTTAATAAAAGGTGGTGATTTTTTCCCAATTCTCCTGCTCCACTACGTCAGACTCGATTTAACTAAAAGCAATAACTGAGAGGCACATTTACTGTTTTCCCTGCAAATGTGTGTGTGAGCTCTTGTGAAAAATCAATTTTCTCCTGAATGTAGTTGTTGGAAGTGGAAAATTTGTATTTACAAATTCATATGTGTGTGCCAGAGTGTTTGTGTGTATGTTTACGTGTGTGTGCGTGTCTGTAATTTCAATTTGGCCACAAGGCGGAGCTAAAATATTTAATAACGACCGAATGTAAGAGAAAACTAAATTTATTTATGCGGCCAAAAAGCCTGTTCAAAATATACCTTTTGTTGTTGTTGTGTTTGTTTTTGCTGATGATGATAATATTTTTCGAATTGCGGATTTTTACACTTGGCATGGGATGGTGCATACGCTGCCTGCAGACGCTCACTCACTTGTCTTATTTAAGAAATCAAATTGTTTTTTTTTTATTTAGGAAAATAAAATTAAATAAAATAATCTTTAAGGTGTGAAATTATTTTTATTTTTTTTGTTGTTTTATTTCTGGTGCTCTTTTGCTTTAATGAATGAATTATTGCATGAATGACGCATGACAGTTTTTTATTTTATATTTTATAGGTATTAAGAGGAAAAGGTAAACAAATTTAATTTTAATTTTGTTTGTGTGTGTGTGTGTAAAGGGCTAACTTTGAAGTAAGATGCTAAATATTAAAATTTATAAATTTATATGTTTAATAATTAAAGGACTTAACTGATTGAGAAACAATTTCTCAAATTTTGAGAACCTTGGTGAAGTTCGTAAAGTTAGTGAAGAATTGTAAGAATTATATAGTTTTCGATTCAAATACCAATGGGTTGTGTTTCTAAACGTATTACCAATAGAAGCTTCTCACACTTCTTTACAGCCTTTAGCGTAAGTTGCAACAAAGCCAATTGCATTTCAGATTTCAGATATTTCAAGAGTTTCTACTAGATCTTCAAAAAATTCCACAATTTCAGTAGAATAAAGTCACCCGCCATATTCCCGGTAGACTTGAGGGCTAATTACGGGACTCGTGATCGAAATAAATTTGTATCTAAATTAATTGCGATTGTACGAGTTTTTCTGATGATGGGACTCGATACATTGAGAATCGATTTTTTAGTAAAGTGTTGAAAAAGATTAAACAAAGACTTTACCAACACAAGTAAACAAAAACATATGCTTACAAAGCAAAAAAAATTATTATCAACAGAAGTGCCAATTTCATTTTTCTTTTTTTTTTCTTTTTGTTTAATCGGTGACATGGACGCAAATCAATTTTTTTATTCTTCATCATCAGAATCGGACAATGAATGTGATATAAATTTAATTAGAAGACAAATTCGAGATACTAGTAACCCATTGGGCTAGCAGAACAATGAGTAAGTTACAGCCGCTTAATTTGGAAACATTACGTGTATACATTTATTTTTATTGGTTTAAAAAACGGTTTAGAGTATCAAAGGAAGCTTTTAGCTATATTTTGGAGGTGTTAGAGTTTGCTGCACATTTGACAACTGCCTTAGCACCAAGAGGATTTCACGATACCCACGGGAATGATTTTCTTATCGGCATTAGTCAAACACATTATCAAAAACACTCGCAAGAGTGCTGGAAGAAATGAAAAAGAAGCAGTGTCCAAAATTTATAAAATTCAGTCCCGATGGTTGGTATTAAACAAAAGAATTTTTTGCCAAGTTTTTACATCTTTTAACGGTCGACAAGAGGTATTTAATTTATTGGTCAAGGTTTCCCAAAGTCTATTAGCGGTAGCCTTTGCTTGACATGTATTTGGTAGAACGCGTTTTATCAAATTGCTGTGTTCAGGCATAAAATCATCAAGAATTTGTTTTAGCCTAAAATTTATTTTTGTTATATTTGACCTAAAATAAATATCAGTTAATATAAAAAAATATAAAAAATTCATTATCGAGTGCCATCATCAGAAATATAGAAACAATTTACTCAATAATGAGTGGCAGAATCCTAAAAGTAAAAAAAAAATCGAAACTTCGTATGAGTTCGACTGCGAGAATTAGCCCCCTGTTTAAATATTCATTTAGATTTTTCATGAATTCAGAATTAAAGTCGAATGATTAATATTTTCAGAATACTTAATCCAACAACAGAATATTGCTTTATAATGCAGCTCTTTTCCAAAAGCAGGTTTTTAAGAATATGAGAGTTCGATTTGAAGAACGTAAGCAATTTAGACAACATAATTTAAAATAAATCTGGAGTGGCCTACACTCAACTTTACCTTACCCAATGGAAGCAGATATTTATATTTATATGGATATATTACATAAAGCGTATAAGTTCAAAGTATATTCGAATTCTAAAATTTATTATTTTTGGTTTGCCCCCTCCGGATTATGCCCAAAATTTACACAACTATGCATCTCCATATACCAAAGGTGCATACTAAATTATATTTTGATATGTCAAACGGTATGACCTGTAGAAACTTCACAAAATAGTCGCATAGTGACACACTCTCTCACCCACATATACATTACTTTATACTACGTATGGTAAAGTAAAAATAATATGTTATTTAAATTATAACTTTTTCTTTATAATTTTAACTATTATATGCTCCGTAGTTATTTTTGATGCTATAAGCATAAAAGCATTCTATATGAATGATCCACCCTTGTAAATTGAAAAAATCCACTTATAATTTCTGCAAAGCCGACGGACACCGAACCTAAAGTAAAAATGTTCAAGCAAGCAAGCTGTAAGCATAAATTTTCAAAAAGTTAAAGGTATTATCTGAACACCCTATATTTTTTAATTATATGCTTTTATGAAGTGTCTGCCTCCTCATTTTTAATTTTATTTTTTACAATTGTTGTTATACAAAAATACACACTGTTCTTAAATTTCAAATGTTCCTCTTCAACGGTTCTAAAGATAAAACCATATGAGTCATAATTACGTCACCTGTGGCGAAACCCTCTATATATTCACTTAGTTTGTATAGCTATTGTTACAGCGGGTATAGAAATGTATGATCTGTTTAAAAAAATTTACCATACACGTCGAAAATGTTACCCCCGGGGGGTTCCAATTGCCACTGCAGGAATGGCAAATGCTTTGACGCGGTTCACTCAGGGAAAATAGGGGCACCAGACGCTAGGGTTCCTAGAGCCTAAATCTGGAAGAAAAGGTCTGCGATAAACATTGCGGGTCCTCTTCGAGGCGCGATCAGTGCCCAAAGGACTGGTACCACGGGAATCGGTGGCCCCACAGAGAGCCTATCCTCTCTGTGACCGGTTATTGGTGAGGTCCCCTTCGGGGATACACGTGGTGGTTGTGGTTTAAGATCGATTTATGTAGGTATGGTGCACGGTCGATCAAATGTGCTGTTGCACTCTCAAAAGACGGAGTTTGGATAGTCTCCAAACCCCTAAGCAAGAGGTTATAATGTGGATCTAGGCTTGCCTTGGAAAGGCTTGCCATATTATATAAATTGCTACTCATTGTGACTGTATCACACACAAAAAGCGATTGGTGGCAATCGTAAAGTGTTGTTATACTACACAATGGGGGCGCGAGTCTACGCCTAAGTTTCACTCGGTGGTAAGACCACCGTGAGGTTACGCCGAGTAGGCAGGTACTCACGTTAATCTTGTTCCACACGTCTAAATGCAGCAAAGATGAAGCCGTATACATCAAGTATTCTTAACAGTCACCCCTTAATTTTTGTTTTATGTACTCGTTATTACAGCGGACACATTAATACACACTTTGTGTTAATTTTCCGCATCTGCTGTTAAGGTTCAACAGATTAGTCCATATATTTCAAAATACCTCTTATAAAGGAACCCTTTATTCTTCATTTTATGTTACATACTCTTTGTAAATTGAAAGCGTCTGCCTAATACGCTGCCAAAAATATAGCCATATACGAGTACGTCAAAATCGAGCCTTTAGTGGGATGTGATAATTTTAAATTTGTATGCTTGGTGGGGTAGCGTACATAGTAATGCACTTTCTGCGAAAATTTTAAGTGTCTCTCAATAACGTCTACCAAAATAAGTTCTTACAAGCACTGTTGCCAGATTTGCTGATTTTGCTGACTTTTCATCGTACAAATGGCTAGATGAGATTTGCCGATTTTCTTCCTTAAATTGCAGATTTTATGAAATGGCTGTGTTTAGGTCACGCTCCTTTTTATTGATCTTCAGACTTTTTTATTGATCAGACTTCAATTCTTCAGAAGTTGAACTTTACCTGTGATAATTTAACGAAATTCCAAGATTATTAGAAATAGAACATCTGAACATATTGTATCCCTGCCAATCTCATTGGCTTCAAATCGAAGGCGTTGTAAACTGTTCGGTAGATCTATACGAACCATCAAATATTTATTTTGCATTAGTGGAAAAAGGTAAGCGATACAACTAAAATAATGGTAGACAACTTAAATTATGATATTCAAGCAATTGACTCCGAATTTGGAGTGCTTAAATCACCTGATTTTAAAAAGTTGTTAAACCAAAATGCTAAGCTTTTGTAAAATATTTGTGAAATTTATTGATTCAAGGATTTTATTTCCAAAATTGTTCTTAATAAAACTAAATTAATAAAGTCAATTTCAGCAATTTTGTATAGTAAAGACTTTGTAAAAATATAATTAAATAAAACAAATGTAGTCAATACTCCAATCGAGGCACTCAATGCTAGTCTATCAGTCTGAAGGTTGCGGGTTCGATTCCCGCTAAGGCTCTGGGTGTTGTCTAGTGTAAAATCTCACATTTATGTATTTTGTTATCTTACCATATTTTTTGCAGATTTAAAAAATTTTATCCAGATTTTGCAGATTTTTAGCCCTATTTTGAAGATTTTATAGGTAAATTTTCTTTTCAATGACAGATTAAATGTAATTGGTAATTGAAAAATTACAATTACTTGTAATTGTTTAATTGAAAGTAATGGTTATCGCCAAATTACAATTACTTGTAATTTGCAATTGAAAATTTCCAATTACAATTACAATTACATGTAATGTGCAATTTAAAACTTTCAATTACAAGTTACAAGTAGTTGTAATTGACTTTAGACTCTTATTTAAATTACAATTATTTGTAATGTGTAATTGAGAATATGCAATTACGCATGACCTATAATTTTAATTGTAATTAAAATGTAATTGCATTTCCCGATGTCTGCTATGGGGACACCCTCTAGTTTTTGAGTTAAGCATTGAACTACCCTTTGCTGTTGATAGCTATTGTAGTCCATAACTTGTGAGCATTTAAGATGCGTGCTCTTTTAGCTTCAAAAGATAAGTTAAAATCAAGTTGTTTGGTATGTGAATACGCTTTAATTGCAATATTTTCTTTTTCTAAATAGGACCAATGTATAAGAAAAACTTTTTACATACACTTGGACGATATTGACACGTAATTACTTAAGAGTAAATAATATATTAAGGCGCCCATACAAGTCGTTATTTTTTGTCAGTTTTAACTGCAGGGTTAAAACTGTACAACGTGCAAACACGAACAGCGACCATATCCACACACTACACGCTCTTTACTTCAGTTCAAGACTTATTTATTTTACTTGGTGGCATCATGACAGCAACAATAACATCAAAGGTGTAACTCAAATTGTAAACTATTTCAATTTGTTTCCATAAATAAAACAAAAAAAAAATACAAATTTTACAGTAAAACTCACAAAAACCGTCCTTTTTAACTGCGTAATCACACACACGAGCAGTTTTGAATGAACACGTTTCAAAACCGACGATTAAAATCAAAAAGCAACAGATATTTTTTTATACGTGCAAGAACGACGATTTTTGGCCACAAACCGATAGTTTTACCCGTACGGATGGGCGCCTTTAGGTTTGATTTTGGGTATTCCATTTCTTTTCGGATTTCTTCATTATTAAAATAATTTTGTAACTATTTTAGTTAAATTTTTTTACTCGCTTATTTTGGACTATTTTCAGACCAGCTTATTAAGGTTCGTTCTAGCATTGTTTTCCTGTAACAACAGCAATGACTAATATTTAAGTAACTGAGATTGATTTTAAGGTTACAGAGTACCTGCATATATAGTGTCACTTGACCACTTATATGACAGCGCCATGTTAAAGTGGCAGGTCCTTTGCATGCAAAGTTTTAGAACTGTAACTGGTACCTATCACTCAGAAACCAGTCACTAGTCACTAGTTTTGGGCCAGTTCTCTCCCCTCAATGGTAGCTAATGTAAAATATTCAATATATAACTTTACTACATACGATACAATTTACAGTTCTCAATAATCTTTTATAAGATTACCTTAGCCGAATTGTTGAACTTTAGTTTTATTTGTTGATTTTATTGCTTTAAACGTCATTCTTATTTATTTTATAAAAAGTGTGTTTATTATTTTTTTGTTTTAAAAATGCAAATTTGGTTTTAATAATAATTTTGTTAAAATAATTTGTTTAAAATGTAAGTTTTGTTTTTGAAATAATAAATAAAACCATAAGCTCTCCATTTTAACTGATTTTTCCCCTAATTTAAAGGGTATTTTTTATAGAGGTATAGAACTTTAAGTTGGCATTACTTTTGAAGATGGCGACCGATTTAACAGCTGTCAAGTGATTTATTCTCAGTTTGGTTTGGCAATTCATCATGAATAGACTCACGCCTGAACAACGCTTGCAAATAGTGCAATTTTATTTCGTAAATAATGGTTCTGTGCGGAAAACGTATCGCGCATATCATAAGCGCATATTATTTAGCGATGAAGCACACTTCTGGTTGAATGGCTACGTCAACAAACAAAACTGCCGCATTTGGAGTGAAGGTAATCCTCAAGTGTATGTCGAAACACCGTTACATCCCGAAAAACTGACTGTTTGGTGCGCTTTATGGGCTGGTGGAATCATTGGTCCGTACTTTTTCAAAAACGATGGTGGCCAGAACGTTACAGTCAATGGTAATCGGTATAGAGCCATGATTACTAACTTTTTCATTCCTGAATTGAATAACCATGATGTCCAGGAGATGTGGTTTCAACAAGACGGCGCAACATGTCACACAGCTCGTGACACAATAGATTTATTGAAAGACACGTTTGGTGACCGCCTGTGAATTGGCCTCCAAGATCTTGTGATTTAACACCGCTAAACTACTTTCTGTGGGGCTATGTAAAGTCTTTGGTCTATGCGGATAAGCCACAAACGCTTGAACATTTGGAAGACAACATTCGCCTGTTATTGCCGATATATGGCCACAAATGTTGGAAAAAGTTATCGAAAATTGGACATCCAGATTGGACTACATCCGCTCCAGCCGTGGCGGTCATATGCCAGAAATCATATTCAGAATAAATAAAATTCATAATAAATAAATAAAATTCATCTCAATCGAATAATCCATCGTTGTTTTATTGCAACTTTAAGTTCTATACCTCTATAAAAAACACCCTTTATTTAGCACGTGACTATGTGAGAATATATATTTTTTAATTCACCGATAAATAAATATGTTACAGAACCGATATTCACTTGTAGTTGTTAGATTTTTTTAATGTTTTTATTTTGGCCTTTAGTTATTAATTGTTTTTCATCATAAATAAATTCTATTTGGATTTGCAGTTTTTTTTTTGTCTAATTTTTTAATTCTGTTTAGTTTGATTTGTTATTTATTTTAATTAAATTTGGAATTTAATTGCTTAAATACACACGGTGCAGACATGCACACATACACTTAAAACAAATACACGCGAAACGTACGAATACAAATTCATTTACAAATTTTGGTTATTATGATTAAAATTTTTATTAAACAATTGTTATTTTTCTAAATTATAACAAAATAAAAAATCAGTTAAAACTAGTTTGTAGATGAATTTGATTTGATGATGCTAAATTGTGATTTAGAAATCTCTGTTTTATGTTAAATAAAATCGTATGTTTAATTTAGTTTCATAATTAGAAATAGTTTTTCAGCGAGGTATTGTATGGTGGGTATGATTTATGACTCCTATTACCACTAGTTACGTAGTTGTAACTAGGAGATGCCCCTATTGGTTCAATGGTTTCGTTAATAAAAATACAGTCGTATATGAAACATGGGTAACGATTAGGGTATGTATGTAATTATGGTTAACCTGTTAATTTTTTTCAATTTAAAGATTGCATAATTTAATATTGTAATTATTTTTTCTTCTTTAAATCATTAAAAATTTTTGAATTACATTTGTAATAGACATAGACATACAACACATTTACACAATAGAATTTTTCATAATCTTTGTTTTGTTGATAAGATGTGCAGATCAATGTTTGAATAATAAATTTCAAATATAAGAGTTTCAATAATTTGTGCAGAGTTTATACCCCCGCCCCGGACCTATATAGCCTAAATAAAATCCATAGATGATTTCTGTTTTAGACAAGAAATTATTGTCAAATTATAAATGCACTGAAATAAATTATTATGTTTTTATGGCCATTTATCTAAAGAAATTAAAAACAAAGAATTTATGGTTAGACAACACAATAATAGCATGCTAAGAATTCAAACTATATAAGTTTTAAAGCCCAAAATATAAATTATTATAAACATGCATGTAAAAAAAAAATAGATTTTGACTGCTCCACTGTATAATTTGGGTTTTCTTTTAAAAACAGAAATTATTGTGTTGTTGTTTTTGTTTAAAAATATATATGTATTTCCTTTTATAACTACAACTACAGTTGGAATAAACTAACCAGAGTAGAAATTAAGTAACAGACAAACCTAAACAAGCGTGTAAAGTGTAACGCTGTCTTGCTCCTAGCTTTGAACAAGCATAAATAAAAGCGCGAGGCTCTATAATGAACAGTAATGTTAAATTATTTTGTTTAATAAAATTTAATAAATTTAAACGCAAAATAGAGATAAAATCGCTAGATAAAGCAGAAATTAGCTAAAATGTCATCACTCTTATACACACAAAAACGATAACAGCTTGTTTGCATCCAACTTCACTACCTAACGCTCTGTCAAAATTGTATTTTTCAATTACTAAACATTGACGCCGCGACGCGCCGTCGTATTTAGTTTGCTTCACACATTTTGTACGTACATGAGAACTTTTGTTAGTTAGTTTGCGCTCAACGCACTTGCTTAGGTTTGACTGTAAGAAAATATAAATTTACTGATGGTTATTATTGTTTTGTCTAAGATTTGGTACTTTGTTTTTAATTTTGTTGGCTTAACTCTTATTTTGTTCAGGAAATTTCCAACATAAAATGTCTGTAAGGTTTCCTGTTGAGCTAAATTAAGACTTAGCGAAATGGCCAGTGAAACTAACTTACCCCGTAATAGTCAATTTTAGCAAATTTATAATTTGGGTTAATAGCACTCTATTAATGCAAAATATGGGAATTTGAATGCTCAAAATATACAGTATAAAAATTACAATTATTTCTAAAAATAAAATCATTATCATTAAAAAATAATCAAGTTATTTTAAAACGTTATCTTTAATAGTCGCATTTCTTGGCACAAAAGGACCGGAATGTATTATTTTAACTTGATTTTCGTTACCTTCTTTGACGGCAATGCTTTATGTTAAATATTTTGTTAACGAAAACAGTCGTGAAATATCGCTGGGTTGTTAAGAACCTGGCACCTTAGCATCACTTTGCATAGCTGTCATGTATAATTTTACAAAATTTAATAGTAATTTTAATAAAATTTCTAGATTTTATGTCCGAATGCAACAAAAAGCTGTAACAATCAGAATTTGTTTTGTTCAGAAATAATTGTTTTTTCATTAATCATAATTAGTAATTATGCAATATTATTGCATTTTCATTACCAATCATACAAACAACTGTAAATAAAAACAAAATTGTAGCATTAAATGACAAATAAAAACTTGTGTCATTGTAATTACGTCCATGCAATGCAAATGATAAAATCCCAATTATCTTGATGTACATTATAAAGCGGGCGGTCGAGGGTATGACGGTCGAATCTATATTATTGACAAAAAAATTGTATAATGTCCACAATATTATAATAGACTTGATGGCAATTAACCTCGGATAGCTTGAATTATAAATTGTATTAAAACCCTTCAATACCTCATCCTTTTATTACCTGAAATATTTATAGTTTCTTTTTATAATATAAGACTGAATTTATTCACCCTTATTATGAATGCCGACATCGACGTCAACACAATACTATAGGCGTCGTCACACTTCAATGCTGTCGCCGTCACCCCAACATCATATCGGTATTAATTAAAAGTATTGTGTTGACATCGTCGTGTTATTGATAATTTAAGGAACATAAATGTCATCTCTATATATTTTGACGTTTGCTTCATTTGGTTATATTAAGAATTTTATTGCAATTTAAAAGAAAAAATATGTTTCTAATGTTTTATTCAAGTGAGAGTTCTGATGAAGGAAATAATGCAGTTCTTGATGTCTTTGTTCCTGTCTCTCTTTTTCTCTGGTACCGGATTGTTTCCTTTAAAACTGTCTTTATTTCTTCTAAAGTTTTGGTTTTATCATCACATATTTTTTTCTGATGCTGACTCATTTCTTTTAAACAGTCTTTAACTTCGCTGATTGTCTTAAAAATTGCATTAAAAACCTCCTTTAGCATGGAGTTGTGCTTCTCAAACAATTCCTTTCTTTGATCATTCGATTTTCTTTTCCTTGAAGTAGGCTGTTCTAATATTTCAATGGCTTGAGCGGAAGTTGATGGCACTTCCACAAAATCCTCGCAGGTTATATGTTCTGTGATAGATATATTTTGATTTGAAGTTTCATCATTTAACTGTTGTTTACCTTGGGCAACAGCTTCAGGATTGAACTGCTTCTCAAATTGAAGCAAGTTAGAAGCAGCTTCTTCTAAAGGTGAGAGTGGTAATAATTTGCACAGACCTCCACCTGTTGCATGAAGCTCAGCTTTGTTGCTCGTTAACTTTTTTTTTTAATTTACATTTAAAATCTCTCCAAACCTTAACATAAAACACATTTAAAATGTATATGTATGTATGTACTTCCAAAATCTATTTATGCATACCTTTTGCCAACCATCGCTGTCTCTAATTGGTGGTCCAATGCTATTTAGCTTCATCTTTATTTCTTCCCAATCTTCTTTAAAATTATTACCACTTGGGCCCCTATAAAACCCCTTGGCTAATCTTGGCTTACTTTCAAGCTCTTGAATTAACAATTCAAACTGTTTATTGGTAGTAATTTTTATTTTTTTTTTTTTCATTTCAAATATTTTTTTAAGCATTTAACCGTGGCAGTTGTACTAAGTCGCTAACAGAATTTTTGTCGACAAAACCAAAGCCAATCTAAGACAATGTCGCCGTTTTGTTGCCTCTTATAATGCCAAAATGTTATCGGTTTTCATCGATAGATGACAATCTTGTCAACGGCAATGCCATGACTATGCTGTCGACGTGACTTAATGTCGTTGTCGACATTCATAATAAGGGTGATTGTTACGTTTTTTCTTGAGAACAAGATTTGTTGTTGTTGTAAAAACAATTAATACAATTTTTTTGAATGTAAACAATAAGAAATATATTCGGCTATGTTCTGTAATCCGAAACCGAGTGAAATTGAATCCGAATGAAATTTTAAATTGTCATAACTTTTAAATCCTACAACGTTTTGATATTGTTTTTTATACATTTGATTAAAGACTATTCACATAACTTCCTTGATTACTAATGTTTTAAAATAATAGGCGCAACTAAGTTATATTTTTCTTTAAAAATTTATTCGCTTTCAATTTCACTCGGTTTTGGATTACAGAACATACCCGATTAATAAAAGATTATAAATAATAATAATATAATAAAACTAAAAATTATGTATTGATTTAAAACTATTTTATTCTTGGTTAAAGGAATAGACTTTGAAATAAATTTGTGAAAGAAAATTTTGAAATTTGTCAATAATCTATATCTATCTATACATATAATAAACAGAAACTTCTTTCCTGTCTGTGTTTCTGTCTGTGTTCACTTAATAAAACTTTGTGAGGAAGTACCTTAGTATTCTGATTCCAATACTTCTTTCCGCATGCTTTAAGACTACTTTTATTTTTGATAGCGGGATATTTTAAACACGGTTTAAATTTAAAATAATAACAAAATACGAATTGAAAACGGGACATTTTAAATACGGTTGCGCAACAGATGGCGCTGTTTCAAAATAATGACAAAATATGAATTACTTACTGCCAAATAGCCAATTGGATAAAATTTGTATTTGATTTGTATTTTTACTTTGTGGAATTAAACTGTAATTAAAATATTTTAAACACCTTTTGCAGAGCTATATAACAATTTTCAGAATTTTATAAAATTTTTAGAAATTTGTCCAGGGATGGGTACCTTTATTTAAAGTAAATACGTATAACTGAAGCATTATAAAAGTAAGAGTTTTAAAATTTTGTGTGGATAACAGGACCGTGCCTGTACGTGAAATATTTGTTGAATATTTTGTTGGTGGTACATAAAATAATCGTTTTGGAATACGAAACACCAGTCTGTATTCCCATTACATAAAAACTACTGGATGGATTTTACTAATATTTTATGGCTAGGTGCCTTAGGTACCTTAGTCCTTCGGTTCAAATATATTTAATTTCCAAACGAAAATAGTGTGTTTTTTATTTTTAAATTTTCAAAAATATTTGAGTTTTTATGTGTATGTATTAAATACATACAGAAGTATAGATCTGTCGGACACGGACAAAATAAAACTTGGGATGCGTCTTTAAAAAATTGTCATTTAGAAATCTTTTTATCTGTTAATCAAGGCAATAACTACCCAAGTATTTTCAGCATACAAGTTTTTCTATATGAAAATAATTTATTTTCATATAATTTTTTTAAACACTCCAGAAAACTTACGCATGTACATACATACATATAATACACACATATTTATTTACTTATATATGACAAGTACTATTTGATGTAAAAACAAATTTGTTTAATGTTCGGTGCTAAAGCAGCATCACAGAAAGCGGAATGATATTGAAACGACTTCAACCATGGAGATGAATTAACACAACTACGCATCAGTGAATTAATATGGAAGCGAATAAGTGTTTCTAGTTTATCAAAAAATTTATTTTTAATTTAAAGCCAACACAGAGTGAATGTTTTTCAAAGACACATACGTATGTATGTATGTATGTATGTATGTAATATATATTTCGAAGAGTAGATTGATGAAAAATTCAGACGTAAAATCCAATTTGAACATAAAATAGTAAACTTTTGAAAAGCCTTAAAATTTGTCTTGGTTGTGTTAAAGACAAATAGGGTCATACTGGAACATCGAGGCAATTTGGGTTTTATTTCGCTGTTTTATTGTTACTACAGTTCACAGTGGGATAGATCTAAAATTCACATGAGCATAGCAGAGGAGTAGTTGATCTTAAGTTTTTACGCTGGGCACCATACACTTGCGAGGGGTGGCGCTATGCAATCTCAATGTTAGGCATTTCTCAACTGCAAATTCTTTTAGGGGTTGGCATTTCTTCCATTTTTGTTTGAGTTTAAAAATTGCACATACATATGTGAAAATATTCGAATTTCCTGTACTCGCGAGTATAGGGCAAACTATATTTGCTAGAAAGAATAGTTTTGTTTGACTTAAATTCAAACTGCAATCAAGATGCTATAACAATTCCAAAGTAATATAGTATTTGCATCATCATTAAAATATTATTAACAAATGAAAGAAATTTTTTAAGTTTGTTCGTATGTAACCAAAGTATAAATAAATAAAAACTAATAATGTTTGGTTTTAAAAACATTTCGGCTTCGAGCTCGGCTGAATGCTTTTATATTAGTGCAGTACCATTATTGAAATGACTGGACTTTTTTTCTGGTTGCATATTCTGGCCGATTTTAAAAGTGATCGTTTTACATTATTTTAAACGCAGGCAAAAGGTGTCACTGTTCTGATGCCACCATAATAATAAACTGCTGGTTTTAGTCGATTTTAAATTTTCTTGAAATGAAACTCTATTTAATGTCTCTATAACCCAAGAGCTACATTAAGCTTTAAAAATTATGACAGTTTTTTTTAAGACAAAACTACTTATGCGAAGCTTTTTGCTTGTCTGCAGAAAACACCCAGAGTTTTTGGCGTGAATCGAACCGACAACCTCCATGCTGATAGACTAGCGCGCTAGCAATCGGTCTATTGAGGCAAACATTTTCTCTTGCCACCCTGTACAATAAAAATACAGATTGGCAATGGCTTGTTTAGTTAACTTTCAACTTTAGTAAGAAAAAAAGTAATAGCTACAGCCAGTGTGACCATCTTCGCTAATTTTACAAATAAATTTAACCTTTTTGATATCAATTTCTTCTTTCTTTGATTAATGTATGTTTTAAAAAAACATATTTTTTTATCAGAAAAACTAATTTTTATTTTAAATAAATATTAAGCTCGGTCTCAAACTAAGTAGAATCGTAACGGTTGCTCTATTTTAACATTTCAAAGCTTCACGATTAATATATTTTCTTTGGGGAGGTAAAGTTTTCGTTTAGAAACTATGCGTTTATTTACACGCAAATAAAAAACATGTCTATTGTATGGTCACGGCAACCACACTATGTTCTCTGTAACAACACATGTTTGCTGTGAACAAATTATAGTTATTTTAAACAATACTTTAGTCACGATAAACAAGCTTTTGTTAACAGTTAATCATTCAATGGTTTATACGCACCAAAAAAGCAACATGGTTGATTTGAACCATATTAAAATCAAACCACAAAAAATATTTTTAATATTTAAAAATAAAAATATATTTGTAACCATAATATATTATTATTAAACATTATTATTACATTGTCACATATAACCATTTACATTTTTCTCATTATATTATAGTATGATTATATTATAAACATAATTATGGTTGTATTTAACAATGTTATTTTCATGTGAGACAATAATATGTTCCAAAGACAACAATATTATTGTTATGGTTTAAAATAATATGGTTGGAATATAACCATATAAATCAACCATAACATGTTGCTCTTAGATTATGGTTAGCTCAACCATGTTTTTTCTTTCGGTGTAAGCAAGTGTTAAGCAAGAAAATATAATTTTGAACATTTTGCCTTCTGGGCATAATCTGGCGAATGTAAAGAATACGGAAATTAGTTAAACTTCGTACCTTAGGAGAAATGCGAACAAGAATGACTGAATAGCTTAGATATCGTTTATATTGTAATGTAGATACAAATAGAATAATTTATTAAGTAAAGCAAAGCCTTAACAAATATCTTATATTACCTTAATCACTGAAACAAATTAAATTCTTTGTAAGTTGGCACTGTATATTGCCAAAATGTCCAATTGAAGTCTGGTTCGGGTTTGACAACAGAAAACAAAATGTTTTCTTAGAGAAAATAAAAATAGTAAAACAAATTTATTTTTGGACTGAATTGAATTGTATAGATAGTATGTAAATATTTAATTAACAACAAAATTCTGCTAAAGTAAGTTTATGCGAGTCCAATTGCTTAAAAACGGAAAAATATTGAGCGTTTTGTATCTCCTGACTGTGTATGTATGTATGAAGTATGTATGTATGTATGTATGTATGTATGTATGTATGTATGTATGTATGTATGTATGTATGTATGTATGTATGTATGTATAATGAAATGTATGTAAAATAAAAAAATTCTAAATGACATTCGATATTTTTTAACCATAATATAATATTTAATTTAACCATAATATTATAATTTTCAACAATAATATGGTTGAACTACAACCATATAATTTAACCATAATATGTTGCTCTTAGTTTATGGTTACCTCAACCATGTTTTTTCTTTGCGTGTAGATATGTTACTGCTAGAATGAAATGAAATTCTTATTTTGACAATTTATAAAGATGTCTTATCGACCAAGTTCCAACTGAGCAAGTGCCAAATTTAAAAACAATTTATTGGAATACATATCGACAAATATTGAGCTTACTACTAGAAAAGTTCTTTAAACCATTTTTCGTTAAAAACGACAGCTTCAAAGAAGGATTATTGCAAAACTTCTTGTACCGTAAGGAACTTAAATTACTAGTGAAATAAAATAGTTAAAAAATATCTAAAAATACTGAAGATAACAGAGTGATACTAATCTCACTTCTGTGAAATTTCAGGGAAACTTTTTCATTATTAAGTTTCAAAAACTACATGCAAAAAACATATTATGAATGAATTATATGGCTGAAGTTGAACCATATTATTATTAATATAATCATAATATTGTTATGTGACAACCATATTATTGTCTAACTTAAAAATTACATTGTAAAATATAAAATTTTATTGTGAAAAATCTTTAATAAATATAGTGAGAAATATATTCCTAATAATATATTTTGGTTATAAAAACAAATTTTTTTTGAAATACTAATAAAACTTTGGTTGTGATTTAAAACCCGTTTAATTCAAACCAACCATGTTGTATATTTTTTGGTGTAGTAACTACTTAATTATCAAATAATAACAACAACTTGTTTATAGGTACCACAGTAATGATTAGAACAACTATAAGTTGTTCATCGCAACCATATATTGTTACATAGAACATAGGATTAATTTTGTGACCATACCATAACCATGTTTTTTCTCTGCGTGTAGCTTTTGATGTTTTTCTAGTTCCGTAATTGTTACAGCGGCCGACGTACAACATCTACTGTAAACATTTCAAGAGTCTACCTACAAATCATCGCTCTGTCGGAACACAAATAAATCACTATACTCGACCAACATGTCACTGTTGGAACGCCCTTTAGTTTTTAGTAATTGTCATAGTGGCCGTGGCAACACATCTTCTGTACAAATTTCTAGAGGTTTAATTTTGGTTTATTTTGTATACTTGCCTAAAAAGCAAACATACTTTTAACTATTGTCTGCAAATTTTAAGTGGTTGCCTCCTCAGCTCAAGAAAAAAAGACATAAATGTAAATAACACGTCAGTTTCGGAATACCCTATAAGTTTTAGTATTTGTTGGAATAGCGGCCACAGTTATACACCTTCTATGAAAATTTCAATTACGGTTGCAGAGATAAAAGGCGATGACAGACGCATAGACATTTTAGCGAAAACGTGTTTAGGGGTTACGTTTTTACCCATTGGGTACGGAACCCTAAAAAAGCACATGTACCAAGTACTTTGTAGGTTAAGTTTCAATAGGAAGAGCAGCAAGTCAGCTGATAGATCATTTAATATGATTGCAAGTATGCCAACTTTAGGTGAGCAATCTACCTCCAACAAATCAGTACCATGTGCTCTTTTAGAAGGCTTGGAAATCACTAAAATAAAGCAAATTAAAAACAATCTTGGTTTCAAACTTAAATCAAATGTCTTTAACAACAGCTTTCCTTTCTTGGAATGGCTGCACACAGCCATTTAATGATTTTAATTAGTTTTAAATTAAAGTTGATTTACTTTTTTAATTGATTCAAATATATATTTGTTTAAAAGAGAACAAAAAAAATTTTCTAATTAAACAAATAATTGAATCAAATAACTCTTTAATTAAATTTTAATCTGAAACCAATTAAAACATTTAATTGGTGAAAATATTTTTTTCTGTGCAATTTCTATTATTTTTTAAAGGAAAAAGAAGCTTAAAATTTCAAAAAATTTCCATCTTAAACTTTTACTTGAAGTCGATGAAAATGTTTCCGATCTGGTCCTCTTAGAGGTGCCAGTGACAAGAAGACTGTTAAAATGAAATAAATATTTATAAAATTTCTTCTCATATACAAACTTATTTACGAAATGTACATACAAAGATACAAATATAATCACACTACACACATACATACATACTCACAATCATCTAGATGACAATTCAATAAGCCATGACAGTTAATGTTTATTTAGCATAAATGCGTTAAGATGCGGTTTCTGTCGAATGAAAATGGATGCAGTTTAACGACAAAATTAAACTACAACAACAAAAAAAAAATGAAAAATCCAGTTGTCATACAGAATAAAAACCAAATCATATACCTAATCATGCTGGATGATACAAACCTACAAACATACACAACAAAAGCTGGCACTACTCGCAGTATCTGTATCTGAATTTTATTTTTTTGTTAAGAGAACCACTTTGGCATTAAATACGAGAATGTGCCAACGAGACTGACGCAGAGTCTGAATCAAGAATAGTGACAAAAGTAAACAGCAGCAGTAGCAAATGGTGAGTTGTTTATTTAGGATTGAATCCAAAAAAGGAGAATAAAACAGAAAAGAAAAAAGAAAAAAGAAATAAATGCAGGAAATTACTTTATTGTCGCACGCAATGTGCTTCCAGCAAACATCACGTGTGTGTGTGTGTGTGCGTTGGTTTCACATTTGATTATCCTGGTTGTTCTACTGCTGAAAATATTGTTTATATTAATGTATGTATGTTGTTTATTGGTGACCAAAATCTCGTGGTTGCTGTAATTAAAATATTCATATGATGAATTTTCTGTAGTACTTTTATAAGAAAATAGACCACAAGAATTTTTTAAACTTTTTAAATATACATACATACGTACATACATATGTATGTATATATGCCGCTGATTGGTTTGTTGTATTTTGCTTTAATTTTTGATAAACTAATTTCGTAAAGTCTTTCTTATCTGCCGTTTAAGGAAATATTTTTGAACAACAGAGTAGTACGAAAGCTAAATTTGGATAGATCCCAAATAAATCGTTTGTTTATCATGCCAAATGTAATACTTTTAACAAGATTCGTTATACAAACTATTTAAATACTCGTCACATAGAGCAGATCTTTAAACGAGACCCCAAAATAATTTGACGAATTCGTAAAAGAAAATCTGTTAAGTATCTAAGCGTAATCAGGAACTTATTTAAATAATCTAAAGAAAACTCTGCTATATCTAACAAGTTTGCTAAAGGGCATTGGGACCCAACGTGCGCATATCCGTTACCTCTAATTGAAGATCAACCAATATCACTTAGTCATATTTATATTTTCCAGGTTATAAGCTGCATAAAAATCCCAAAACCATCATAAAACGTGGCATATGCCCCATCAATCATGTTCGATCTGTCGTTAAAATATTCCTCAGTTTTGCAAAAATTCAATCATTATTTTACCATTTAAATCTCGAAAATATTAAAATGTTCTGAAGTATACACGTAAAGAAAAACCATGGTATAGTCTCAAAAACCCCATTATGATCTTTGTAAAAATATATGGTTGCGGTGAACAAATTTTTGTTGTTTTATATACAAATTTGCTCACGATTAACAAGTTCTGGTTAAAATTTCATAATAAAAAGGTAACTACGCCCTAAAAATGGAGGAACATGGTTGATTCTAATTATGCAATTTTTGTTAAACTTCTTATAGTTTTAACCATAATATACTAATATTAAACAAAATATGTTGTTTTTTCATATCTAACCAAATAATGTTTGCTTTTATTCGTCGGGTTTATTTGTTGTTGTTAAAAAAAAACAACAAGTGTGTAAACAATATTTGTAAAATTACACTGGTCGGAAAAAAAGTCGGGAGCTTGAACCTTGCTATGTGATTAATGGACTTTTACCTGCTGAATCCAAATCTGTTCATAGATTTTTTCTATCAGGCCTAGTTTTCGATATATTCTTACTGATATTGCAATATTTAATAGGCAACCGTGAAACACAATTTCTTTGTCTAGCACTGGCTGGATTTATCAAGTATATTTATTTTTATTTTAGATTTAATGTATGAGTCATTATTGTTAATTCAAATATATTGACCATAGAATAAATAAAATATGAAACAAACAAAATTTAATATACTGTTGTCATACCTTTCGGTGAAGACCGTCGTCACTGGCTACCATTACCATTTTAAACGCGGCTTGAAAATGAGATCTTTATATCGAAAGCGCTCGCCAAACGTACCAAAACATCAGCCAGTTTCGACGGTCTTCACCGAAAGGTATGACAACAGTATTTTATTTACTGGCGGAACAAATCCAATCAATTTAATACCAAAATTTAATATGTTTTTAACTTAATTGTGAATAAAATCAACATCATTATTAATGGCTTATTTTATTCTTAATATACCTAGCTCTCCAAATAGGGCAAAAATGTAAGATATTTAAGTTTTTCATGAGTTTTTGAAGACAAAAAAAAAATAATTTTTTCATTAAAAATATTTTTTTCTTTTAAAAATGAAAGAAATATCCCGCATCTTTTTGTGTTTCGATTATTAAAATCGAACAATGCGTTAAAGCGTTATTTAGAAATAAGTTAGCGTGGTCGCCTTGTTTAGGGGAGAAAATTACCCATGCCCATACAAAAAATTGTACGTGATACGGGAATATTTGAATTTAACGAGTTGAGATCACTCTATTCTACATATTTATGTTCAAGGAGCAATTTTTTTGCAGACCAGTGTTATATAAAGTAATATGTTTGTATTTACTGCATTTGTAGGGGCATAAAAATAGTATAAATGAAGCGATTTTCTTGAACTGAATAGTTGTTAACAATAATGTTTTTAAAACAAATAAAAAAAAAATTACATATTCAAAGAATAATCAAAATAAAATTAAAATGACTTTTACGTACTCAACTTTGCACTTTCTGGTAACATTTAAAATATTTTGCATTTTTTGGACTTTGTCCATAGCCGTTTATTCTTAATACACTATTTATGCGTTTGGCCATACTTCCAATCAATTTTTGCATAATTTCCTTGCGAGCTTGATCAATTGTTTAATATGGTGTAGTTGAACTATGTCGATTTTATTTGGACGTATCTGACCATATTATGCCTCTCCAGCCATCAACAGCCCAATCTTTGTGATGCAAGCCGAATAGTAAAGCAGGTATAAGTTTCTTCACAGCTGCGAGATATGTTGCTGTCCATCGTCTCTTACTTTTATTTATTGCCAGGGAAGCTTCTTTCGGCGTTAAAGACTTGTCAGCTCTCATCAATCTTATCGTAAGGCGTGTGTCCCCATCAGTGAAAAGTATTCAGCCTCTAGCTACATTTCGTCGTTTTAGCACTCTAATAACTATTGGCTATTATACTGATGACCACCACTTTCATTGTCATATTTACAATCGAATTTTTCACGGTTCGCCATGGTTTCTTAATTGTTTTAAAAATATTAACTTTTTGTTTTAAATTAAAAAACAAAACATTTTGGTATACAATGTTATTCAAATGTAATTTAAAACTAGGATTTATATAAACAAAACGGAAGATTATGGCAACCGAAAAATGGAAAACTTAATTTAAAGTAACGGTTAATTTGAAATTTGTCTACTAATTTAGTTGAGAGCAAGTATGAGCCATACGAGTTATTTTGTTGTTATTCAGTTTTCTGTCATTGTTTAATATCTTTTAACAGCAAAAAAAGAAATTTGAAAATCGCATCGTTATTACTGTGTTTATACACCTAGAAATAGAAAAATAAAAACATGTACTCACATCATGCAATATAAAGTGAGTATTATGTTTTGCGAAGTTATGTATCAACAAAATCTACATGATAATTACATTGATACGAGAACATTCGCAAAACTGAAATCGTTGACAAAAATAATAAATAAAAAAAATATTATTAAAAACAATGTTTCCATATGACATTTTATAGTTTTTAATCATTCTTTAATCTTTTAAATTAACCATACTATGTTCTTGTTATAGTTTTTATTTTCGTGGAGAAGCATAGCAATGCTGACCAACTTCCTTAGCTTTAGAATACCGCCGCTAATAGTACCGTTCCAGCACGGTTTTAGAAAAGGATGCTCCACATCGTTGAGGTATTATGGTTACCTAAGAGCAATTATTGTCTTATATAAAAATTATATTGTAAACTACAACCATAATTATGTTTATAATATAAACATACTATAATATAATGTGAAACATGTAAATGGTTATATGTGACACGTATGAATATATTTTTACACAAAAATAATTCCATTTAGACTTACATACATATTTTGATATTTTCTGCTTACCTTTTTATATGTTTAATCTTTTTAATTTAAAACTGTCATTTATTTTTATTTGTTGACAACAAATGTGTATTTAATATTTTTACGGTTTCAAATGAATCGATAGCTTACACACATATTTCTGAACTGAAAAAAGGCCAAAACCAAAATATGTATTTTTAAAACCAAACAATATTTTTTTTATTTTTAGTCATACTTAACATACTATATTTATTAAAAATATATTATGGTTATAAATATAAATTTATTTTTAAATATTAAAAAAATGGTT
The DNA here is from genome assembly GCA_949628195.1 of Phasia obesa. Lineage (NCBI taxonomy): Eukaryota > Metazoa > Arthropoda > Insecta > Diptera > Tachinidae > Phasia > Phasia obesa. The sequence goes on along the minus strand of OX451217.1, from coordinate 84,515,751 downwards.
GTTGTTTGAATTTTGATATGGTTTAAATCAGCCATGTTGCTTTTTGGTGCGTATAACCACAATGATTACTGTTAACAAAAACTTGTTTATCGTGACCAAAGTATTGTTTAAAATAACTATAATTTGTTCACAGCAAACAAGTATTGTTGCAGAGAACATAGCGCGGAAGCCGTGACCATACAATAACCATGATTTTTCTTTGCGTGTAATTCAGATTCGTTTAATCTGCAGCAGTTTAATTGCTGAAGCATCAAATTATATTTTTATTTTAATTTTTTAATTTTAAATGCAAATAAATATATTAATTTTTCCTACACCGATCTGTACCGATTTATATCCATAGACTTTGTGTTAAAAAAAATAATTGTTGTAAATTGTATTAACGTCAGCGTTCTTTTAAAGGCTGCAGATAATATTGTTGACCGGGCAGAGAATAAAATTAAAGCACATTTCCTATGGATGTGTGAGGATGATAAAATGTTTAATAATATGGTTTGACTACAACCATATAATTTAATCACATTGTTCTTAGATTATGGTTACTTCAGCCATGTTTTTTTCTTTGCTTGTAGATGGGTTTTGTAAGATAATGTTTCTTTACGAAATAACTAATGCTGCTCTAAACATTTTATTAAATTATAGATATATAGATTAGCTGAAAGGAGTCTCGCGCAAATGACAAAAAAACTGGCAAAATTTGCTTAAAGATCTCTAGTTTTAGTCTTTTATATTGTAGTAGGCTATAATTAATACATTACTTTTATTTAAATGTGGGCTTTGTATCTTTAATGTAGTTGAACTAGAAGAAAAAAAAATAATATTTTCACGTGCACGCAAAGAAAAAACATGGTTATTGTATGGTCACGGCAACCACACTATGTTCACTGCAACAATAGATGTTTGCTGTGAACAAATTATAGTTATTTAAAACAATACTTTGGTCACGATAAACAACATGGTTGATTTGAAACATATTAAAATTCAAACCACAACCAAATTATTTTTAATATTTAAAAATTATAATTATAATATATTATTGTTAAACATAGTATGTTAAGTTTGACTAAAAATAAACAAATAATGTTTGGTTTTAAAAATACATATTTTGGTTTTGACATTTTTTCAGTTCAGAAATATGTGTGTATCGGTACATCTAAAACCGTAAAAACATTAAATACATATTTGTTATCAACATATAAATTTGTTTTTTATTATAAACGATAGTTTTAAATTAAAAATATCAAACATATAAAAAGGTAAGCAGAAAATATCAAAATATGTATGTAAGTCTAAATGGAAATATTCGTGTATTTGTTTTTTGTTATTTATAAATATATTCATACGTTGTCACATATAACCATTTACATGTTTCAATTTATATTATAGTATGTTTATATTATAAACATAACTATGGTTGTATTTTACAATGTTATTTTTATGTAAGACAATAATATGTTCCAATGACAACAATATTATTTTTATATATAACCATATAATTCAACCATAACATGTTGCTCTTAGATTATGGTTACCTCAACCATGTTTTTTCTTTGCGTGTGGTTATTATGATGTAATGTCAATCGCAGACTGATAGTAGCCCTCCTTTGCAAATGAAGCTGCAAACGATGTTTTCATATTGCGATTCAATTTAATAGCTTGATTATACATAAATCTAGAAAAGAAAAATATTTCATTTATGTTTCCTGACAATTTTGTAGAAAGTATTTTACTTACGATTATTCTCAAAATTAAATTATAAATTTTTACTGCTGTGTAATATTCAATGATAAAAAGAACTTTGTATGTTACAGTTGCTCTAAAAGGGCGGTGCGATGCAAACATTAATCCAACAACACCATTTAAACAACAAACAATGTTTTGCTTTAAAGAACTTAAAATAATAAACTTAACTGACTTGGACTAAATCGAAGCGCAACTGTAGTAGAAAAGCAACACATCAAGTAAATTTCTTAATGAAATGGAAACGATCAAAACTTGTTCACATAAAAAAAAAGAAAAATTAAAATCTTAAAGATGAAGTCATAATAAACAATATTTAACAGCAACAGCAACAACAACAACCCACCAACTATTTGAAATCAATCTTAAAGGAAAACATGTCAAACAATCACAAGAAAAGAATAAAAGAAAAACCATTCCAGATTGAAGGGATATTAAACTGTAAATTTTGTGGTTTGACAGCGCCATCTGGTGGCGTTTACATTGCGTAGCAAATTAAAAAAAAAAAAAACAATTGTTAAATAAATAAATTTTTAAAATATACTGACTGACACCTTTATTTATAGATTGAATTACAAAAAAAAAAAACGAAAATTAAATACATTTTTGCAAAAATATTCCAATGCACTTTCAATGTTTAGATCTTCCCTCCCTGTTTGATGTTAGTTTCTATTACGGCCTGGCAGACAGTCAGGGGGATAAATTTATACAAAAAAAGAAAAATTATTGAAAGATCAAAGATTCGATTTGATATTAATTTTTTTATTTGTTGGTTACAGAGCCGACATCATCGTCATCATCCACCCAGGCAGTCATTCAATCACAGAAGCAACAACAAACAAAATGATTCCTTTTGTTAACGGGCTGGCAGAGCGATCGTTGATGGAGGTGTTTATGATGACGATGGCATTTGGTTGTTTTAAACTCGTAAAAATGTTATTAAAAAATTTGATTTCTTTTTCTTTTTGCAGAATATATTTCCATCGTTTTATGGGTTTTTAGTGGGGCGTCTAAGATTATTGGCTATAAAATTTAATAAAAAAAATCAAATGCAAGTTTATTAAACGCTCGTTCTTAAGTTTTCGCAAACAATTATTCAATTTTTATTATCCTCCATCAATATAATGATTCAGTACTACTTGGGAAAAGCAACTACTGACATTAAAAAAATATGTACTCGTATGTACATAGAAAAATTGTTTTAAATTAAAATTAAATTCATTGGATTCATAAAATCAATTATTTTAATTCCAGATAAAGAAATGTTTTTCGCTAACATTACTTACGTCTTCTCTACTTCGTTTGTATCCACTATAAACGTCACCTAGCCTTTCCGACAATTAGTGAAACTCGACTTTGGGAAGTTTTGTCTCTTTACTGTCACGTCTTCCTCTTTTGTTGTTTTAAACGAAATTTATTATCTGCACACATAATAAAACAGTAACTCATTTCCTGTCTGTCTGTCTTTTTCTTTGTGTTCGCATCACGTAAAAAACTGGATGGATTTTAACAAAATTTTGTCAGACGTACCTTGGTATTCGGATTCCAAGAATACCTTTTTTCCGCAAAAATATCTTATATCTTTTATTTAAAGCAATGTGGCGCAACAAATGACGCTGTTTAAAAATAATGAAAGTAACACATTTTCTGTCTGTCTTTTACAGAGTTTTACAATAATTTTTAGAATTTTATATAATTTTAGAATTTTATTCAGGGTTGGGTACCTTTATATAGGGTAAATACGTAAGAGTCTTAAAATTTGTTGTGAATTACTTGCAAATCGAACAAAAAATTATCAGGACGCACACAACATGTGAGGGCACAGCTAGTTAGAAATATAACTTTTCTCGTTGCATTCTTAATTGATTATCAAATATAAGTTACCAATCAAAACAAACGCAGTGTCTCGTTCGGCTTGGTTGATTCTTCCGGGTTTGAAGAAAGTGCAGTTTACATGTTAAGCCTTGTCTTACGATCGTTTCGTTTACATGTCTTAAATTAAAATACAATAGTTTCCACAAATTTTAAATTAATTGTTATTATTGAATTTAAATTCGGGGAAATTAAACTTTAGAGACTTAAGCTGGTTCTTACTAATGGTTCAAAGATCAAGTAAATAAAAGTGCTATATTTGGCCGTGCCGAATCTACTATACCCTTCACCACGGTGATTTTATTCATACAGACATGTACAGCATAATCCATTTTTTAATTCTTTACATATGTAAGTAAATTAAAATAAGTCATAGGAGAAAAAACTCATTATTCACGCTTTAAAGAAATAGAAGACAGCGGGCTACACAGCTAAAAAGACAAATTCCGGTGGCTACAATTGTCGCCGTGTTGTCAGCTACTTAATGATATTGAAGACGACAGCTACATCGTAAACTCTGACATTGTTGTGGAAATACCTATTTTGCTTTTATAAAATTAAATAACTTTTTAAAAAATAATAAATATTTCCAAGTAAGAGTAAATATTATTCGAGCTCGAGGTCGAAATGTAGTGTAAAAACTAAATCTTTCCTCCAAAACTTTTTGTTTGTATATGAATTCGTAATTTATAATATTGCGACATTTTCTTTTGTTGAATCAACAAATAAAATTGTCGGATACAAAAATAGAAGTTAGCCTAAGTTTACGACAGCCACAACGGTGGTCGTGTGTGTAGCCATGTAGCTATACTGGCTTTAAAATATTCGTTTACCTATAAACGTGAGTATTTTATTTTTGACAGTTTGTAGTCAGTTTGTGTTGTATCCTGATGCTGTCTGTGTGTTAAATGCATTTAGGTTTTAAAACATCTCATCTCATTAAGTATTTAAAAATATATGTTACTCTATATACATACATATATTCTTAACATTAAAAATATGTTGTTACACTCATGATTTTCATTTTCATATAAATATAAATTTTTTTTTAAATATTTCGAAAACTGTTTGTAAAATTTTTTGCAAAAAATTCTGTAAAAATATCTTTTTGAAGATATTTAAGCCTAAATAATTAATAAATTAATTATTTAGGCTTAAGTTCTTAATTATAAAGAGATAAAGAAAAATTAGATACCAGCGAAGCAGAATGCATTTTCTAGACAGCTACGTCCGTCATCATCAGTACTCTTCGTAACTATCTACCCGGTAGTTTCAATTGTTATTAATTTTCTATTTAAACAAACTTATCAAAGAAATAGAATACGAGAAATTTTAATTTTACATTATCTAGAAAATGCATTCTGCTTCGCTGGTATCTAATTTTTCTTTATCTCTTTATAATTAAGAACTTAAGCCTAAATAATTAATTTATTAATTCAAAAATAGTTCAAACAAAATTCATATATTTTAAAAAATGTTTTTTGAAATTTTCTTATATTTTATTAAGTTTTTTTTAATTTAGGACCTTCCTGCAATAGTCACAGTAAAGCAAAAAAAATCCTTACAATAATTTCCTCCAGTGGGCACCCTGTGGGTCCATTGGCTACCTCTACCTCAAAGCAGAAAAAACCTACCAACCTAAAAACAAACAAAAATCGACCCTCGCATGGGGTTATTGATCCCCCGAGATATGTGTGTGTACACCATCCAACGGACATCGCTAAATTGACTTCTCTATTTACAAGGATCTATCGGAAATTAATATTGTAGAAATTACACACAGAATGATAAACTTATATATGTATGTATGTATATGTATGTATAATTTTCCACCTTCGGTCTCTTTTGTTACTGTAATTACTGTCTTTCTCTAACTCAGCTAAGGCACTGCAACGTTCAAAAAGCAGCTTAACGCGAAATGTTCTAACGAAGGATGTAACGATCTAGGAAATGCATTTCATTTAGGTAGTCTTTTATACAATCTTTCTTTTTCATTCTTTAAAAATTAAATTTTGGATAAATTTTTTTTTGTTTATATGTGACCCGGCCTATGAAAAGGTGGCTTATGATTCAAAAAAAATTTGTCCACTTTATGTTGTTGTTGTTGCATTTTTTATCTTTAACAGCTAATTTTTCGAAATTTTGTTTTTGAGTAGTAAGCCACCTTTTCCCTTTTCATAGACCGGTCCACATATATTTATTTATTGTATCTTCAATGTATTTGAACTGACAATAATTACTAATATCTTTAGTTAAAAAAAAAAAAAAAACATTTATATCTCTCGGTTGCTGCTATCATTTGTGGGTCAACACTTTGGGTCAATATAAGAAATGTTTTTTAAAAAATTTAAAGAAGAAAAGATTGTAGATTTTGTCTAGCCCTCAATGGAAACTCTCTGAAAGCCCAACTATCTGTTATGAACAGTTGTTAACTTATTTTGTTTACAAAAATCCAAGAAATTGAAAAATAAAATTAAATAAAGTTGTTAGATAATGTAGAAAGCAACTAATATTTCGTCAATTTCATAAACCATAACCATAAAATTTTATGGTTATGGTTTATGTATTTTCTTATTATAAAGGTACCCATCCCTGTACAAAATTCTAAAATTTATATACAATTCTAATTAAGACTTCTGTAAATAAATTTTAAAATATCCCGCTGAAAAATTAAAAGGTGGTGCCTACTTTGCAGTACCTTTAAATTGGTAAAATTGTCTACTTTCACTTCTTTTTCTCTATTTTCTCTTGGAAATGAGATATTTTTGCGGAAAAATGTATACTATACCGACCGACCGAGATACTAAAATTTTATTAAAATTCATTCAGCAGCTTTTACGTGATGTGCACACAGATAGACAGACGAACAGACAGAAAAGCAGACGGACAGACAGACAGACAAAAGTTCCAAAAATTGCTGTTTTGTATACCATTTCGATTACTAACTGCACCAGCAGTAAAATTTAAAAAAAAATATTATATTGAATATTTGAAATTTTATTAGCCGAACTATTTCTTTACATACAGATGAAATTTGAAGTCAAGCTTAAATTAAATTTTTCCCAATTTTTCTTTAATATTAATCACCTAATTTGTAATTTAAATTATTCTTTCTTAGAGAGAATAAATAAAAACGAACTTAAGCTTGACTTCAAATTTCATCTGTATAAAAAATATTATATGTACAGAAATGGTTCTGTTACAGTTTTATTATATATATGTATGTATGTATGTACAGATACAATAAACAACTATAAAAAGGTTGATGACAACACTTCAAATACGTTTTAATTTAATTAAAGTTATAATTCAAATAATTTGTTCTTCCTTAATTAAATATAAAATTTTATTCCGAAACCAAATAAATCCTTTAAAAGACAAACCAATTTGTTTCACGTACAAAGTTTAACTAATTTATTCGGTTGTGATAAGATGAAGCCTGATTGTATCGCACATTTTTTTTTTTTTTTTTTTTTTTTGTTTTGTACCATATGCTATTGCCAAAGCCATTTAACTTAATTATAATTATCACTAAGTAAACAATAATATGAAATTTAAATTTGTGCATTTTTAATCACTCGCTCTAACTATCAGATCTGCAGTCAAACAATCTGACTGACATATTGGAAATGCTTGTGTTCTTTCCTGGTCGTAGATCATTTTGATGTGATAAATATTAAGAAAATACCATTTAATGTCATTAAAGCTGAAATGAAAAAAAAAAAAATAATAATAATAAAATGAATATCATACACTGCAACAGTTGCTGGATGTCATTGAGGGCTGGTTAGAGTGTTAATAATGCTGCTGCATGTCGTCAGCACAAAATGTCAACCTCAACAATTTAAAACGAAACAGAAGACGACCGACCGATGATCGGCCATAATAATTGTGTTCTTGCGTTCTTTTTCAAAATACTCGTACAGCATTCAGAAGCCCATAATTTATACGAGTACGAAATTTCATTTTTTTATTTTCTTTTCGTTTTTTTATAATCCCTAAAACAAACACAAACGAAACACAATTCAATCCGATCCAACGAATTACTATTAAATTCTTTCCCACATTTAGCAACGCATCAGCGATAATTTTTGTTTTGGGTTCCAAAAAATAAAGAGAAGTTTAGTCGTTTTTTTTTTAATTTTTGAAGTATTTTTTGTTTATTTAAGCTGCGTAGCCACTTTAGGTGGGAGAGAAATAAAAAGGCGAGGTTTTTTTTTAGTAATAATAACAACAGCTCTGCTACATTCTTTAGAAAACAATACACGGTGACTGTGAAGTCCAAAAGGAGATGAACAGTTTGTAAGTGCAAATAGCTGGATAGTTTTCCAATCTGGTCATACTTTTTAATGGAATCATAGCACATGTTATCACTAATTTAGACACTACAAACTATTAATGCAAGTGGGTGATATGTACGAGGGTAGTTCAATAAATCTTTAAAAATATTAAAAAAGTTTTTTTTATTATTTTTTATTTTTCAACATTGTCTCCTCAAAGTAGGCTTTTGTTGGAAAGATAGCCTTCTTATTTGTAAAAATTAATAATAGTAAAAATCAGTTAGAAACAAATTCTGGAAAAGCCAAAGCAATTTAAAACTCAGATCGAAACTGCAGAGGTTTAAAACCGAGCGTTATGTCAATAGAATAATACTTTTTTAAGGAATTGGTAATTTTTTCCAAAATTATCCATTATTAGTAATTAATATTCTTTATTAATTTTTTTCTTCTAATATCGCGATGATCAGAAGACTTTATATTTTTCGTTTATAGAATTTCATATCTATTCCGGCTTTTAAGACTTTATTTAAATCTTGAAAAAAAAACTATACTACTATAGCCGCTATAAAAAATTATTATAAAAATGTTAAACATTTATTTGAACTACACCAATACCCCGGTTTGCATCGTTTAAAAGTTACATGTTTTTAAAATATCGATTTTCGAAAAAGAAAATCGCCGGGAGATCAAACACATGAAAAATCTTACTGCAGCAATATTTCTGAATGACAGAGATGAAGATCACAGTTCAAAAGTGTCTAGAAATGTGAACGATGCTATTAACTGTTAAAAATAAATTTATTTAAGGAAAAGCTATTACAATCTAACCAACCATAGATAATTTCATACAAAACTCAGAAAAATTGACAAATCCCACCGTAGAGTAGAAGTGGAATCCGATTAAGTTAACTCCGGTCCAATTGGCGACGCAAACCGGGGATTGGTGTATTTTAGAAATTGAATTAAAAATTTTTCAGGCTTAAGTTGATTTGACTCTTATGAAGAGATAAAGAAAAAGTGGACACTAGCAGAATGCAATGCATTTTCGGGACCACTACATCATTATTCGTATCTATCTACTTCTTAGTTTCAATTGTAATCAGGGCTGCCAGGTCAATTTAAAAATCGTCAATTTACCGATAAAAACTAAAAAAAATCCTTTTTTTTATCTTCAAAATATTGCCAAAAAAAATCGGACATCTAAAAAAATTATATTGTTTATATTTTAGTTAAAAAGCAATAAAAAAATCATAAGAAGTCAATTTAAAAGTTAAGTTAGACATGAAGACTGAATTCAAAACATTGTCTTATGCTTTAAACACATAGATGTCAACGGCTACATGACTAAAAATTCCTTTAGCTCAATTGTCGCAGTGTAGTCAACTACTTAATTATATTGAAGACGACAGCTACATCGTAAACTCTGACGTTGTTGTAGAAATACATATTTTACTTCTATAAAATAACTTTAAAGCAAAAAAAAATAAATAAATAAATTTGTAATTTTGTGAAATATTCTTTTGTTGAAAAAATAAATGGTCGCATACAAAAATCGAAATGACCCTAATTTGGCTACAGGTGGACGTGTTGCTTTGGTGACTTGTTTTACATAAATGTGTGTATTTTATTTTTGACAGTCTGTACAAGGTAGCCTAATATTGTCTTTATGTTCAGTGCATTAAATTTAATTTGAAATGTATAAAATTGTTCTCAAGTTTGAACAATACCGCAAATTCTATTTATAAAATGTTAAAGAATTGGACACATAATATTAGAAAGCGAACAATAATCCCCTTTTTTGACTCTAATTACCCCAATTTTTTAATCGTTTAAACTAAGAATATACAACTTTATATTTTAAAACCTCATATTTTTGGCAATGTAAAAATTCGTCACTTCTTAATTAAAAATCGTCAAATCAGAATTTTGCTATTTTTGGGACCAAAATCGTCAAAATGACGATAAATCGTTAAATCTGACAGCCGTGATTGTAATCATTTTTATATTTAAACAAATTTTATAGACCAATGGAATACGATCAATTATTTATTATATTTTATAGGTAGTGAGGTTGTTGAGAAACAATAAAAAATAAAGATACAAATATAAAAGAGTCGCTTTAATAATCATTTTGTTGAATTTTCATTACAGTCAAATCAGCTGCATATCTTTAGGCACAGTACCTTTCTAGTGAATAGGGGTACAAAGAACTTTGCGATTACATTAACTTCTTTAGTATGACTAAACACGACACCCATATTGTTCAATGCTACTTCACGCCCATATTTGCATATGCAATTGATATCAATATACGGTTCAATATGTCTGCACATTAACTTGTCAGTAAATCAAACCTTTGTCGTGGACTTTAACGATAGTTTTCAAATTAACCGCTTTTGTGGATGTTCAGCAGCAATTAAATTCATTAACCCAATTGTATTTATTCTTCAATGCTGCGGCAGATGGCCAATAACTTTGTCTAACTTATCTGTGATTTTTTCTATCACTTACAGTTAAGAAATTTTAAAATTAGGTTTTTATTTATTTTCAACATCGCAGTTTTTGACTAACACCAAACTTTTTAACATTTTTAAGAAATATTTGCTGAAAAGAGTAAAAACTTGCGCGCAAATGGCAACATGCAGGCGCAGATAGTAATCGAAATGGACTACAAAACAGCAACTTTTGGAATTTACGTCTGTCTGTGCTCGTATCACGTAAAAATTACCTGATGTATTTTAATAAAATTTTGTGATTTGGCGCCTTAGTATCTCGGATCAAATATAGGATACTTATTTTCCGCACAAATATCTAATTTCCAATAGCAAACAGAGAAAAATTAGTGAAAGTACGCGGTTTTAAAGATTTAAAGTCCCTGCAAACTTGACAGCACCTTTTGTTTTTGAAAGCGCGATATATTAAGCAATATTTACAGAACTTTAGAATAATTTTAGAAATTTGTATATATTTTAAAATTTTAATAAAGCCTTTGTTCCTGAGTAATAATCCAGGGATGGGTATCTCTATATAAATTTTCCTTATAATAAACCTTAACTGAAGCACTAGAAAATTAAGAGCCTTAAAATTTAGAGCGGATTACTTTCAATGCAAAACCAAACAAAATATTATCAGGAGGAATACGGCGTGTTGGGCACATGTAGTACATAAATAAATTAGCAAAAAATAATAATTATTTAATGTTGAATAATTATTTCGTTAGCAAAAATTATTAAGATTTGTTGATTATTGAAGATTTATTAGTACTGAAATATTGACACTGATTGATAGAACGCTACTCATTTCAAAGAAATTAATTTCTAACTGAACATTACTTAAACGATCAGTATTAGGGCATTTCATAAAATGAATTATTAATTATTAAATATTCTTTCGTAAACAGTGCGTAAGTTTGTCAAGTGACCACACAAATTGATGATCGTTTACATTGTTTCAACAACAACAAAAAAAGACATTGAGGATTTTTTATGAGAATTTAATGCTGGCACAGCAGTTATGCAAAATAAACAAATCACACAAAAAATACATTATTCTGCGTATAAAATCGAAATTGTGGAAATAATGGAAATATCACATTTCATAAAAAGCAAAACAAATTATAAAAGTTTGATTTCAAAGTACGAGTACATTTCAATATTCTCACAATATCCGCTTGTAATCAAAAATTTTGTTTAGGCAGCCTTAAAATAATAAAAAAAAATCTTGAAATAAAATATTTGTTTAAATTTTAAAACATAAATTTATGAATGAATTCTAATGAAGTAAATCCCACAAATTTGCCAGACTTTCTGTCGACAAATTACACAAAAATAAAAGATCAAAACGACCCACAATTCTTAAATCATTTCCATCATTAAAAAATGTTATTTTTAATTTTTTCTTCATTTATTTTATCAATACATTTTGTACGAACAATTAAAAAATACTTTGTACTTTAAATTGTTTTTTTTTTTTTGTTGTGTGTCTGGCATTAAAAATCAAAAATATGAATGAAATTTTTTTTTTTCACACTTTATCCAAAATTTATTTATATTTAAATTAATTCCAAATAAAATGCTTGCTACTTTTATATATTTTTTATTTGGACCAGCACACAGGAGATGTCCGTGCAAGATATTGTGCCGAAATAGAAAATTTTGTTTTGGAAGGAAGGATGAAGGGAGTAGTATTTGTGGGTATTTGATTTAAAATGTCTGCATTAAACCTGGTAGGAAAGACCTTCGCAGGTAGGTTACACCACAATTATTATTAACTGTAAATTTAAATATAAATAACAAAAAATAAAAATAAATAAATGCAATTAGTGTTGAACGATACTACTACATAATTCACTTCTGCCTCAGATTCATTATAACATTTGTTCAGTTCACAACGCTCCTTGTATTGTATATCATATTAGCTGTGTGTTGTGTGCGTCCTGGCAATATTTTGTTCGATTTTACTTTGAAAGTAATCCACACCAAATTTTAAGACTCTTACGTATGTATTTACTTTACGTAAAGGTACCCATCCCTGGATAAAATTCTAAAAATTATTGTAAGGCTCTGTAAAGTTCTGGTGTTTAAAGTATTTTAATAACAATGTAAATCCACACAGTAAAAATACAAATCAAATACAAATTTTATTCAATTGGCTATTTGGCAGTAAGTAATTCATTTTTTGTCATTATTTTAAAACAGGGCCATCTACTGCGCAACCGTCTTCAAAAATGAAAGTATGCAGTACCTTCATATCAGAAAAAAATCGTTGAAATTTTACTGCTTTTTCTCCACATTCTCTTGGAAATAAAATATTTTTGCTATTGGCATAAGGCCATGATTCGTACGATTTGTCAAAAATTGCCTGTGTGCTCAAAAAGTATGATAGTGTGGATTAGAAGTGTATGTATGTGACAGAGTATTTGACAGTACGATTTGATAATCTTTTGAAAAAAATCATAAAATAGTATATTTCCATGCGATCAGAGTTGCAAAATCTTATTTTGTATGATTGTGTGGCATCTACGTGGCCATTTTGAAATGATTTTTTGAGTAGGATAGAATTCTGTTAGATTTGTTTGTGATTGAATCGTACGATTGTGTACGATAGTGAATCCTGTTGTAAACGTAGTGTTAGATTTTTGGTAATTGTGACTGAAGCTGCAAAGAAAACCGAAATTATCGAATTTTTAATGAAAAGATCTAAATTTCTATAACAATTTTTTTTTCAAATATTAACTTAACTATGTACATACCAGAGAATGACAAAAGTATCATGTTTAGTACTTATTAAGTATTTGAGGCGAAACATGTATAAATGTGTATAGCTACAGCTCAAACAACACACCATACACACATACTCATATCAATTTCAACTTAAATAACTACAAGTATAGTCAGAGAATAAGTGTTCGCATACTTGTTCATTATTTTTCGCAATACAACTAAGTATAAGTAAAAGTTGGATAAAGTATTGGCTATACCCATACATGTAAGTACAGAGTAGGAAAAAGTACAAGTATGTAAATACTCTAAGTATACTTAGAGTATTTTATAAATAAATGTAACTATATGTAATAATTATTTCACAATTTAAAAATACGTTCATTCATTCCTTCATCCGAATATAAACATTATTTTTGTTTTACTTATAAGTATACTTAGAGTATTATAACTACTTTACCATACTTGTAAGTATTAGGTAATTATAAGTATGGGTATGACAGGTACCCATCACATTATCTACCTACAACCAGTACTAATACATACATTACTTATACATTTTTAAGCTCTTTGTGTATAAATAATGTTTGTTTTATACCCATACTTATTTCACTCAAGTGAATATGTGTAGGTACCCCGCAGGAATTGTAAATAGTGAATCTGTAGTGACTTACTATTGACACAGTCACCAGTACTAGTGACTTATAATACACCAGACAATGCTATTTACTATAGACATTTAACATGTGCATGTCATTGAAAATCCACTACTGACATGGGTACTATTGACTAGGTAGTTCTTTTGGGACCATATGTAGACATTGGAACTAGTGATTCACTAGTACATTTTAGTAATTCTAGTCTACACTTTTGGTACTTTTCTGAAATATATTGGACAATGAAAATGCAAATTTTCTTAACTTTTGTAGTTTTATTAACATTTTATTAAAAAATAAATAAATGACTAAAAATCACTAATTCATAACAGTCGTTTTCTAATATAAAATCTAAAAATTAAAATTTTTCGTATGTTAAATAAGGTTATTAAGAGTATGACTATAAATAATTTCAGCTAAAAAAATGTTAAGAATTAATCTTTGTTGGAAGTGTCTTCATCTATTTGTTTTCCGTTTGATTTTGCTTTGAATCGACCTATTTGTTTAAGTTTTTGTTTGTTTTATCCGAAAATTCATTAAAAGTTGAAATAACATCTAAATATTATGAAAAAAATAATTGTCAAAATATTACAAAACTTAAAACAAACAACAAACTGTTTACCTATTACAACTTTAAACACATTTAGATAATCACGCAAGCTCTTTTTTTCCAAAGAGTCCATCTACATTGAAGCGCATAACAATGGTTTGACCAAATTCTTGGTGAATGTTACGTTCAGCATTGCCAGCAAGGAGTGACTTGATTTGCCCAATCTAATAAATATAAATTAAAAATTCCATGTTTTTCAATATATTCGTTTGAAAACAAATAGAAATACTTACATACGTATGGGTCTGAATGAGTGGTTAAAATAGCGTCCAGTTCTTTTAATTTTTCCTCACTCGTAATTGGGAAAAATGAGGTTTGTAGCAACCGTATTCTGCTTAAAAAATCTGTCTAGCTCCGCCAGAATGTCCAGTAATGTCTTATGCCGTTTTTTGGCAGCGTCTGTAAAAAACAATTCTATCACTAATCCCACAAAATCTTCTACAGGGGCTACAAAGTTTTCACAAATACCACATTCACTTAAAATTGTTTCGTTTTCACTTCTATTTTATATCAAATCGATTGTTTTTTTATCTGTCGTTTATAATTCCTTTTGCTCATGATACTTTATGTTTTTTTATGATTTCAAACGCAATTTATGTATGAATATTCAAAATAAACGTATTTTTTGTTACATATGTATATTTACAATAAGAACAAAAAATTAAGAAGAAGCAAATATAAAAATGTAGACGATTTGTTGACAATGTCGCCAAGGAGTCACCATAATAGTTGACAAAAGTGGTGACTTCGGGACAATTGTCCCCAAGTTTCCTTCACGGTATTTTCTGTCTTATAAATATAGGTATAACTAATACCCAAAAATATGTGTAAATACTTAACGACATTTATTTTATAAGTACTTTTTGTCAGTCTCTGCTACATACCTCAAAATTACTAAAAGATCGCATTCTAAGCAAAAAGTATAATAACAAAAAACACACAAAAAAAAATTTGAGTAAAAATGGAAATTTGACCAAAAATCGTAATTTAGCAAAATAAAAATTATTTTAGTAAAATTTAAAATTTAATTGTCATTTTTACAATATAAAGGGTATATACACATAAGCTTGTCATGCCGTTGGTAGTTTCTATGAAATTCATTTCCAGCCAGTTAAAGTATTTATACTCACAAAATATTTGTATGACCAGATTGTTGCCGATGCTGGCATGTTGGCGTTTGCTGCGGCTAAAGCTCGCCGTCTTGAGTGTGGGATCATGCCAACCTATCGGCCAACTTGGTTGCACTACAAACAAATCATGCCAGTGTTAAATAAAAAAATACGAAAATATAATAAAAATGTTGGAGTACGCAAGTGAACTAGGTGGACACCGCACTTCATTTTGTTCTTTAGGCACAAATCTTAATTAGCTGGTGTTGTGCTAGCTTTGACGGCCCTCCCTCTTGATATGCTGGCGGATGTCACCGTGATAATTTTCGCCTAAGATTTGCAAAATTATCCTTAATCACCTTAACTTACCTCATCATCACCATCCTATTAAATTCGAAAAACTTATTCTTCCATATTAAAAATATAACAACAAAGATTTTTCGTAAATAAACATTATAGAAATTGTTATTTTATTGATGTAAACAAAGATTTGTTTTTAATATAAACTAAAATGTATTATTTAGTTTAAATCTTTTGGGAATTAAAATTATTTCCCATTCGTGTCTAAAACAAAATTATCTTTTAACTAATTATAAATTTAAAAGTTTCCAGAAAAATGAAATTATACAATTACATATATTAATATTAACTAATTTTCCCTTGTTAGCGCCACAGAATGAAATAATTAAAAATTACGGTTTTCCTTAACTGACGTTAATCCATAGACGAGTGCTACGTTCGGTTTATTAACCAATTTCTAAATGTGTAAGAATACTAAGATATTATTCTCTTAATATTTTTTTCTCTGCTCAACCCTGTATATAAATAAATAAGTCAAGTGAGAGTACACGTAGGGTTCCGTACTATGGGGAACTCCTTAATTTTTAATTCTTTTTTGCACTAGAGCATAGTACTAAATACCCTGTTTAAATACCATGTGTCTGACTATAGCTTTTAGAAAAGAGTGCCAAATTTCTCAAATTCGCAACATCTAGGGAACATCATATTTGTACTATTTGTTATAAAGGTCATAGTAACACACCTTCTGTAAAGATTTCAAAGAGTCTACCCATGATGGTTCAAATTACATACATGCAAGTCATGTCAGTATCAAAAAACCCTTTTTGATTTTTTATATTTGTTTATATAGCGAAAATAGTTTTATTTACTATGTGCAAATTTTAGTCGTTGCCTCCTATAGTTCAATAAATAAAGACATACACGTAAATTGCATGTCACTTTCGAACCACGCTATAAGTTTTAGTATTTGTTGTTATAGCGGCCACAGTTATATGTACATCTTTTAAGAAAATTTCAAGATCTACCTTTTACGGTTCCAGAGACAGAAGAAGCTGACAGACGGACAGAGCGAAAACAATAGGGGTACATTTTTACCCTTTGGGGAACGGAAACCTAAAACGGAAATAACTAAAAATAAGTCTTTTCCCTAACTATACACATTTTGAGAATGAGTATACCATTTATCTTTTATTTGCAGGTCTTTTTAACTTTTGTCCAGGTCTTAATTAGCAGGGGTACTTGGAATCGCCGCGAGTGGCGTACTTCGTACTGAGACCCATGAAAACATAAACAATTCATAAACGCATCACTTACTGCCCACTTACTGCCCAATCAATCAAGACCGATATATACAAAAAAAATAATTTTTTCAGTTGTACTCGACGAGACCTACAACCTACAACATGTCACATAAGACATGAAGCAGAGTGTAATTAATTATAATTAAATATCAGTATAATTTTGAAATTTGGCAGCACTAATTTGCTATAAATAAATGTAAACACAACTCCATACTTGGAGATATTGCATTATTCATCGCGCAATTGCATATTTTGGCAAATAGTTGTATTTATTCTATAAATACTTGATAAATAATGTTTAATAATTTATTAAGATTATGGATACGGATGAAGAAAATACTCTTTTCAACAACATTAGTGCTGCAGAGTGTGGAAATATCGGCAGTCTGACAGATGGCGCAACATCAACGCCAGAAACAAATAAGAGGAAGCGACCGCACGTAACAACGGCATGGTCTACGGAAGAGGTTATGAGTTTGATAGCCATCGTAGAGAAAACCCATGTCTCTGGGAGTACTCTTCCGTAGATTATAAAAACCGCATGGCGGGATGTTGAAACAAAATGTCTTGGGCATGACGAAGATGAGTGCAAGGTCAAATGGGCCAATGTTAAAACAGCCTACAACAACACCAAAAAAAAAATATGACAAAATCGCATCTGGCTCGAAGCATCATTGGTCCTTTTGGACTGCCATACAGTTTTATCACAACCATGCCCAGGAAAAAACAGCATCTTCGGTGTCATCTCTTGACTTTATCTGCGAGATACTTCAACTTCAACTTCAACAAATTTATTTAAAAAAAAACTCCAGAGAATACATTGGAGCATGCGTTGTCGTTATTGGAGAGTGAAAAGGAGGACAAGTGGCATACCTTTGGAATGTACTTAGCATCACAGATGCGTGAAATAGAGAAAAAAGATAAAAATGTTGCAAACAAATTGCACCTTAATATGATGAGAACTACCATGGATGCACTTGTACAGTTAGAAGAATAATATGTTTTTTTTAAATTTAACTTTAAAATTTTTAACTTGAATTTAATAAACTTCCATAAATATGTTATACATTTGTTTAATTTGACACAGTGATTTACATTGAAAAGGTATTTCACCAGCGCCCTACATATGTAAATAATTGCTCGAATTCCTGTCGAACTTCTTTCTCTTCATTGCTTATGTACGAAGTTGGGCATTCTTCTGTACCTTGCTGGCGTATTTGACGAAAATCTTGGGTACAATCTCTAGGAACAAGGTTGCCTTGCTCATCGTACATATCAATTGAAAATCCTTCCATATAATTTGAATTTGTATGTATTAAAAATTATCTAAGGCACAGCAGGCCAGTGTTACTAGGGTTGCGTTACGCACGCTTAGCTGAGTCGGACGATATAGCATTTGGACAATCGGTATTTGAATATGCGTTGCATACGAAAAGCATCGTCCGCCACTAAAAGGCATGGAACTGCGAGTTCACGGCCTGCCAAAGATTTCGGTGGAGGCAGTCCAAGAGTATTATTGTCTAAAGCATTCTGAAATGTAGACTTTCCAAAAACTCCGAAACTCTTCCATTGCACCCGACATCAATATAAAGGACTTTGTACTCCGCGTCAGCAATGGCCATGAGCACTATGCTGTGAGTGCCTTTATAAGTATAATAGGTACTTCCAGACCGTGGTGGAGTCTTCATCACAATATGTTTTCCATCAACTGCACCTTTACAATTGGGGAAATTTCATCTTTTATTGAATTTATGGGCAATATCTAAACACAACTGTTCGTAGTTTGGGGTCTATAAAATGCTTCATGTGATATTATTAATCTATGGACTTGTTTTAAATGTGATTATGTGTACCTTTAAATATCCATTCTTCAATGCTTTGTAAAGCTACAGCGGAATTACTTTCTGCTTATCTTTTTTTCAATCGCATAATCCTATCATAAAATCAAATCATAAAAGCTTCTTTTACAACTTATTAATTGCGACGCCTGCATACTTTTGGTAGATACAAGATGTTTTCCAAAACATAGGTTTGACTCCTATCTGTAAAGTTTTAAGATAAACTATTTTTTGTAAATTAATTTTTTTTAAATGTAACACTTGAAGTGCTTTTCCCTAAATATGTACATCCCCAGATTACGTAATATATTTCTTTGATTACGTCATAAATGCATTGGACGGGTGGGGTGCCGCCTGCATCCTCGAAATTGTATTTAGAGCATTAATGTCAGTAATGTTTATTTCAAATAACGCCAGTGTTTAATTTTAAATTAAAGTTTTCCATAATTAATTTTAATTATCTAATTTTAAATAAAAAATTAATCTTTTTTATAGATTTATGAATAAAAGATTTCCAAATGATTAAAAATATTGTTTACGTATTTACAACAATTTATAAAATCTGTCGTTCAAGTACTTTAGAAAAGTCAGACGCAAAGTCTGTAAAAAACCACAGGGTATGGCGCTACCTTCCCTGCATGAAATGCGTTCATTCACTTGTTCATTACTAATTGTAGTATTTGTTTGTGTTACTGCAGCAATTAACAACAACTTGTAAAACACATTTGTCTGGTTTTGCTTTTTGTTAAATGAAGAATAAATTATGCATCTGTTGAAGTCTTGGGAGAAGTGAACTTTACACGTCAACTCGATGAAAGTTTCAAGTAGAGAACCAGAGATTAAATTTATATCACATTTAGTGTTTTTTTATTTGACGCCTGTTAATGAATAAAAGCGAAAAAATTATACGAGAACTTAATTAGGATTTTTTTTATTTTTTAAATTTGATTGAAGAAAAAAATTAGAAAAGAAGAAATTAAATTATTAAGTTTGACGTCGTGTATCAACATTTCTCAAAGATGGTTATCGAGTATTTGTGCATAAAACCTCTTCCGCTTAATTTCTATAAAAGTTCTGTGGCAATAAGGAAAAAGTGCTTAAGTCTGATTTTTAAGTTTTGTAGGAGAGCAATTTTACTAAACTGATACGATTTAATTCAAATAGTGTTTATGCAAACAATTTGCAGTGATAAGTGTGCATTTTGTGAAGACACAGCTGATAGACCCTCGTAGACTCAGTTGTGGATTTAATACAAAATTCATTCATTCATCTGTGGAGAACAATAAAGCCCATGATAATTTTTTGGCATCGTCTCACTATTACATAAATAAATGGTAACAGATCGACTAAATGTACCGAGCTTGTCTATTGTTCATACCTAACATATACATCTTTATCGTCGTCTTACTTAGAAAAGCCAAATGGAACTAAAGTTAACACAAATGACAGGGTTATTGTCAGGAACAATTCGATCCTCAAATAAAAAAGGTGTTATGGAATCAGTTATGGGGCACTGTCCCGATTCAAACTTGGGAAAAATATAAATGTGACAAAATAATTCCTCACGCTCCAAAAAGCCATAAAGATCTCAAACTGGCCTCGGTAAACGTAGAAACCCTGTATCAACATATGTAGAGACACTTGAAACAATTCCAAACGCGACAGCGTGGTGAAACATCCTAAACGATTATAGTTACACCAAGACCAAGAAGGAGGAATATTTTCCTTTATTGACCGAACATCAGAGAGCTGAATTCCGAAAGTTAGAGATTTACGATGTGAACTCGATTGTTAGTTCAATTATATTTGAAGATACAATTGAAATGTATTAAAGACCGCTAATAATGCTAATCAGTGAAGAAAACTTCCGGAATTATGTTTTCTCTAAGAAATAAAATTAAACTAAATTCCGCACTTGTACACTTGTACTTTAATAATATAAAAATTCACATAAATTTATATTTTCCTAAAACTTTCTACATAAATTCAAAGAACCATTTTAGCAATATTTAACACACAACTATAGCAATTGAAATGAATAAAAAAACACAATAATTTTCTTAAAAAAATACAATAAATTTATTCTTCCGCTTGCTGAGTTCCAAGTGTTACATGTTTGAAAACAAAACAGAAAAATCTTCCAAAGTGACCACCAACTGTGCTTGGCTTGTTTGTTGTGTGATTTTGAAAATGGGAATGCAAAATAAACTGCCCTCAACTATTTTCGTGCCTGTTGCTACTACTACTGCCGTCAGTGCTGATGATGATACCGACAACAAACGCAACGATAACAAATTAAAAAAGGGGTAGTGATGTGCACTGTGAAAGCGAGGCAATCATTATCACATGTTAAAATAGTCACACCTTTTCTTTTGTTTGGTTCAGTCTGCGTCAACAAACACCAATTATACAATTAGTGTTAGAATTTATATTTTCTCTAGTTGATGTTGTGGAATTTTAGCAACAAAATATTTTTGGAGTGAACAGGATTTTGTTTCCTTTCATTTATAGGCTAAAAGCCGACAGATAGCCTTTGTTGTTAGAGTTGCATGGTTAAGGATTTATTATAATTTTAATTTTAATAAAATAAAATTAAATTATAGGATTGTAAACGCAATGACCGATGACCGTTTTAGGTAAGCAATTGATAAATGACGTTGAAAATAACACGAAAAACTATTATTTTCGTTAAAAAACAACAATTCGTCGTTAAAGTTATTTTTATTTAAAGACAACACTACCTGTGATGCTTTTCGCTTGTCTGCAGAAAACATCCAGAGTTTTTGGTGGGAATCGAACCTGCATCCTCCAAACTGATAAACTAGCGTTCTAATAATCAGTCTATCGAGCCAATCCAACAATTGTTTTTCTATTTTTTTATTGATTGTTATAGAGTTTAATACCATAGAATTAATAAATTCAATAATTAAATCTATTTCCCGTTTTTCAATTTTGAATTTGGAATAACTTTAAGTATTTTTTTTCCAATATTTTTTTTAATTAATTGTAAATTAATAAACAATTGCACATGCATCTTCTAAGTGCAACCATATGCAACCATATAATTGGTGATTTTTCAACAACATTCTTTTTGGCAACACTGTTTTTGACAGCTCAGCTGTTTTCGTGTAACATGTTACTGTTCAACATGTTCAGTTTGGTCTATAATTTAACCAAGGCGTATACATTCCAAGTCGAGGCGATAGCCAAGCTGATTATTTTTTGCTCTCGTCTTTAAAAAAAAAAATTATATATTTTGTTGTAGTTGTTGCCGTAGTGCTCTCACCTGGTATTAATTCGCCTTGAATTTAACCATGAATCGAATTACAAACGAGTAAAGCACATAGGGGTATTTTGCCAATCTAGCCGGACATTACTTTTTTTAGCTTATATTGGCTCTCTAAATGTACTTTGCAGAATATGTTATGGTCATAGGCTGTTAAAACTATAAAATAGGGAAAATCGGAAAAAGGAAAAAAAGTTCCCCTTAGAAGAACTAATCCTACCTCTGAAAAATGCAAGTTTTTTTTTTAATTTCCCGTCATTTTGTTTAAGGTCAAAGAATGTTCAAAAACTTAAAGTTGGACTCAAGAGATTCGAAAATGCCATTTTAGCCCCGCCCCTTTTTGTGGGCGATGAAATAAAAAATTATTTGAAAAAAAATTGTAATTATTAAAAGAAATGGATTACATACTTCTTAAAACCATAAAAATCAATTTGTATGGGCAGGGGTAGGTATTTCTCCAATCTCACTCCCAAAACGTCCCTGTGAAATTTTTTTTTTTTTTGCCAATTTCCTAAAAATATTAATTTTTAAGCTTTCCTATGAGCAACCAATCCCCGTCTCCCAAGAATATTATTAAAAAGATATTTTTGTAATTTGTTACTTAAAGACCTCTTCCGAATGTGCAGGAAAGAAATTGCTTCTTTCGTAAAACTAGTAATTAGTGGGTCAGAACTTAGCAAAAGCCTATTAATAATATTTATGTTACACTGAACCCTTGAAAACTTTCTAGCCTAATTCTGCCTGTAAAGCCGGAAATGTTTATTTCGTTCCTCAGCCCGATAGGCAACACGCCACGTTTTGTTTTTACAGTATAAAAGTAGAGATCGTAAATTTTATAGTAATATATATCGGATCAATCTTAAAAACCTTTTCACTTTTTTGGCAAAAAATTTTACAAAAAAAATCTTTTTTTAATTTTCAACGAAATTTTTTATCATTAAAAATTAAAAGAAACGTGGGTAGCTGCTAACAGAAAAAAAATCAATACAAAATCTTTATTCATTTAGCCACAAAAAATATATTGCAAACCACTCCAAATCGTTTAAAGTCAATAAAAACGTATTCGATTTACTCAACTTTCCTGATTTTAACAGTGTCCCAAAATGACAATCTCAAGCAAAAGCCTTGAAAATTCACTATACGATACAGAATTTTGTTATCTGTCAAGCTGCGTTCTTATATTTTTACATTTCTCAAAATTACTTTGTGCAACGATTGCAGATTATTGATTTTATTATCAAAAGTCATGCCCGGTTAAGAAAGTACATCGTGCATTTCATTCATTTTATGCCCAGTTTGGGCGAAATTCTCAGTCGCGTATTCGGAATCTTGTGACTAAATTTCGCACCAGATTTACATTATGGGTCATTAAACCACCAACACGCATATGTACGTAGAGTACGGACAGAGGAAAATATCACAGCTGCATCAGCCAGTGTTGTTGATGATTTGGCTCCGTTGGCAGCAATTCAAGGGAAGGATTTGGGTGTTGCATGAAGATGCACTTTTTTATCGGAAAGTTGTGTTCAGCGATGAAGTTCATTTCAGGTTGAATTGATCCGGGAACAAGCAAAATTGTGGTATTACCGCATTGCATGAACTGCCAATGCATACCGAAAAATGCACTGTTTCCTGTAGATTGTGGGCTGGTGCACAGTGGTTTGAAAATGTCTTTTGGAACTGTCATAAAAAGTTAAGCTTTAACGCAAATGTTAAGATTTTTTAAATTTAAGTAGACCTTGAAAATATCTATAAAAAATGTGCTTGCAAGTGTATGTAGATTATCTCTTTTAGTTGGGAGAAAAAAGGCTTACATTTTTTTTTTAATTTTGGCCGACCTTATTTTAAGACATTGGCTATATTCTTGATAAAATTTAAAATAAATTTAATTGCATCAAACTAAAATAAAAAACTGACCATTATTCCTTTTTTGCTTATGTAATTTATACTTACTTCGGTACTAGTAAATTTTTTTTAACCATTTTAAAGACAACCTATAATAAATACAAATAAAAGAAAAATTAGGTAAAAAATTATAACTGCTGTCCCTTCAGCCCTATCCAAACATAGCTAATTTTAAAACAAAATTTATAAATTATTATTAAATTTCCGGGAGTACAAAGCACCGATTAAAAAACGTAAACGCATTTTTAAATCCTCAATTGTTGGCTACATACTACAAAAAGGTTTTGACAGTCCCGTAACTAATAAACGCAGGGTAGCTACTTTTGTAGAAAAATTATTATTTTAACATTTTTCCCCGTTTCGGGAATTTATATGTTAAAATAGAAAAATGTTTAAATTTTATTTCACCATTTGCTTGAAAGCTCTTTTATATATATAATTTCAACATATTGTCGATGATGAAACCCTATTTCAATCCAAATGTATACAACACTTTAATTGATTCGATGTTTTTTAAACTGTCATATTTTTGCGCGCCTTAATTATTACACATTGTACATTTTTCACTGGCTCATAAAACGTGTAATGAACAAGACGTATTTTATTATACATAATTACTTTTAAGAAATATACTTTATCTTTTTTGAATTGAAGACACCGTGTTTCACTTTTGGTCTTAGATTGAAAGCTCTTCTGCTGTGACATAAAGGTTTCAACCAACATATTTCGATCCGTTTAGATTTTTTGGCAATTTAAATTCGATATTTCATTTCTCAAAAAAATCACCTCAATTGATTTTCTTCAGTTTTTGAGGTTAAAATAATTCTAGAAGTCAAGACCTTTCCTCTGATACAACTTACATACATGTATATCGAGAAAATATTTAAGCTAAAGGAACTTCCTAAACCTCGCCTCCTCATGATTTTTTTCTCATTTTGTATGTAAAAATAAAAAATTTGTATAAACTGTTTATGACATTTCCAAAAAATTTTATAGCCGAGGTAACAAACTTTTGGGGCTTACCCAGAAGCCCCCTTTATCTTATGGGGCCATCCGTTTTGTAAAATTTCATTAAGATGTCATGAGATACCGAATTGTGTCCAAAATAAAACGTTTTCAAACCACTGAGCGGTATCATCAAAGTTACTGTGAAAGGCGAGCGCTAGCGTGCGATGATTACAAAGTTGTTTGCCCAAACGAGAAGAGCTGGAATAGCGAAACAATGGTCCAATTAAGAGACGAGTTCGGTGAACAGTTTATTTCACATTTGGGGCAGGTCTCCGGGCGCCTAGATCGTGCGATTTAAAGCCTTTAGACTATTTTTGTGGGAATATAATAAGGCTCTCATGTCTATTGGAACAAGCCCACAACGGTTGACTCACCGAAAACCAATATTGGCGAATTTATTCGTGAGATACCTGCCGATATTTTGAAAAATGTATGCCGCGGTCAACATTTACATTAAATCATCTTTGAACATAGAATGTATGTAGGTCGTTCTATCGATTCAAATAAAGATTTCATACATTTCTCTAAATTGCCTTCGCATTTTTTAAATCAAATCCGAAAGCTCAAAAAAAATCACCCCTTAAAAGACTCATAGTCTAGAAAGAATTTCATTGTAGAGATAAGCGTAATTAATTTAAGTAATTTAGTAACCAAATATGTTTTTTTTTCTATGATTTCGAATCAAAATTTTCTCGCAAATAATATTTTTTTTAGTTTTATTTCCGTTATCCAATATTTTCTTGTTTTATTTTTTCGGTTTAACGGCATATGGTTTACTTTAACATGCAGTAGTTTTACTTTACATCTTTTAGTTGAGTGTTACTAGATACTGATCGATAAGCCACAACATGTTAAAGTGATTAATTTACTTAAAAGAGTGGACTAGTGGTAAGTCGTGGAATGTTACTTCGTCTAGTGCATCCTAAAAAAACAAAATATAATCCCAACCTCTTCTAAAAATCACTTTTTACATTAATATTCATTATCTTAAAGTTCCTCCGACCACTTCAACAAACACAGCAGGATTGGCGCTCATCTGGTAAAAATGAAATGAAAAAATTCCGTTACTCGAGTGCATGCCACCCTCGATGTAAAACAATAAATCTCTTGTTCCTGTTGAGTTTTGGAATTTACTTGTATTTGTTGCTCTTAATCGCCTTAGATGATTTTTTAGCGTTTGTGATTTATTTGCATGTAGTTGTATTATTGGCCACCAAGGCCAGATTCTTTGATGCCTTCATTGCCTTCTGGCGTCCAGAGTGTCTGCAATGATCTGTTTATAATTACAGTAGTTTGTTAGCATTTAACGATCCAACCTCATGTTTTCTATTTGCTGCAAGTTCTCTGGAGCATTTTTGGGCCTTGTATGGCGTGTTCAACGTTAAGTATCAATTTAATTTGTTTAAACTTTTATAAACTCCGTGGGAGCTGTGTCTTTTAGGTGGATTTTAAAAGTTTATTGGCGCCAACTACAAAAAGTTTCAATTACAAAGTAAACATGTGAAAAATTGTTGGCAAACAATAATTACTTATGTGAAGTATAAAGATTTAAAAATTATTAAACAAATTTAGATTTAGACACTATAGAATAAGATGGAGCTAGAATTTTCAAGGACCCCACATAACACCGTTTCTCATGTTAGTGTTATTTATTTATTGCAAAATAAAGCCCTGCATTAACACATAAAACCAAGCTCATAAGACACTCATTGTAATATTTCATTGAATCCATGTCTCTCATTGGGAGTAACGTCGAGTGGACAATAATAAACACCGAAGATCAACGAGCTAAAAGCGATGAGCCTGCAGAGTTTCCATAAGCAAGTTGAGATAAGAATAAGTAAATGTTGAACATAAAAACGACAAGATGGGCAAAATCAAGCAGTTTTATGCTTTGTGTAAACGAACACAGTTCGAGTGTACAAACACAAATCACTAGTAGGCTTTTTATTTTTCATAAAGATAACGTTAATTAAAAAAAAAAAATAATCTCAAAAAATGTAAATGGTTTTTAAAATATAATACAACTAGCTATTCCGCGTGCGCTTCGCTACACCCATCAAAAAAAAAATGCAATAAACACTTGGAAGAAAAGTATGGCCAACCTTTATCTTGACGCCTACTGTTTTCATCCAATCTGCTTTTGGCTAGACTATACGTATTAGCACGATAATAATTTTTCACTTTGTATAGAAGGTACCATGCCCACCGCCCCAATCCAGTTTGAATTTTGGTAGACTATGCACATTAGCACAGGGGTTACTCATGCAAACCTTCAAGGCTTTATCTATTGTAGATAAACCTCATGCAAACCTTCAAGGCTTTATCTATTGTAGTTGGACAGGAACACGATAACAATTTTTCATTTTGTATGGGAGGTACCACGCCCACTATTCTAATTTAGCCTGTGTTTAATAAACTATGTACGTTAATATGATGGTTCCTAGTGTGAAATTCCAACGCGCTACCTATTGTAATTCCCTAGATACAAGATTATAATTTTTCACTCTGTATGGGAGGTACCACGCCCACTGTCCCAAATAATTCTGTATTTTGGTAGACTATGCGCATTAGCATAGGAGTTACTCATGCAAATCTTCAAGGCTCTATCTATTGTACTTTTCCAGGAACACGATAATAATTTTTCACTTTGCATGGGAGGTACCACGGCCACTATTCCAAACCAGTCTATCTTTCTCTAAACTATAAATGTTGAAAGCTACACGATGATAAATATTTACTTTATATGGGAGGTGCCACGCCCACGTCTAATATCAAACGAATAAATACCCTATTTTATTAACCGTATATCTAGTAACAAACTGTGAAAATTTCAGAAAGATCAGTTAACTGGTGTAGGCAGCTATAGCTTTCCGACAAACAAACAGACTCAAGCGTACATATGTTTTCGAAAAATATCTTATATCTACCAAAAGCACTCAGGCGTTGCAATTAATAAGTTGTGGTTTCTTAAGCTTTTTACCAAATGGGATTAGACATTGAAGAAAGATAAGCAGAAAGTAATTTGGTCATAATTTCCTTAAAAAAGCTACAAAGTAATTGAAACTTTGCACATGGATACTTTGGAGTACGGCTAAAGTCGACTTAAGCACCTGTTCCTTACTGCCACACTAAGAGTTTCGAATAAGAGATGAGAAAACACGGCGCTCACTAATATAGAAAGTTCGTTTTACTCTATCAGCTCACTGCGTGTATGATACGAACAGAGCTTTGCTGACGAACAATATGGTATGAGTTCAGTAAGCTAGTTATTGCTAGAGTATGATCACTTGCTCATGAGCTTATGAGTCAACCCATTAAATGAGTTTGCTCATGCAACTGTTTCCAAAAGCCTAATGACTTTGTTAAAAAGTAATGAATACATAACGTTTCACAGTTTGGTGCGCAGTTTGAGCTATAGGCATGATGTTGCAAAATGAAAACAGTGTTCTTTTTTATCAAATGTTGACGGAAAATAGAGATGAAAAAAGAGAAATTGCTATATTATTTTTCGATTAATATTATTGCTTAATGTGGATAATTCCATCCGCATCTCAAAACCCTGTGTCTACAACTTTACGGACCGATTTTGGCGTCTTTGCCTTATTCGGTACGGTGGTTTTTGTTTCGTTTCCATAATATTGATTTCAATATTCATAAATAGTGGTGTATCAACATAGGAAAATGTCAGCAAAATGACGAGAAAGTCTTAAAGAAACAGAAAGTCTTAAGTGTCACACTATTCTGCTGTTGTTGATTGTGAGCAAACGTGGGGCCCATATTGCCGGTAACTTCTTCATGTTAAGTTTTTCGAACACTATTGCATATTACTGAACCATTTCATATTCCCATAGCCTAAACTCTTCGGTCACTTAAAATTGTATCGTATTTCTCTACGATTTGGAAAGAAACTGAACTGGACGTGCTGAACAACGTACTTTATTTGCGAATGTACGGTCATTGTAAAAATCATTAACCCAATTGTGAATGTCACATTAGCTTCGTCCAATTTCTTTCGGCTTAATAGTTTCAGAGATATTTAGGAAGTTGAGCAAAAGAAATATTTTTATGCAAACATTTTGCCGCTTTATCGACTTTGATTCCAATTTATGGATATAATTTCTTACATACACATATAGAAAATTTATTTACAATTGAAATCCAATAACTTAATTGTACTTAAAATCAATACGTTTCACATCATTGACATTTAATACAAATCAATTAGTGTATTCATATGTAACCGCGCAAATTGAAAGGGACCTAAGGGTAAAAAGTCAATTTTACAAGAGAGCCGTTACCCTTTTTTTCAACATGTTAACATACCTGTTATGACTCCGAAATGACCGATTACCTCCGATTTTTCATTTTTTTCGGTTCTTCAATTACACACTTCAATTGCCTGAGTAAAATGGATGACATGGGTAAGAGTAGTAGAAGAGGAGAATTAGATTTAATTACACAGTGCAACAAATAAAAACTTTTTGAAAAATACACGAACTTGACAACATAGCTTCGATTCTACTATCATCATGTAGGGTCCATACTCAGTATGGCAAAATTGGTGACCATTTTTTATTTATGGATCTCGAAAGATTCGGAAATTCAGTGGACGCTTGTCTAATATCTCATTCAAACTAGGCATTTAACTTTGTTCGCCAGGATTCCTTAATTAAATTCTATATACATTTTATGTCAAAAATTTATTCCTCCAGTTTTTTGGGAAATTTTTTTTTCTTCTTGCAACATAACTCACAGGGACTATTAAATTTTCACTAATAATAGAAATGTTGTAGCCACCGTAAAACTGAACAACTTTTGTGAATATACCAATACAATCTGAACATGTCTGGTCACCCTAAATTACTCATTAAGATCACTTGTTATCTTAAAAATTAAATTTACCGGTAATTTTATTTGAAAAACAACCACAACAAACAAGGTTCAAATGCAAGAAATATATAGGTTAGTAAAAACTTAAAAACGGTTTGAATGAGATATTAGACAAAAACTAATGACACCTTTTTTGAAGGGCACAATCACTGCCATTTTTTCACTGTTGCACTGTGTTATTAAAGGAAAATTAGAGACTTAAAGGCGCAGCAGGAGTACCCCGCTTTTCCTCAATCACTGGCAGTAGAAACTAAAGTGTTAAAACTTGTATTTTATTATGATTATTGTTGTTGTATTTTATTTTGTTTATATTGTTGTTAAACAGACTTAAATATTTGGTCATATGCAACACAAACAACAATTTCGTATAATTTATGGATGAGCGATAATTTATATCTTTTTAACAAACACACACACACACTCAAACAAACGGTATTTAAGTACAAAAATTAAAAATAAAAATAAATTAAGTTTTATTTTGTATTCATGTAAATTTAATTGGTTAATGTTTTTACAAATTTTATTTTGTTGCTGAAAGGCACAACTTGTTCGGGTGTTAAATAGAAAACGATCATCGACAACAATGAAAAATATTTTTTATATTTTTCACAATCTTTTTTTTTTTTGGTTTTTTTTTTCTTTAAATTTGTTTTGTTGCATGCATTCGTACTTTTTGTGGTTGTTGGGTGTTATTGTGCTTCTTAAAATAATTATAGCTTCCTCTTCCATGTCGATATTTTCTATTATTTCTGGGTTAAATAAACAAATATTTCTGTACATAATTGATGTTTGGTTTATTCATGCCACGCTGCCTGCCACACCACAGAAATTTATCACATTTGTTAAGAGAAATGACTTAAAATATATTATCAGACAAATGTGCATTTTATTGAAATATCTTATCAACAGATGCAAAAGGTGAGAGTTATAAGAAGTGCTTAAAAGCAGCATTCAAAATAGTTTTTTTATTTTTGTTATTGCCATTGCTACTAAAGGCTACGATTCACTGTCATACTCAGCCGTACGATCGGTCAAAAATAGCACGAGTGTTAAAAAAGTATGATAGTGTGGATTAGGAATATATGTATGTATGTGACAGACTTTTTGACAGGTCGCATGATTTGATATCTTTTGAAAAAATTCATTAAATATTTTTTCCATGCGCTCAGAGTTACAAAATCTTTTTTGGATGATAGTGTGGCATCTACAACGCCTAACAATTTTTTTTTGTGTTTGAATCTATTATGTACGATAGTGAATCCTGACCTTAAGACATTAAAAATGGATAGCAATAGCC
Source organism: Phasia obesa (assembly GCA_949628195.1). Classification (NCBI taxonomy): domain Eukaryota; kingdom Metazoa; phylum Arthropoda; class Insecta; order Diptera; family Tachinidae; genus Phasia; species Phasia obesa. Next base: position 84,484,437 of record OX451217.1, on the reverse strand, counting down.
AATGCCTTTTTAATTGGTTACAGATTAAAATTTAATTAAACAATTAATTGATTCAATTATTTGTTTTGTTTTAAACAAATATATATTTGAATCAATTAAAAATTTACTTGAACTTTAATTTAAAGCTAATTGAAACCTTCGATTGCTGCACAATCTAATCACAAAAAAATTTGTGATTAGAGCTTTGTTAAATAGACCTTTTATAAATCAAATGCGTATGCTTGTCTTTAGTGACACGTTATTTTGTTGACTCAATTTCAATCATTACTCCTGGAATACCCTTAGTCACTCCAAAATCAATAACATCAGGTATTTTTTGCCGATCGGGGGTCTAATAACTGGGTTGTCGACATAAAATCAGATTCAGACCTATTTTTGAAATTGTGTCAAAGAAAACACGATCTTTTGGAGTAATTAGTTTTGATCCGGTATTTCGGTATTTTCGTGGTTTCCAGAATTTTCTTTATGTGTTCACTTGTTACCTTTTTTATCTTCCTTGTGGTAAAACCTATTTCTGTTTTCAACGAGTTAACCGCTAACGGTACATAAATGTCGTTTGTCACTTTCTAAAATAAAGTAAGTTTTATAACTATAAACGTATAGTATATTTTATTAGATATCAAGCGAAGCACTACGTGCAATTTTTATCCCTTTCACAATGTAATATTTCTTTAATATAATATACACGCCGAAACTTCCCCAAAATGTATGATTGCCGTTGTATTCGCCAGCTGTTGAGAAAAAAGGCCCTAGTTATATGTAATAATCTCTAATTTTGCAGATATTTGTTGCTTGAAGGTAGCCCTCACACAGTAAATAATGTTTAATTGGAGCCTTTATTAGTATTGCTGAAACACCACATTATCTGCCACGGGGGTCCTTAGGGTCATATAATATACAGCAATTGCTATTAAAAATGCTATTTGTTAGTGATTCTCTGAAATCAGGATCACATCAATTTGACGATTCTCAGGAAAGTACACGAATTCGTTTTTGTGTTGGCATATGCCGTTTGCGATCCATATATATAATTCATATTACATCAACTATTGTAAAACCATTTAATTTATAATATTAACAATTTATACTTGTTATTATAACGTACAAGATACAAGCTAATGCACATTCTAGCAAATTCTCAAGTGTTTATCTATAACGGTTTTAAAGATAGGACTATAGGGATAGGGGTCAAATGACGTCACCTATGGGGAGACCCTTTAATTTTTAAGTTAACTTTTTATTTTATTACTTTTTGCTATTGGCAGCTATAGTGATACGCACTTTTTAAAAATTTTAAATTGTTGCCCTTTACGGTTGGGGACACCCTTTATTTTTAAAATTATGAACTGTCTTTATAATGGGGACAGTCTGTAAGCATATCCTTTCAAATAAAAAATCGGTTCAGAAGTGTCTGAGTTCTACGGGCACAAACATAATAAATCAGTTAAGTGCGGGTTAGACTCACACACGTAGGGTCCCGCACTATGTTCAGTATAACTTATAAAATTCAAGTTGTTAATAAAGATAATATGTGTAAATTTTTAGTGTCAGCATATCACTGTTCAAGTATAAGGGAACGAAAAAAAACGTTATAAAATTGGAACTATTTGCAATATTGAAACAAAAATTACATATTGTAAATATATTGTAATATTATAGACTGTAATTATTATATTATGTAATTTTCGTTTCAATATTGCAAATAGTTCCAATTTTATAACGTTTTTTCCATTTCCTGTAAACTTTTGAAAACTGAAGACAGGTTATTTATTTTTTAAGGTGACAATATATGCAATAAAACTGCAACTTTCTGTTTGTGTGTCAGTCTACTTATTTGTGCGCATCACATAAAAACTGGTGGATAAATATTAATAAAATTTTATGGAGACGTACCTAGTATCTCGGTTCAAATATAGAATTCTTTTTTTTTGTAAAAACATCATCAACATATTTCCAAGAGAAAATAGGGAGAAAGTAGTGAGAGTACGTAATTTTACCATTTTCAATGCTACTGCGAACTTGGGAGCAACTTTTATTTTTTAAGCGGGAAATTTTAAAAGCTACATTTACAGAATTTTGAATAAATTTTAGGATTTTATATCAAGCCTTTGTTTCTGAGTAAATACTCAGGGATGAGTACCTTTATATAAAGTGAATATATACAATACCCATATCTACGGTGACCAACCGTTCACTATTATAGTACATATTCAGTACACTTTAGCATTAGTGTACAAGAACTAATGTTTTGCGTACATTATTACACTTTTTAACACAACCATATCGGAGCACCATAAAAGTAGGAGTCTTAAAATGTAATGTGTATTACTTTCAAATCAATATCGAACAAAATATTGTTAGGACGCTCTCGAAGTAGCGGGCACAGGTGGTGATAAGTATGATTGTTTTAAATGCTATGCCAAGACAAACATTCCTCATGCATATTCCTTCAGACATAGTAACGCCAAACGAAAAATGTAAATGAATGGAAAAGATCCGATTCCACTGTTAACCCATTCACAGTTTTAACCACAAAATTTCGAGCAAATTGTTTTTAACAAAGATCGCTGATCGTTGATCATAGTTTGAAAGCCACATACAAGTACATACATACATACATATATTTTATAATGACCTCCGCAATTTGTGCACCAATTTGTTGTAAATGTGTGTTGTCTTTTAGCCACATTTTAATTAATTAGATTGTGTGCTGTGTTTTGTTTTGTTTCTTTGCCGAATTTGCGTGTGTGCGTGTTTGAGTTAGAATTGTTGCAATTTTTGTTCAATTGAATATTTTCATTGAAAACATTCAATCGGTCGTTATGTAAACATTTGAAAACTAATTTGAAAATTCATTTAAAAATACAAAATTCATTCCATTCTTTTTTCTTTATTTCTTTATTTTTTTATAAGTAAATTTTATTTGTGTGAGTTTAGTTTGTTGTTGTGTTTATTTGGTTGTTTTTGTAAATGTTGAATTTTATTTTAGTGTTTACAACTAAATGCCCCATTACTCACTTTAATAGCTTCGTGTTAAGAACACAAGCATTTCTACATTTTTACTACTGTTTTTCTAAACGCCAGAACAGAGACGCAATGCTTTATTTTGTATTTTTTTTTTTGCAGAGATGAAGTTAAAATAAGTTCGAAATTTTAAAAAATCTAGATGGAATAACAAGCAGCAAATTATACTCAAAACTAAATCTTGTGTTCTAGAAATATAAACAATTAAAAATGCCACACTCGGCTGTGCAGAATATAGGCGAAGATCGCTCACAACTTTTGTTCCGTTTATTGCAATATAATCAACCACATACGGGTAACCCTATAGTTAGAGTTTAGACTTACTGAGATATTGCTGCGTTAAAATTACATATTTAAGTATGTACTAACTGACTGACTCACTCAATATTAAACAGTTGCATGCTCATCTAATAGCTATGCTCATGAGCGCCTTACATAAACTAGCTTACTGAACACGTGCCTACTCATACCATACTATTACTAAGAAAACCTCTGTCCATGTTATAAACGCAATAAGCTGACCGAGTAAAACGAACTTTCTAAACAAGTGATGCTAAATGTGGCACAATTGGGCCATTTGTGACACTTTTGAATATTTTATGGTCCTGCGGTACATTCCAATCTATTTTGTCCCTTTCACCTCAAAATTCAACTATACTGAGGGAAAACTGACGTTGCAAAATTAACAACGAATGTGGTCACTTTTATACCTCTACGTTGTCACTTTTGTTTGACAACGGGTATTTAATTTCATTGTTATTATGTATGTTAACATACTCATACTTATTCAAATTAGCTCGTCGCATTTATCTCGCTGGTCTTCGCCGTTTATTGTATTGTCCACTCATCGTTATTCGTGTGCAGTGTTACCATTTATTTTTTTCAAAACTCTTCAAGTCGACCAAAAAAATATATTTTTTTTTTTTTCATTAAAAATCTTTTTTTTTGTGATTTATTGATATCAAATTCAGCTAAGCAATAAACAAATAGTGCTAAATATAACATTTTTATAAATCTTTGTTTAGCTAAAATATGTTTTTTAATGTTTTTGGCATCGCAACCACTTCAAAAATAAGATAAATCTTTAAAAATGGTAAACACTGCTCGTGTGCAATGAACAGGCATGAATTCAATGAAATATTATGATGAGCGTGTCATGAGCTTCGTTTTTTGTGCTCATGCAGTGCTTTACAATATTATGAGGCACTTTTACTACAGTTAGAGAGCTGAAATATGGTATCCAAGTAGGTCTCGGCGAGTAAAAATTCTACGGGGTACAATGCCTATAATGTATAGTACCATGCAAGAACTTGGTTCTCATCTGATCTCCTTTTAAAGGATGAAATAGCACTCGGCCTTATTTTCAGATTTATACTTTTGTGAGCTATTGCCCTTCAGCAATAGCGTTTTTATACTTTAGCTTATATGACTTGCATTTAAGTTTAGTTAGTGAAATTTACGACATTTAAACAAAGTTATTGATGAATTTTTGATTTTGGTTATTTGTTCTTTTGGTTTTTCTATTTTCTTTTTAATTTGTGGCGAAATTTAGCATTTTTTGTAAAATTTTAACTTTTTTATTATAATTTCGATTTTTTGAAGAATATTGTTTTGACTTTTAGTAAAATTTTGATATTGATATTGGCGATTTTTTTTTTTTTTTTTTGTAAAATTTCTGGGAGAAATCCATTGGAATGATATTTCGTGTTTTTTGTTGAAAGCTTGGACTTAAAATTTCTTCGAATACTTGCCAATCAAACATGCATATAAAACATAAGAATTTATCTTTTAATCCTCGTTAAAATCGGTTCAGCCTAGTTATTAACGGCTAAACCAATATAAACTTTAATCTCCAAAATATTGGCTTCCAGTTAGTATTAGGCGGACCAAAATAACTTGCTTTACGCTCCAGCAAAGTTAGGAAATAATGCAAATTTTTTTAAAAATAACCTTTGGCCTAAATGAAGCACCCATCGGTAGTACTGTACGTAAGCTTATGCAGAAAGTTCGTGTTCTTAGCTTTTTAGTTGACTACACTCATGGTAACCATGGCGGCTGCAGCTGAAACTGCGCAACTCAATCGAAAAATGTCGACTCTCTATCGATCTCATCGACTCGGCATACAACAGCATGCTGGGAATTTTGCAAAAAGACAAGGTCCAATTGACTCAGCAATCGAAGGCAAACGCCCATCCACTTCGTTAAGGGGTCTCAGTTTGGACATTACAGAAAACTAGTCTGACATCGAACTTGGTCGGCTTTTCATTTTGACAAAAAATTTACACATCTGATGATCGGAAACCGCGCAGGTCATTATCGAGCCAACTTGGCGATGTCAGTTGGCCAATGCGAAGTTGAGATTTCACCCATTAAGACTTTTTCTTATCTGGATGCCCTTAAGCACAGATGCTATGCGAATAAACTAGAAACGATCCACACCCTTAAGGTTAATATGGTCTGAGCCATTCGAGAGATAGAATTTTGGGTTGACAGGGTAAGCTACTTTTTACTTAATTATATTTTATTTACCTTTTTTTGAACCACCCTGCTATAACTTTTTTAGTAGTTAAATATTTATCATTCATATACATATTTAGCGCCAACCCAAGCCCATGCGTTAAACCAGTTATGTTGGCCCACATAAGAATAAATTACATTTTTATTAAAAGCCATTATCATTATTAAAAATAATAGTAATAGAAAAAAATCATTAACATTTGATTTATACATTTATATATAATATTGATAAATATTATATTTTATAATTGAACATAATTGCAAATGTATATCCTGGTAATGCTCCTGCCTCCTGATGCACACTTTGCCCATTTTTGTATAACTCAGGAACAAGGCGGCACGAGTTAGTGTTCTCCGACACGAAAGGGAAGTTTGAATATTTAAAATAACGAGAAGCATCTTTACTAAAAATACAACAAAAGAAATGGTTACAATTTAAAATGTGCACCAAACCAATCGAAAAGAGAAGTCTCAAATCATTTAAATATATTTAGACAAAGGACACCGCGTGAAAACACTTAGGTAACAATGCAAAGAACTCCTGTGGTGTCTTGTGTATTCTAGAACTACAACTGATTATCTAATATTGGGAAAACAAAAGCAACCGCATAATTTTAAATGGATATTTCCGTAGACAAAACAGCAAAAGAAATATTAAATAGAACAAAAAATATATTAAATAAAACAAAAGAGAGCATAAAACGCACATTTAACATATAAAATCACTTGAAAACAAAAAATCCTTGAAAAGTGAAAAATAAAAATAGAAAAAATAAATCTGGAGCCATTATGTCTGTTGGTAAAATTAAAAACCAGAAAATTCCACACAAACACACACATGCTCTAACACACACCAACACAACACATACAAAGTTTTGTAATAACCATACTTACCTTCAGTGGCGTGTATTTATTATAAAAACATTTTATTATTTATTTAAAGAAAATATTTATATCATTTTAAGCAGGCGTCTAAATATTTAATCATTATCAATGCTTTCATCAACAATCGATATAAGCAATTGTACGATTACTTCTCCAAACAACATACACTGTGCAACAAGAAGAACCTGATCGTTGTAACGCTATAACTTTTTATGGATTTCCGACCTTGAGCAGTCGAAGTTTAAATTAAATGTTTTATTAAGAATTTGCGATTTTTGAAGAAACTGATGCTTAATTTTTTTCATGATTGGATTTTCCGATTATGTCAGGTAATATAATTTAAAACATCAAAATCAAATTACGAGTGTCCTTCTTTAGCATTTTTCCTTCGTATCTACCTACTTTGAGAAGTATTTAGTTTTACACATCAACTACTGAAACAACCAACTTTATATAACACACGGTGTAATTTTTTAAGTCATGGCAAAATAACCATATACGGACACCACTACGTGATAAAAGACCAAAAAAAAGACCCCTGTCTCCCAGTTTTGCCCAAAGTCCTCCAGGTTTTTTTTTATGGGCCCTCAAAGATGTGGTGCCTCGATGTCATTTTTGCAAAAAAAATTATCATTTACTCAAGCTCATATTTTGCAAACCGTTTGGAATTTTGATAGCAAACCATTCAAAATTCAAGGAAACAATCAACTACAAAAATGAACCTAAGATTTCAATAAACAACTCACTTACGGGAGAAGGCTTTATAGTATCTCAATGTTGAAGTAAAGAAAAAACAAATGAAATTAAAAAATTTTCGGGAAATTTTTCACTTTTGCGGCTACCTAAACGGTGTTAAGAATCATTCCTAGGAAGTTCATATGTTCTAGAAAGTTGTTTATTGAGATCTTAGGTTCATTTTTGTAGTTGATTGTTTCCTTGAATTTTGAACAGTTTGCTACCTATGGATTTGAACAGGAGAAAAAAGATAAAAAAAATTGAATTTTTTAAAGTTTTTTTGCGATTTTGACCTTGAAGATGAAGTTTTTTTTGATTTTATATGTTAACAATTTTTGTTCTTTATGACAAGAGCTACAGAGAGTATATCAAAATTTCAAACGGTTTGCAAAATATGAGCTTGAGTAATGATCATTTTTTTGCAAAAATGACATCGAGGCCCCACATCTTTGAGGGCCCATAAAAAAACCTGGAGGACTTTGGGCAAAACTGGGAGACAGGGGTCTTTTTTTTGGTCTTTTATCACGTAGTGGTGTCCGTATATGGTTATTTTTTTCCGTGTTGCACTATGTAATAGAACACGATAAATTTTATTCCTTTCAATATTTTCTCATAATCCCCGACTATGGATTTGTGTTCATTATAGTCAGTAAAGGAAAGTACCAGTTCTCTTCCATTCCAGCATTTCATCATCCAGGATATCCCCAGAAAAATAAATTTCGAGAAAAAATTACCTGTTAAGAATTTTTGAAAATTGTACTATATTTTTGTTTTCATAACACAATTTTCCAATAAAAATGGTTTTACAAGCATTATCATTATTGGCCACGTTTGTAATCAACTTTTTTCAGTGAAAAAAAAAAATGCAGAAAATATTATATTTATTTGATGTTTTCAAAGAAGTCCACCTTCATTTCCAAATTATATGAATTTTTTCCTTTCAAAAAAAAAAAAATAATAAAAATCAGAAAAAAAAAATACAAATAATTTCTGAAAATTAAATTTCAATTACAAATTGGAGAATGATTTTTTATTTATTTGTTTCTCTTCGATAAGAACAATTTGTAAGAGTAGTATACATTTTAAAAACTAGAGTGAATGTAATAGTAGTAAAGGCCTATATGGACTTAGTTGTGTATTTAATAAGAAATTCATATAAAAGTAGTAAAGTCACTATCTGCGGAGAATAACGAAATCCTTGATAACTTATTGGCATCCTAGAGTTTTTCGTCTTACTCGTTCATAAATAAATGGCAAAATATTGACTAAATATGCAATGCTATTGTATTCTGTTGTTCATGCATGTCGTTTTACCTCAATTTCTATAGATGATATTTGGTCAAGTAATAAATAAAACACAATTATATGATACTTGACCATACTGGTGTAGACATAAAACTTCAAAATTAGTTTTTAGGAGTTCCAACTTGTTTACGAAGATGTGTTTTGACTGACAATTTAAAATATTATATATGATTAGCTTATTCTTCAAATAACTACTAGATTAGTTACCACAAAATTATAAGAAAAATCTATGCAAATATAATCATAGCAAAATGTATTAATAAGCAGTGTTGCATTAAACATGTGTTTTGTCAATGTATCTGCACAGATGAAACATATGTAATGTTTTTTGATGGACTGACTGCCACTTGTATTTAGTTTATTTCATTGCAAATTTTTAACTTGTTTGATTTTTCAATAAAAAATATTAGTTGATTATTGCATTATCTGCACCATTTTTTCTGAGTTTTGTAACTTCATCCGACTAGAAATGGGTCTTTATTTGTAGTTATTAAAACCTACTGCGATCATAAATTTGTGTTTTAGATAAACAATGATTTTTTCATCTGTTATAATTAGTAATTATCAGGCTTGGGGGATCGCAATTACATTTGAATTGCAATTACTTTGGATGTAATTGTAATTCAAAAAAACTCAATTACAATTACATGTAATTATAATTCAAAAATTGCAATTACCATTACATGTAATTGTAATTGACAAATAATTACAAGTAATTCATAAATAATGTAATTAAATTACCCTAAATATAAATACATTTAAAAAAAAATTTATTTGATAGCTTTAAAATAGAACATTATGTGTTCTATTTTCGACAAGAAATTTTATCTACAACTGTACATGCGTGATACTAAAACATCGATTAATAGCCTCAAAAGTCATCAAACAATTTCAAAAGTTTTTCAACGGTCAAATACTAACTTGTTGGCTAGTGTAATTAACCCTTATTACGATTGTGTCACACATTTGAGTCGCCCGTTATATTAAAACTTATAAATTTGTTTTGATCATTTTGTTCAACATCGTGATAAAATACCCGTCTTATGTTGTAAAGTTGTTTTTGTTATTAAAAAGTAAACACATCTTTTTTGGTTTAATAAAAAGATTTATGTTAAAAAGAAAATTTGAATGTATTTAAACTTGTGCTATTTATAATGAATAATACATTTGTTTTCATATACATTGTTTATGTTCGTATATGTACATACATATATATAAATAATTGATGATTTATGTAATTTTTGTACTTTTTGGTAATAAATATATTTATAGTAATCATTACCCTTTTTCACAATTACAATTAGTTTTGTTCAAAAAAATGTAATGGTAATTCAAAAATATTGAATTATGCATTACATGTAATTGTAATTCAAAATTCTCAATTACAATTACATGTAATGTGTAATTGAGGATGTAATTAATTATAAAATGTAATTGCGACCCCCCAAGCCTGGTAATTATACGATTTCATTACATTTCCATTACCATTGGTAAAAACAAATGTAATTAAAAATAAATCAGTAGCATTAAATGGTAGTTAAATTTTTTTTTCATTGTAACTATTTCAAATAATGCCAATGAAAATTCAATGCCAATGAAAAAATCCCAAGTATGATAATAATGCATATAGTAATACACATCGCCGGTATTATCACATAACACTAAATCGTCGGCAAAATAAAATAATAATACTATATAAAACGCGGCTTGAAAATGATGTCTTCACATCGAAAGCGCTCGCCAAACGTACTAAAACAACAGCCAGTGACGACGGTTTTCACCGAAAGGTATGACAACAAATAATTATAAATTGGCTATTCTATCACTAAACTAATTCGCCTAAATAACACCAGGGGCGCTTGCAATACTGCTCTAAAAATACAGTGTTGCCATAGCGAATCTTTACTATTACATCCATCTGTCTCATCTACTCATATCTCTTTCCAATGGAATTAACACAGTTAATATAGTGTTTCTGAGTGTTTCTTCTCTTAAAAAAAATAAGACAACTACATTTATATTTGGGAATTTTTTCACAATTTTTGGGCTAAATTTCCATTATTCTTTTTTGGGCAATTTCTCAATTTTTTTTTTTTGGCATGAATTGTTTTGAATGAATATTTTATTAATTAGAATATTTCATATCCTCGTTGAAAATAATTTCTTCAGCACTTTTGCCGAATTAAGAATCCACTACTTGTATTTTAAAGCTTTCCGTTTACCTAATTTTTGAACCCAAAATTGCATTAACAAATAATTTTCTTTTTACCATTCAGCTGTGAATTTCGTTTTTAAACAATTCATTGGAAATTTTTACAATTAAATGAACTTGCTATCTCAAATGGTCATGATTGTGAATTGAGCTAATAAAAATAATCGGTTAAATTTTGCAAAAAATACCAATTGACTGCAAAAAAATTTGCCTTGCAAGAGAGTTTTTGAGTGCTTTCAAAGTATAGTAGGGCCAACTAATTTAGGCCGTTTCACACTATAATACAAGTATTAATATCTTAGAGGAAAATGAAACGCTGACATGATGAGTTGTTATTGCGTTTTGAAAAAAGTTCAAACCGTGATTACATCAGGATGGCATCTTATTCAAAAGTAATAATATTTGTATTATAGTGTGTAACGACCTTAATTAACATAAACAAGTAAACTAAATTTATAAACTTCATGAGTTCTATAATTTGAGCTTCGAAAAAAATTACAAAATTTCATCATATTTGTTTATTTGTTATACAATAGCTCAAGGAATAATATAAGGTAAAATAGAGAGTAATATGGCGTTCACACTACTAAAATTTAACGTGTTTAAGCGAGTTGTTTAATAAACTAAACCAAAGTGTTCACACTACAATTATCGTGGTTTAGTTTGACATTTATTCAGCTGTCACACAGCTGGTAGAGAAAATAAAGTATCGTACTTAAAAAATGGATAAAAAACAAGTAGTGGAATTGTTTAAATTATATAAACGATGCAGTAATAAACTTTGATGAGCTATTTAGACAAGAAAAAAGAGACTATAACAGGAGGCGTTCTGCCTGAATTAAAAATATTTTAAGCTTGAGAATGGAGCAACTGCAACTCTTATTAATGTTGGCGGAACGGTTTAAACTATGAGAAAAGATTGTGACAGGTGGTAATATTTATTGTAATTACTATTATAGGAGACAAACTAATTTTATTACTCTAAGGACCGAACAAAATTATTTTGGGAAGTCGATTTCCAAGTGCTAAATGATGAAGGATTTAAGATTTGAACTCCTTTGGAACAAAAACAAAAAAAATTTCAAACGACAATACCACAATGTTCAAAAATATATTTATATTAAAAAACTCGCTTATCTATTCAATTTGCTTACACTTTTTGAAATGACGTTTAAATTATGTTCGCCGCCATTATGAAACATGTTTAGTTAACACAAAAATGCAAAAAATAACTACACGAACCTCGAGATTATATCCGAAATCTGACTTTGAAGTGTTTTGCGAAGTGTTTAAATCTAAAACACCTCATTTTGAAGTGTTTTCAAAACCCGCCAATTTATGGGAAAACATTTCAAAAACAAATTGTTTTTCGCTTAAACACTTCAAAACTGCTTTAACACCTAAGTGTGAACGCCATATAACGTTACAATATATACTATTAAATATAATAAATTCGATTAAGTGAAAGTGGTAAAATTATTTGGCAGAGTGTTTGTCCGATTTCGCTGGCAACTTATAAGCCTTTATGATCAGTTAATCAATCAGATTTTTTAAAAAATTGTAAAAATTAACTATTTTTCAGTTTTTCATGATTACATTAAACAGTTAACTAACTATAAACCGAGCAAATGACTCTTAGGTAGTGCTGAAATCAATTCAGCAGAAACAACAAATTTTAAATAAATAAATTGTTAAAAAGAATATTCATAGAATTAACACTATCGACTGGTTTTGTAGTAAAGGAACCACAAAAACACATGAAAAATATATACATATGTATGTAGTGGTAATGGAGTAACAAAAATTTTATTTCGTTGCATAGTGTTTTGTTTTGATCGAACAGAATGAGGGCTTAGAAAAGTTGTTTATTTATCAAAGAGTTAAATAATCAAAATAATCATAATAAAACAACAACTTCTTGTTTTTAAATAGAAAAAATTATATTTTCTTAAGGTTCATACAAATTAATATTTACATACACTTCATATACTTACACACACAACTTCAATTGTAAGAAAATTATAAACTAAATAATTAGAAAAAAATATGACAACTGATAAATGGTTTTGTTCAGCAGCAATAGGTGACACCTAAACTAGATGTAATTGAATTTTTAGACTTTAAAATTTCATAGCAAAAACTAACTATCGAGCAGAACATGTAATTTTATAAATATTTTATTTTTGAGCATTACTGAGGGCTAAGTTGTAAAAAATACCATCCGATAGCCATCAGTCATTTCTTAAATTACCTCTTCCGTAAAGTTGATAAATAATATAGTCATTTTATTAGTAGTCGGCATTCTTGTGAATAAAGTCCAGAACTTAGGTTCTATTTGCTTTTTTTGCATACGTATTTATTGTATATTTAAATATAATTGAGTGTTCATATCTTAAATGTAAATTATTTTTAACTTCTTTTAGCCACTGCTGCATACTGTTTTCTGGACACGACTTTATTCCATTGTTATTGATGGATGCCATACATCCGTTTTACTGAAAGATATATTCGCCTAAAAAACACAATAATTAAATAACTAAAGCTTAAAAAGTAAATTACATATTTATATGTTCTCAAATATGTCCAAACAATTTTAGAAAATCAGCTATTCTATTCTAACAAATTTAGTACCATCCAGATTTTTTTGTAAAAGTAATGTAAACTAAAAAAGTATAATTAGATTCAAAGTCGCATCGTTTTAATATTTTTATTTAGCCGAGATACCTTAGTTAAGACAATGTGGCGTCTGTCCTTGAAAGCAAATCTTAAGGTCGGCTACGCCTCTAAGCTATTAGTTTTAACAAAAATTAGAATATTATTTTCTGGCCAAATATCTTAGCTCACGATACTTAGGGCCTGTAACCTATTACTAATAATGTTGTATATTCATTGCCACAATAGAACTGTTTGATTTGTGCAGGAATTTTCTGAACCGCTATGCAAATATTTAGTTTTAAGATCCAATTTTTTGAGTACGTTTTTGTTATAACATTGTGTTGATGTTTGTTGCCTCTAGATCAGTGGTAAACAAAACTAAAAAAACCTATGAAGCCTTCGTGTTTTCCGGTCATTACATTTGCCCCATCTGTACAGACTCCAACAATTTTCTTTCTATCTATAATATCAAAAAGCTTTTCACTGACTACTTCCTATAAAAGCTTGCCCGTTACATTTCCATGAAATGTTTCTAGAGAAAACATTGTTTTAAAAACCTCGTAGTTGCTATCCACGCAGCGAATACATAATACCAATTGGTCAAGATCATTAATGTCCGTGCTTTCATCTAAACAAAAAGAAACATACTCACAATTTATTATTTTTTCCCTAATAGCGGATTCCACCAAATTTCCTATATGACCAATACGTCGTACTACACTTGGGGCCGACAACGGAAGAGATTTTTAAACTTAGTGTTATAGTTAAGCTTTTCAAAAACTTTTTCTTATAAGTTTTTTAAAAATATCCCATCAGTGAAAGGCCTACCATGCCTAACAATATCTAAGCTTATTAAGCTTAATACCTCCAATTTTATATTTTTATTTTCCGTCCTTGCTTTGTTTTCATCAACTCCAAGTAGCCATTCTTTTATTTTTTCTACATAGAGTCTAGATGCTCAAAATACATTCCAAAATTATTCTGTTACAAAACAAACGCTTTCTTTAATTACTTTCCTAAAACTCCTGCGGCTAAAGCCAACAGGCGTCTTCTTTGTAGGCCTTTTTAAATTTTGGTTTTAAAATAAAACTATGCTAGATGAAATATATTGTGGAAAGGAAACCCTTCCCATAAAAAGGCACTTAATATTAAATTCCAACTTCAAGTTCTTTCTAAGATTTTTTTTATTAAAGCTTGCGATTTTTGAATAAACTGATCCATAGATTCTTTCTTGACTCAAGCATATCCGAGTTTTATCTTCAAAATAATCCAAAACATCACTTTAATATGCTCAGCAGTTTCGGAGCTATTCAGAAAGAAAGTAGAAAATTTTCGGCAACTCTCTCTTCATCTTATTGATCTTATTGCGAAACAAGTGCTATAGGTACACATTTAAACTTGTAGCAAACTAATTAAGAAATATAAATTATTGTTGTTTGACTAACCTTTTATGTTATGGATTCCGAAGCAGACCATTAACTTCATGGGTCCATTTTCATTTCTCAATAATTTATATTATTACCCGATTCGTAATTTACGACTACCGTCTTCCTCGTTACAGAGACTTTTGTAATTGTTGACTTTAATTTAAGGCTAACGTCCCCATTATGGTTGTTTTAAAGACAACTCTACCTGCGAAGGATTTTGCTTGTCTGCAGAAAACAATCAGTCTTTGGCGGGAATCGAACCCGCCTATCTATCATCTATCGAGGCACTCTACACTAAATCGATTTCTGTCTGTGGTTCTAAGTCTAAAGCTAGCCAGAATTGGATATTCACAAACATTAACAGATTCTGCATGTATTGTCTTCTTCGATTGATTACTTGACCTTGAACGCAATTACCTCTATTAAATTTAAGTTACTCTCTAGATTTTCTACCGACGGATAATACCCTGTCTTGCGTACTCTCGGGTATTTTCTTCTATCATTTCCTGCCTATTAAATCGGAGTTGCTTCACCCATACCCAGTCTTCCTTGCCCTCTGCTATCGGATTCTCACGGTTCTGTTAGCTTTTATTAAAGTTAGATTTCATTGAATTGCCATTATTGTACAGACTGACAGCACACTCAGATACGGCTCTGGCGTCTGCCAGCCGATGGCAAATTAATTTCATTTATGGAACTTTCATTAACTCTAAGAAGTCTTTAAATATCACATTTCATTATTAATTCAATTTAATTGTAGATTCAGTGACGAGCTAACTTGAGCAATCGGTATTAGATTACCCATCCAACAATTAATTTTATACAAAGAAATTTAACTACAGTGGCATAAATAATTTGATTTTCCATCAGCTTTTTATATTACAATGGACAATGATGGATAAATTTGGATTTTATGCAATGCATTTTAAGTTTTTGGAAAAAGGTCTTCAATCAGGCTCCTATTGAACTGCACTAACGTACAATTATCTTCATGTGTATGGAAGTATTTAATTTAACATTAAGCGAATATTGGTGGGCACCATTGAATTGTTATTGTATTTTCGCGACATATTCTTGCGTTCCAGTCAGTCCGATGTGAATTGTTAAGGATGCATATTGATGAATAAATGTTTATTATTTTTATTTATTGTTATTTTAGCTGTTACAACTGACCGTCCATAAGTGAACATACTGATGACTGAATATGCACATCATCTAAAGATAAATTAACTGAAAAATGTTAATTTAAACATTCATACATATTTACAAATTTAATTTTTCTAAATGTAAATTTTATTCAATTTGGTTACGAAAAGGTTAGGGAGTAGTAAAGATTTTAACATTTTTAATACTTTGCTCATTTAATTTGGCTGTAATTTCAGACAGCCATGGCAGAGAATATGAAATGAATATGAAATGTGCCTTTTTGTTCAATAACACAGGGCAACAGCAAAAATATGCTCGAGTAACTACTATATACATTTGATGTATCATGGCTACCTTTGTACAAAAATGGTAAAATTTTTAAATTCTATGGATAGATTTTTTTTTTTTAAATTTTTTTTTAAAATTGCAATTTTTTTGAGACGTTTCTTCAAATAATTAATGATAACTCAAAAACTACTAGTCCGATATTATTAAAATAAATTCAGAAAAATTAAGATTTGCATAGCCTTTAATTCGTCTATATATCGCGTTTCAATCGGATCAATAGTATCGGAGTTATAATAAAAAACTTAAGAAAAAAATATATTTTTTACGTAAAAATGGCAAAAATTTTCGTTTTAAAAAAATCATAAAAAATCGAAAACGGCAAAAAACTTCCAGATTCATTTTTTTATCGCATAGCGACATATAATAGCAACAAAATGAGATATCGACCATAAAAATCGATTGATTTTTTTCGAATTTATTCACATTTTAGTGAATTCGCTCATTTTCACAAAATTTTAGTTTTTTGCTTGATATACGCATTATAGCGGGTTTTCAAATGTGTGAAAAACATAAATTTTCCAATTTCAAGGGGTGCATGTCGGATTAATGTTAGATTTGATGAGAAACTTCCACCCACAAAATTTTAGTCGAATTCGACAACGTTAACACGTAGCGCATAGGCCCCAAATCTGAAAAAAAGCGTTTAAATCGAAAATAATTGACAAATTTTCAGTTTTTGCAAAATTAACGCTATTTATTTCCCCTTTTGCAAAAAAGTGGATCCTGGTCCTTAGGGCAAACACAATGAGATTTACAATAAGCTACATGTCTTTAAGTTTTCGAGTTATTACAATGACGAGTTCATCCCACACAAAAATATCTCACCGAGACCATGGAATCAAGACCAGCTAAATGATGTAATAAGAGAACTTGGATTGTCAAAAGCATCTTCGGAATTACTTGCATCCCGGATGAAGGAATCAAATCTCATAACGGAGGAAACTAAAGTTTCGTATTACCGTACCCGAGAAAAAGGCTTACTTCACTATTTTGCAGAAGAGGACGATTTTGTCTGCTGCACGGATATTCCTGGTTTGATGACTGCCATGGGCTTACATAGATATGATTCAAGCGAATGGCGTTTATTTATTGACTCATCAAAACGCAGCTTGAAGTGTGTCCTTTTGCACAATGGAAATAAATTTCACTCCTTGCCAATCGCACATTCAACCAAGGTAAAAGAAGAATACTCTGTAATTGCATTGGTCATGAAGAAGATAAAGTATAATGAACATAACTGGGTAATTTGTGTTGATATTAAGATGGTAAATTTCCTATTAGGTCAACAAAGTGGCTATACCAAATACCCTTGTTTTTTATGTTTATGGGACAGCAGAGCTAAGTCAGAACACTGGAAGAGAAAACAATGGCCTTATAGGGAAACACTGGACCCAGGTATGAGGAATGTTATAAATGTACCTCTGGTGCCCCGAGATCGCATCATATTACCCCCTCTTCACATTAAACTTGGTCTGATGAAACAATTTGTTAAAGCACTTAACAAAGATGGTGAATGTTTCCAGTATATTTCAAGGAAGTTTAAAAGTTTGAGTATGGAAAAGCTGAGAGCAGGAATATTTGACGGCCCACAAATTCGCAAATTGGTCAAAGATACCGATTTTCTCAGTTCAATGTCAGAAATTGAGAAAAATGCATGGGATTCGTTTGTATGGGTTATTCAACATTTCTTAGGAAATAACAAGGATGATGATTATGTTGCGCACGTTGAAGAGATGTTAACTCACTTCCAGAATCTTGGATGCAACATGAGCATCAAGTTACATTACCTTCACAGTCACTTAGATCGTTTTCCTGAAAATCTAGGAGACTTAAGTGAGGAACAGGGCGAACGATTTCACCAAGATATTCGGACAATGGAGGAAAGATACCAGGGTCGCTGGGATGCACACATGATGGCAGATTTTTGCTGGAGTATTCAGAGCAACACTTCGTTATTCAATAATAGAAAATGTCATAAAAGAAAATTCCAAAGTTTGTAGTTTATAATATTTATTTATTTATTTCCTTATTTTATATGTTGTAATAAATTTAAATAATAAAATATAAAATAAAAGAAAATACATGAATAAAACAATGAAATGCATTTTCGATCTATTCCATCGATTTGACTTAGTTACATTTTTTTGTCAATTGCCTTCGGCAAGTAACTTGAAAACTGTTTAACCGATTTAAAAGATATGTAGCTTATTGTAAATCTCATTGTGTTTGCCCTAAGGACCAGGATCCACTTTTTTGCAAAAGGGGAAATTTTGCAAAAACTGAAAATTTGTCAATTATTTTCGATTTAAACGCTTTTTTTCAGATTTGGAAATTGGAAAATTTATGTTTTTCACACATTTGAAAACCCGCTATAATGCGTATATCAAGCAAAAAACTAAAATTTTGTGAAAATGAGCGAATTCACTAAAATGTGAATAAATTCGAAAAAAATCAATCGATTTTTATGGTCGATATCTCATTTTGTTGCTATTATATGTCGCTATGCGATAAAAAAATGAATCTGGAAGTTTTTTGCCGTTTTCGATTTTTTATGATTTTTTTAAAACGAAAATTTTTGCCATTTTTACGTAAAAAATATATTTTTTTCTTAAGTTTTTTATTATAACTCCGATACTATTGATCCGATTGAAACGCGATATATAGACGAATTAAAGGCTATGCAAATCTTAATTTTTCTGAATTTATTTTAATAATATCGGACTAGTAGTTTTTGAGTTATCATTAATTATTTGAAGAAACGTCTCAAAAAAATTGCAATTTTAAAAAAAAATTTTTTAAAAAAAAATCTATCCATAGAATTTAAAAATTTTACCATTTTTGTACAAAGGTAGTCATGATACATCAAAATTATATAGTGGTTTTAAGAGCACATGAAATTTTTTTTATTTTGTTGTGCTGTGTAATCTATAAACTATTATCGAGTTATCCTAATTCATGTCGTGCAAACGTCTTAGTTTCATATAACGATATAAAGATCTCGACAACTAGAACTAGAAAATTTAACAATTCAGCGCGCCAACTACTTTAAAAAACAACTTGCAGTTACTGCTACCCACAACCTGGTTGATTTGAGCACAGCTTATGTCTGTTCTGTTTAAGCAATTCTGCCTAAACACAATCGAATACGAAATCTGTCTCATTGGACGTGGCCTAGAGAAGCGTGTTGCACAAACAAAAAACACACGTGCCAAATAAAGGTCAACTCAATTTCAATGAACTTGAGAATGGCCAAAAACACAATCATTAATGAGATAATGATGGCGCCAAAGACAATTAAAAACAGAGCAGACAGACAATACCTACTTGAAAATCGTGTGAAAAACCCAATGAAATAAAAACAAAGAAATTTGCATTGTCATCACTGACATTTTATTTTAATTAATTGAAACATAAAAAAAATCCATGATTTTATTTCCAAAAATATTTTGAAACGTAAAATTCTTAAATCCCTAGACAATAGTTTTATAAAAAACGACTTTAAAATTGTTTCTTTAGATATTGTGTTGTGGCTTTAAACGTATTTCTTTTATTTTGTGTTGCTGACAAAAGGAAAGAACAATAAAAGTATTAAAATATAAAATATTTGCATTACAATTAAGATTTGTACTCGTAAATATACTGAAAAAATAGATCATGCATTCAATTTGCCTTTTCGTTTTGTTATTGTTCTTTTACCCTTAAACCCAATCAATGTGCCATGGCATGTGTTCACACACAGAGCCAAACTCCCACACAATTATTCACTCATTTATTCTCTCGCACTTCCATGCATCAGCACTCCGGTTTCCCTGCGGCAAAACGTTTCAGTTTAAATGCACAAAGTGGTTTGTTTTGTTTGTCTTCTCTTACACTTTACGGCCACTTTCATGTCTGCTTCACAATTCAGACATGAAAGTGGCCGTAATAAATGAAATCAATTGTGTGGAAATGGCAAGCAGGGATGTCAATATACCATTTGATTTGAATAGTGTTTTAAATATTATTTTGTTAAATCTTTTAAACGATTTTTTAAGATGGAACTTTGGAGTTGTTTCGACTTGGCGACTAAACATCCTTCTAAAAAAAATGTTATGTCGACAGCCAGGCAGAGATGAAGGCCTCGTAGAATCTTATATATTAATGTAGAGGGAATATGGAAGGAGACCACTTCCATGATGGGTTCCTTTTCGACCCCCTTTCGGCCTCTATGATTACAGGCAACCGAAATGTAATTTACGACAACCTTACTTTCATTGAGTCACGTGCTCCAACCAGCCTTTAGTCTTGACCTTATTGGTTTCAGACTGTCGACTGGTAACTCTCGGCCTTCTTTCACATCACGCAGTCTCTAGTAATTTTCGTTTCGAGGCTCAGGTACCTCATGGCATCCACATTTAACAAGCTTCTACCAGTAGTCCTAAATCTTATGCTAGCCAGTGCCGAATATACACACACAATGTGCGCTGCCGTCTCAGCTTCTTCCAGGCACAGTCCGCAAGCATCATCTCCCTTGATTTTCATTCTGGCTAGATGATACTTGAAGTTCCCATGACCTGTCACCAACGCAGTTATCCAGCTTAAGGTGCTTTTCTATTGTATCTGAGCACCTTACTGGCCTTCCTGCCCATGGGCTCTTTGAGCACCATTCGAGCCTGCCTACACGTAGTGGTTTACTGAGTTCCCCAATTGCAGAATTTTAGCTCGCATTATGCCATTACGAAATGCTACTCAGGGTTCTGGTCCAGAGAAATTCAGAGCAGATCCCCTTTTTGCAAATTGGTCCACCGCTTCATTCCCAGCTGTGCCTGTTTATCCCTTAACCCACCATATGTTACCTCATTATCCGCGGCACATCTGTTAAGTTTTAAAACACATTCCAGCACTAGTTTGGAGTACACATTCACCTGCCGACGGGTTGTCGAGTGCAATTAGAGCCTATGATCCTTGCACCCGACATTCCAGCAGGTGATCCAACGCATGCAGCAGCCCAATTAATTCTGCCTACTCCTCTCAAATGGAGACTACAAGTTCACCTCAGCTGAGTATACACCTGCTCCTGCTCTACCGTTCATAAGAGAACCATCAGTAAAGATGCTGATATCGTTCTTCATACTCTCATTGTGTATAACGCCTCGCGCAACGAGTATCCGATGCAGTCTTTCGACTATCGTTCTTCTACTCATGCGTTCCATCGGCATTTGAGCTTCCCTAACCTCCTTACTAACTAGGTCCAGGATACTGTTATTCCCGATGTTCGGCCCAAATCTATACCAAATGCCATCGCTCTTCATCCGCAAAGCTGACTTTGCATCCGTTGACCTAATAAATAAGTCCAACGACAGCAATTCCAACATTGCCTCAATTGCCTGTGTTGGAGCAGTACGCATTTCGCTACATATACAAGCAATCCTTTGAACCCCATCTAACTTATGCTTAATTGTAATCTGAGAGGCTTTTGGCCACCAAACCACAGATGCATACATTATTATGGGTCGCGCCATCACTGTGTAAATCCAGTATGCAGCCTTGAAGAGTCTTAGTATCAACTCCATGTTGGCAGGTAAGTGCAAAAGGGCTACTGATATGCAAGTGTTATTTAAGATTATGCTGGGTACCCGGTCATTCCATTGTTGTGGAAAATGAGGTGTTCGCGTAGTTACTAAGGCTGGAATTTGAAAAGAATACTGAAATGTTCTAAACTATTACTATTAAACTATTATTAGGTTCATTTTAGACTTGGAGAGGTAGAAAGTATTGTAGGGTCCCAAGGTCCAAGGCCCATACTGCATCTTTAGTTTAGGCCCGAAAGTTCTTGGGGTCGTTGCAAGTGTTATAACGAGTCATTATTCGGTTAGAGCCAGGACCCAGCTTATAGGGTAATGACACTATATTTTGTGGGTTGTGTAAGGCAAAGAAGAGCTAGTGTCAAAGGGTTAAACGCTATCACAAGCAATATTGATGATACTGTCAGATTCATTATGGGAATTAACTGGCACTTTCCTAATTGCAGATAATTTTCAAAGATTAGTATCTGAGAGAAAAAACATAAACAATAGGTCTTCGAATGCAAAAGTCTAGTTTAAACCATTCACGGCCATTCCTAGCTTATTAAGCCTAAGTTAAAATTTTTTATATATTCATGAGGCAAATCTCTGCAATTTAAAATTCTATAACAAATTCGGACGTCAAAGTTTGTTGTCACACATAAGCAAGACTTTGCAACCTGATCTGAATTTAACTCGATCTAAAGATTCTCAAACTTGTTTAAACCCTCTTTAAAGTAAGTTTTAAAGTAAGAGTTTTCCATCATCTCTCTAGCCAAATGTTAACTGTATATGCAACAAAAAAACTCTAAATTAGCAACACTTTCCACAAAATCAATATTCAATTGTTAAAAAAAATTAATTTGTAACTGAAACAAGACTCTAGAATGGCTGGATGAATGGTTGTTGGTTGGTGGTTGGCTGCCTGCAAGATGATGATGTTGATAATAAAAGAATTTTGGTTTTTGGCGTGTGGCTTTAAACTTTTCTTTTAAATATTTATTAAAACTTTTTATGTTTTACATCTTTAGCCGAACGACTTTAAAATTAAAGTCAAAAATGGCAACAATAAGGATTATTGGATTGTCTGCATATCGGCAGTTAAACATGCAAACATTTCGTAAAATTTAAACAAAAGTGTTTGTGGATTTTCAATTGTTTTTCTTTATGGTTTGTGAGGAATAGAAATGTTGTATTTTTGCAAAAATTAAATTTACCACTGTAACGCGATCTTCTCTTTAATAAAATTGCAACGAAAATATTCTTTTTTATTCACTTTATTGTCAAATTGCTATCACGAGTAATTACAGTCCATTGATCCAAACTGTAAAATATAATACTGAGAATATTTAAGGTAATCGAATAATGAAGTTGGCCTTTGCCGTCAGCTGAAAAATTGCTAACAAAAAATTAAAAAATAAAATAATTATGAATATGTAGAAATATTTCCAGTGGAAAATTTGTACTATTTAACTTCTCTTCTGTAGTTAATGGATTTTAAATGGTACAATATTTGTGCATTAAACATTTTTCTTTTCATTAAAATAAATTTTCTTTTTGAAATTTAAAAAATGAAATGTTAAAGTTAGGCTTAGGTTTTTTTATTCTCTCTCACGACTAATATTTTTATACAAATAGAGTGATTAATTTTAAAGAAAAATTGGGGAAAATTTAATTAGACACTAACTGAATGTAATGCATTTTCTTAATCGCCACAACCGTCTTCAGCATTCTGCGTATCTCTCTACTTTGACCAACCAAAATTCGAGAATTTGAATACAATTTGAATTCATCGCCAGTTGGTGAGAACGAAGTTTACCGCTACCTAAAGCTTCCCTCTTGTTTGATGTTTTGAAAAAATCAATAAAAAATTTCTTATTTTTTCAATGCATGACATTTCATGTTGCCGTTTTTTTGAATGCGTAGATATCAAAAAATGGGCCAAAATAAAATGTCTTGGGTAATATTTGCAAAATATCGTGTAATTAACCGACTTCATAAAAGCAGAATGTTATCAAATCGTCTGTAATTTTTGTATAAATTTCATAGAACTCAGTTAATTCTGAACCGTTGTTATTTATTTCTTTATTTTTTTGAAAGTTTACGCTTATAAATTGGTTGCATTAAAAATGGTTTATAATTTTTAAAAATTAAAGGGTTTGCATGGGGCAAATCATACTTATAAAACAATTTTGTGAATTCATATATTAATATAATGCTAATATTTCACAAAATTATTTCTAAAAATAATGATAACTCTATAAAAAGTCAAACACAAAATATACAGCTTCAAGTTTAATCTTTTTTCTTAATCACGTTTAGTAGGCCAATATGTTGGTTGTTCCCTCGAAACTACATTTAGTTTTTATATAGAATTTTTCAATTGCAGCAAATAAAACACACCTTTTGGAGTAATTAGTCTTATCCCCAAATCGTATGTTTGAGGTTGTAGTCGCGAGCTGCTAAGAAACAAGACCTAGCGATTTGTAAAAATCGATGTACAGACACTTTGATGTTGTAAATCTAGGAAGTGAATAAATTGGAGAAACTAGTAACTTGACTGTACCAGTCGACTGGTAATTGTCGATCTTATTTATCATCACGGAGTCTATAGTAATTGCTAGCATTTGTTCAGGTCCTCTATGGCTAAGTCTTATGAAACAAAGTTTTAAAAACAATTTTAGCTAATTCCCAAAAACCCAAAACGTTAGTGGGAATCGATAGATACGGGGACGGTACCCAAAATCTTCGTAAGAAGCAACAATACCTAAGGATAGGAAAATAACTACGTTTCCAAACCCGTTTTGCAATCTTGTATAGTGAAACACATAAGCCCCGAATATTACCTAAGTCGTTCACACCTCCTCCAATTTATTTGTGAGAACAATATTGAGCTAAAAAAAGTTTCATTTCACTGCTTCGTGAAAATTTATTTTATGTTATTTCCATTAAGTGTGACAAAATTTACGAAAAAATACAGGTAAATGATGAACAACATTTTGGAAAACTAGTAAGTAGAATTCCGAAAAATCATTTTTATACATACCAACTGAAAAGTGGCAAAGGCATTCAGGTCGTTATGGACTCATGTGTTGATCATGAGAAAATAAGAGCTAGCCTTCTAAAGAATGGATTTATAGTAAAAAGTGTAGCCGACCTTAAAAACCGAGAACGCGCGAACCAACTACTTTTCCGAGTTAATTTGGAACCTGAGATACGAACCATCTTTATAGTTTCAAATATTTACTGCACTCAAAAATTATCGTATCGTAACCTCGTCGGCGCAGTTCAGTGTCTAATCTGCCAAGAATTTGGTCATTCTAGAGTTTACCTGTATCTTGTAGCACGTTGTGTGCGGCTTGCTACATGAAACAGTTAAATGCGATAAATCAAGGAACGGCACAATAATTAAAGAATGTACACAGAAAAACATTTTTGCACCAATTAAAACTTTTAATTATATTTAAATAAAAGTATAAATAATTTTTTAATTGATTCAAAAATATGTTTGTTTAAACCATAACAAAAAAATCCTAATTAAACAAATAATTTAATCAATTAAATATTTACTTAAATTTTAATCTGAAACCAATTAAAACCTTTAATTAGTGAAAATATTTTTTCTGTGTAGTAATTGCGATGGAAACCACAGAGGTTGTCTCGTTAAGCAGCTAAAGCATCTACCCAATGCTCAGTTAACCCAAACGACCACTTAAAATGTATAATACGCCGATATCTTAAATACCAACCGTACTCCTGTATATAATGCGCAACCGACAGCAAATTCGAACTTAATTTGTATTCGAAACCTAAAAAAACAAACAATGATACCCGTTATAGGCATTTGATTTTGGTTTAATGCTTATCCCAAATTGTCCTCGGAAATATTTATTTCTGTTACTAATCGCTAAAAGTTTGCTCGAAAAATTCACAATTGTAACAAATCGCTAAAAGTTTGCTCGAAAAATTCACTATTGTAACAAACGCTTAAAGTAAAAAATATAAATTGAAAAAATTTTCTATTTTATATGGCATCTGAAATGTTGTTGTTGTTGTATATTGTTATTTTAACCCGAATTATGTGACAAACAAATCTTGCATTGAATTTCTAGTTCGTGGAAATTGGAAACATTATAAAGATTTCGTAATCAAATATTTCTGTAAAGTATTCCAGAGTATTAATAAAATTGCATTTTACGTTTATTTAAACCACAATGAATGTTTATTTTATTTTTTTTTTTAATTTTTATTACTAATAAATTTATACATATTTTGTTATAATTTTTTTAGGTTAAATCTAACGTTATGGATTATCATATAAAAATATTAATTTGAATTAGTGGTTTTAGAATAATTCTTATACTTAAAATTTAAATCGCTAAATTTATTTAGATTTAATCAATTAATGTAGTTTGCAATAGTAGCAGCATTTTAAGTAGCACAACATTAATATAACATTAATATAGCAATAATATATTGAAATCTTTCTAAATTTTGCGTTAAAATACATTTATACTGAAATAAACTTGAATTTTAATGCCTGGTTCAGTTGCTGCATTACCTTTTACATTATGCAACTTTTATCGCTGGTACACAAATACATATGTACTCTTGAAATTCGTTTTGTGCTCTCATTCGTAGTTTTAATTTTGAAGTTTAAAATGTAAACAAATGTGTACATTCACACTAGTGCTGGCAAAGTATTGAGTATTGGGTATAGAGTACCGAGTATTTGATGATTTTTTTTGAGTACTCAATACTCTTAACGATATACATAGTTTTAGAAACATGAAATAGAAACTTGAACAACTTCATTAAAACTTTGATTAACAGTGCGGTTTTATTATGTAAACAAAAGTATTGAGTACCCAATTGATAAGTGTTGAGTTGTATTGAGTAATTAAGAGTAGCAGAAATTGCCAGCACTAATTAATACATTTTGCTGCAACAAAAATTTCAAGATATAAACACAAATGCAATATTAAAGAAGAAAAGAGAAAAATTGCAGCGACAAAAGTTGCATAATGTAATCGGGCACTTATTTAGTTTTGATTCTGGGAAAAGAAAAAGAATAATTCGTAATAAATAAATGGAACTTATAGATTACATAGTATATTAGTACGAAACAAATTGCTGTTCTTAGCAGAGGAACTATTCTTTTCAATAATTGTATTTTGAGCCATTATATTTAAGAACAGATTAATTCTACCGGACCTTTAATTATTGTAAATGTGAACCAACTTCATTCATTTTTTCCCACACACACAGAAATAAATATTTTCACCAATTAAAGGTTTTAATTGGTTTTAAATTAAAATTTAATTAAAAAATTAATTGTTTCAATTATTTTTTTTATGAGGAAATTTTTTTGTTGTATTTTAAACAAAAATATTTGAATCAATTAAAAAAATAATTTAACTTTATTATAAAACTAATTAAAACCTTTAATTGTTGCAATTAAATGTTCTTTTGTGTAGTAATCTACGATTTCAGGCGAAAATTTAAATTTCTTTGGCTTGATTTTTCCGTATTTATTTAAATGTAACTTTATGATTTAATTGGTGAATAAATGTTTGTTTTAATTACATACAATGAAATTTATAATCAAGCTTAAATTCGTTTTTATTCTCTCTAAGAAAGAATTAATTAAAATACAAATTAGGTGATAAATTAAAGAAAAAATTAGGAAAATTAAATTTTAGACACCAGCAGGAGCGGAATGTACATTTTCTAGACAGCCACGTCCGTCATCAGCACTCTTGTATCTAATCTACTTAGAGTAGTGTTTAGTTGTAAGCATCATCTATTGTTTTAATATTTTTTTCAGAATGAACCGTAAAAAATTAGGAAATTTGTGATGGAAAGACTGATCACAAAACAAAGAACCAAATTTGTTTAATTTTATTTAGAAAGTTCAAATTCAAAATTATTTTAACGTTCGAAATTCACCTAGCGCTCCAAAAACAGATTGGCTGAACGTTTTCAGCGACTAGTGATTTTGTGTGATCTTCCAAGTGACCTTATGCATTTCAAAAAACGTCCACCAGGCGACGTTCTTAGCAGTTGGTGATGTCTAGGTAGTCTTTGAAAGTATTTACACAAGGTAACCTTGTTTTCATGTAATATTGAAATGGTTTACGAGTGAAAGCCAGATGATGAGCAAATACGTATTTAATATGTTCGTCGCATTCAAAAATTGCGACTGAACAGCTGTATAAAACTGCAGGTTATTTCTTTTTTCTCCTCTTTAGGTCTGAATTTTCATTAAACTTTAGGTTACAAAGGAAACTTTCTGGATGGGCGTTATAACTCCTTTGGTCGTACCAGGACTCGTTTCTTAAGTGCCACTAGCACGTATGTACATACTCGTACATACTTTGTACACTTTGTTTTATTAAATATATTGATTAGTTTTTTTTTGTAATTACAGTCAAAAAAACAGCAGGTGCACTAATTAGATATGGTGAGGTGACATTTAAAATTTTGGCGTTAAATATTATAGAATGGTATAATTACTTATCAACATTTGTTAACTGCTTTCAGATAAGTAGGAGTATACTTCGATACTTAAATTTTTAAAAGTAGTGAGGAATCTTTATTATAAGTTTGGAGAGAATAAATACCATTAGGAATTAATCCCCAAATAATTTAAATTTCTTTTAAAGCATTTGAATTTATACTTTTTTCAATTCATTCCATAAAAAATAATATAAAATTTTAATTCTCAAGGCTTAACAATGAATTTATTCCCAAAAGAATAAATTCTTAGTAGAATGAAAATTCGATAGAATGATTTTATATTTTTTAATTCTATTTAATGAATAGTTGCTTCTCTTCTTTTAAAACTCAATCTTATATTTGTTATGTCTCATTACTTCTATTGTATTTTAAACAAAAGTCAAAAAAATATAAAATATTTGGAAGGAACCCGAATTTATTCGTTTTGAAGAAAAAATGAAGAGAATTTTGTTTTCATTTCCGCTAAAGGCAGATATTCGCCCCTGTTCTGTAAACCAAATCTGAATAATTTTATTCGAAAGAGGAATATTTCAAATATTTTCGAATTTCTTCAACTCTTCTTTCGGACATTTTTTCGTTTTATTTAGAACAAAAACTATTTTTACAATGATTCTTTTTGGTGTCTATACGAAATATTGTAGTTACCAAAACCCATAGGAAAATTTTTTAAGCAGTTAAAGCGCCTTATATTGAATGGCGGTACTTCGGGTTTGAATCTGAATCGTATTTCAGCGAATTATTTGAACATAGTTCAACTAGGTATCGTATGTGTTAAACAAGTTATCAAATTTAGCATATGTTTATGTACATATATGTATATCGAGACAAATCAATTTTATAATTTTCGTTTAGTTGCAAAAATATTAAAGTTTTAGTAATTAATCGCATTTACCTGAAAAATTTAAGCTAGGAAAATAATTTTATATATTTACATATAATCAAATCACAAATATGCAAGGCCAAGAGCAAACATATGAAAGTTGCCGAATATACACTTCTGTGACTGATAAAATAAACTGAGTTTAACTGGTTTTAGAAAATTTATGTTTGATTTTTGCTAAACTTTAAAATTATTTAATTTTGAATAAAGTCTTTGGGCAAAATCATAAAAAATATTTTCGGGAAAAAACATTGGTTAAACATATTTTATATGAAAAATATTTTTTAGGATTTTGGCACTTTGCTTTCAGACATTTTAAGAGAAAATTACAGATGATGACGTAAATATGCAGATCAGTTAATAACGTACACATTCAGAGTAGCAACAGTGATTAAAATGTTTAAAATTGACCCAGTACAACGCAGCTTCCTGAATGCAAATACATTCAGGAGGCTGCGTTTAGTGGAGGACAGTTCAATAATTCCCAGACCTTTTGTATTTCCAGGCAGTAAGTTTTAATAAAATCCTACTCTCTCTGACCTAATATTGGGCTACTATCGGTTTTTGAACTAGATACGGCTATTATTTTGTTTTTGACAGCCATACTAGCCTTACTCAGATTAGTAGGTAGTGTGATAGGCTTTCAGTCTGGGGTTGTGGGTTCGATTCCCACCAAAGACTTTGTTCTGTTACACTAAACAGGAACGCCAGAAAGATGATTGTATATAATTGGAGTACTTTAAATTCATTAACGCAGTTTGGCTAATAAAAAAATCGAAGAAGCTAATACTTGAAGTTTATGTCTGGAAAACCATGATATGATAGCGCATATTTACCACTAGCTAGCTTTGGGCTTAGGACCACGGACAGACAAAATTTTTGTTCATGTTTTTATTAACGATCAGTACTCTTATCTCTTAAGTCTAAAAGAAAAAAACAAATATAATTGTTAAGAACAATATTCTTCAGCTTTAGTCATATGTAACCACGATAGCTTAGGATATTACGGTCCAAAGGATTTGAATGCATTTCAAGTTTCTATAAATGCATTACTGCATGTATCGCTAATTTTTTATTTGCTTTAACTAATGGCACGATTAGATCCTTGGGTATGTTTTAGTTTTAATATAATCAGCGACTGGGATTATTCGCAGAATCTTGTTTTGACGCCTTTGAATTATTTCTAAGTTTGAAGCTAAGACAGTACCCCATATGTATGTAACAAAATTTCGTAATAATATATTGTTTTGTACACTAGAAGTTGGAGTTTCTGCCAATAAGACATTTTTGTACCAAGATATTATGGAGTACCCTAAACTTAGACCAGTATTAGCAATAACAAGAGACTTTTTGATGAGGGAAGGGGTTCAAAAAGGAACCCAGTAAGTAAGTACTCTGTTTCGGTATTCCCCCTACAAAATAACAATATTTAAAGCTTTTGCCTATGAATAAATATTAAGCTACATATGTGGCGGATACTATTTTAAACTCGCTTGAAAGCAGTGATAGCAGTGTCTATAATATTGCATCAAGAAAAGAAGCAAAGAAAAATGTGACACTCAATTTTTTTTCCATGTTAGCCACATTTCATCCCGAATTCTCATTTTCACATATCTAAAGCTTTCAGTAAATTTCAAGAGACATCAATCAACCAGGAGAAAGCAAAAATTAAGCTCAAAGGCTGAAAAAAGATGAAGATTTTGCAGTCTATTCTTCCAACAATAAATAAAACATTTAAAAAATTGGCTTCCCATATGAATATTTTATGAAATTTTATATTGCTATATTCATATGTAAAGGGTGTTTTTTATAGAGTTATAGAACTTTAAGTTGCAATAAAACAACGATGGATTATTCGATTGACATGAATTTTATTTATCCGAAAGATAATCTTGTGGCATTACATTTTAAGTATGATTTCTGGCATAGACCGCCACGGCTGGCGCGAATGTAGTCCAATCTGGACGTGCAATTTTCGATGACTTTTTCCAACATTTGTGGCCGTATATCGGCAATAACACGGCGAATGTTGTCTTCCAAATGGTCAAGCGTTTGTGGCTTATCCGCAAAGACCAATGACTTTACATAGCCCCACAGAAAGTAGTCTAGCGGTGTTAAATCACAAGATCTTGGAGGCCAGTTCACAGGTCCAAAACGTGAAATTAGCCGGTCACCAAACGTGTCTTTCAATAAATCTATTGTGGAACGAGCTGTGTGACATGTTGCGCCGTTTTGTTGAAACCACATCTCCTGGACATCATGGTTATTCAATTCAGGAATGAAAAAGTTAGTAATCATGACTCTATGCCGATCACCATTGACTGTAACGTTCCGGCCACCATCGTTTTTGAAAAAGTACGGACCAATGATTCCACCAGTCCATAAAGCGCACCAAACAGTCAGTTTTTCTGGATGTAACGGTGTTTCGACATACACTTGAGGATTACCTTCACTCCAAATGCGGCAGTTTTTTTTTGTTGACGTAGCCATTCAACCAGAAGTCCGCTTCATCGCTAAACAAAATTCGCCTATGAAAATCGGGAACAACGGTAATCTCGTTTTGGGCACTATTTGCAAGTGTTGTTCAGGCGGGAGTCTATTCATGATGAATTGCCAAACCAAACTGGGAATAAATTACTTGACAGCTCTTAAATCGGTCGCCATCTGGACAAATAATGCCAACTTAAAGTTCTATACCTCTATAAAAAAACACCCTTTATATTGCTTATAACTTTGTAATTATAATTTAAATTAATACAAAATATAAAAATTGATTTCAATATTTTTTTAACCCATTATTTGAAATAACCCAATGAAAATTAGTCAAAAAACAAAATCGTAAAGATTGCGCAAACGAAAAAAAAAGTCTAACAAAGTGGGAAGTGGCGGAAGAAGAAAGTTGTACAGTTCACCAAAAAAATCGAAAATTTAACATAAAATCACTTAACACGTTGACGTAAATGACGTGTAGATGCATATGCGTGTGACGCATATGACGTCTGTGGCAGTCCTAAAACAATTATTAAAATGTATATCATTGCTAAATTAATTTTATCCTAAATTCTTCAATCTGTTTTAATAATAATAATGAAAATATTACATATATTTTCATAGTTGGGGGAAGTGCAATAATTTTGCAATCTCACACTTAGTGATATTGTGGATTTCTAGTTATGGTTTCAAAATTTGCAGCCTCAATCAACATTAGTGATAGTGAGTTAACAAGTTGCACTACAATTTAATTATTTGATTTTAGAAAAGCAATCTGCAATATATTGCCTCTTTTTTTCACCAATTTGAGTGCAACGTAAAAATTTTGCACTAAATTTGAAGCACAATTTTTTAAAGTTTAGTGAGAGTGTGATTAAATGCAGCTTTTTATTGATATTGTATTAATTGAGTGAGTAAAGAATGTATGCACCAAATCTGTGTTTAGTGATAGTGCAAATTCTTTTGACTATTAGTGAAGATTTGCAGTTTATCACTAAGCTGCAAATTTGTTTGCAATATAATAGTGCAATGCTGGTTTTAATGAAAATTTAGTGCACTACCTCCATCTATGAATATTTATATATTTTCTTAAGTCCGATCAGCGTAATCGGCAAAAAAGAAAAACTGTGTTTTAGGAAGCCCCCACTGTTATTCAAGTGAGCGTCAACGTGTTAATTTAAAATTTTTTATAATAATATTTTAATTTTGTGATGACTGATCCACATAAAAAAATTTTAAACCTTTGCGTAAAGTGAAAATTGCCAGACGTACCAAACCAACAGCCAGTAACGACGATTTTTACCGAAAGGTATGACAACAGTATTTTATTTACAGGCGGAACAAATATAATACGATTCAAATTAGCCACAGTTTTGCGAATTAATAAAAATTATTTCTTAATTTTAGAAAAGCCAGAAATACATATTTTTAATTTAAAATTTCTTTTAACTAAATTAGAATTTTTTGAAGTCAAATACTAAATATAAAGTGAAGTCCAATACTAAACATAAAGTATATTTAAGGATGCACAACTCTAAATTGACATATTATATGTACTGAGATTTTATAAAAATAAAAAAATTGCATTTTATTACAAGGTTAACTCTTTGTTATTAGTGTTCAAATATATGGGCCCCGCGCATTCTGGAAGTTCACTTTACAGTACTTTTTCAAGCTTTTGAGCTGTATCTTGCCAATGGTCTGTTCCAAAAAAAGTTGCTTTAAAAGTCTTTAAGTAACCCCTGAGATAATAATCCTAAGTGGTTAAATTGTACAAGTGGTGTCCAATTGATATTGGATCAATTTGAGACATTACGCTTTCTTAAATTATTTCCTTTATGCAGATGAAAATTTTGATGTCAGGCTTAAGTTTGGATTATTCTCTGTAAGTTGAAAGAATAATTTTTATTACAAATTAGGTGATAGTGTGGCGCACTATGCCACTTTTTCTATGCAGAATTAATAACACCTACATAATTATGTTCAAACCAAAAACTGTAAGAAATTAAGATGTGAGAATAAATCTGATAAGAAAATGGAATTTAACCCTTTAACGACAAAAAGTCAAAATTACCACTTTGGCAACTTTTAATGCAAACGTAATACAATTTATTCTTTTATTTCCTTTCACTTATATCTAATTAATTTATTAACTTTCACAATTCTTTTACTTTCTTCTCTTCAATTTCTTCACTTTCATCAATTTCATCATCTTGGTTGCTAAGGTGAAGAAAGGTTCGATGCAGAATAGTTAAAATTTTTCGAATTTTTGATGGCCTTGTTGGGCTTTTTATACTTTCTTTCAGGACAACATCCAAATCGGCATCACTTTATATAAAGAGCCGATGTTGCTGCTACGCGACTTATTATTTTGGCTTATTTTCTTTTACCAAATTCTGCTGTTTTGCTAAATGGCAAACGTGGGCATCCAGCAAGGCCTGTTCTCAGAATTGAACCACGCATGATTTTGGTAATTAAATAAATTTATTCTTTTGTGACTTTTTTCCCACTTTTGAGCTAATCTTACCCCAAACAAAATTATTTTTTGCTTTATCTGTTTTTTTTTATTTCATCCGAAATTGCATTTACACCAATTTTGCCAACGATATAATTGAAACAGGCATCAAATTTTTAATTTGTTATGGATTTTTTTTACCATATTTCGGTTTTATTATAAAGAGGTTACCTTGAAAACAGAGGCATTACTTTTAAAGTGCAAAAAATTGCAATGTGAATTGCTAATAACTCATTAAATAATAATTATTCTATTTTTTTAATTTCAAAGAGACCAAATGGTGCCAATGTGTTAAAGGCTTACAGAAAGTCAAAGTTTTTGATGAATCGTGTCGTTTAAAAGTTAAGTAGGCTGGCTTATGAGTATACGAGCCTAATACGAACAAAAGTCCTACAATGGCTGAACTCATTAAACCTGAAAAGGTGGAGGGAGGCTACTACATGTAGACAGGCTCGAATGGTGCTCAAAGAGCCCCTTGGCAGGAGAGCCAGCAAGGTTCTTAGATACAATAGAAGTACCTTAAGCTGGATAACTGCGTTAATGGCAGGTCATGGAAACTTCAAGTATCATCTAGCCAAGATGAAAATGGAAGACAATGATACTTGCAGACTATGCCTGGAAGACGCTGAGACGGTAGCGCACATTGTGTGTGAATGTCCAGCACTGGCTAGCGTAAGACTTAGGACCACGGGCAAAAGCTTGTTAAATGTGGATGCCATGGGGGAACTAAGCCTTAGACAAATGCTAGCAATGACTAAAGACACCGTGATGAGAAAGAATGCCGATAATTCCCAGTCGACACTCTGAAATCACTAGAGTTTAGATTAAAGGCTGGTTGTAGCACGAGACTCAATGATAGTAAGATTGCCGCAAGTTATGTCGGTTGTCTATAGTTATTGAGGACGGAAGGGGGTCGAAAAGGGACCCATTTAGTAGTGGTGTGCTTTGTTATTTCCCCTACATTAATAATAATAATAACTACCGGCACCAAATAATTTGCACCAAAAAGGACCTCACACTCAAAGTGATTGAAGAGACTCAATTTCCATACAGAAGACTACGAAGAAAAAGATCAAGGGATATTATGTTTGTAGTCCGTGCCTGAAAGAATAGTAGAAGCGCCAAGCCTTAGTTCACATTAGAGTCAGGGCCCTAAGCGCGATTACCAGGAACTTAGGGATGTAAAAGGAAAACGACCTGCAGTCGGCGAAACATCACTTAAGCAAAGAGTAAATGATTGATAATTGCGCGGGACCCAGTGATAATTAAGGATGTCGGAACTAGTAGTCGATGCATTTAAAAAGGGATTCAGTAAACCCTTGTTCAAATATAATTATGTCCTAAGCTCACACTTTCTGTTCTCATAAAACGACTTTGGTCAAAAAAATTTTTTAAATGAGTTTAAGTATGTTTTTGAGATGAAAATGTTCATTAATTTTAAGAACACGAAAGCTTTTAATTTTAATTAAAATTTTAGCAATGGAAAATTCGTGCAGGTATAATTTTCATTAACTTATTTGTGACTTTAATTAATGACGTAATTAAGTCGTCTGTAATTCTTTCTGTTCACAAAAAGTTATTATTTGTTTTATTGATTGGAATTTTTACTTTGCATTGGACTGAAATTTAAATCTTTATTCCATTTAAAAACGATATGGCTGTGAATATTCTAATTAACACTAGATATACCAACAAATTTACATACCTATTTATACCAAAACCAGTCAATTTGACTGTATATGACATGTTCTATTCATTTATATTATAATGCTTTATCGTTTGAGAGAATTGATGAGATATATAAAAATTGGTTCTAAGGCGAAGCAAGGGTTGTTTTTCCAATAAGCGGGGGTGTGAGGGGCAAGGCCCCCCGCATTGATAACATTGAAATTAAAAATTTAGGGATTTAATATCTCGGTTATTTATGAAATATGCCCAAAAAAATATGAAATTATATCCCAAAAATCAATTTATGTCACAGGGCAAATAAGTAATGTCAAAAAAAAATTGGGGCATAACTTCCGTTTCAGTTTGAGGCATAAGTTCGTACCCCCATAAAAAATAAAAATATAAAAACTCATCAATTATATTCCAGTTTTATTCAGAATGATCATGTTTACATGCTTTACAAATACTAACTTTTTTTTCCACGCATTTTCCGCACACATATTTCTTACAGATGTCACAATTTGTAGTTGTCTTGTTGTTATTACAAAGTCCTATTTGGCACCATTTACGTACTGGCCGGGGATTCTGGGTTGCTGGACGGAGAATTTCACTTGCCCTCCCTTGGCTTGATGACTTATATTCAGATGTGAGCTCTTCAGCTGATCGAAACAAAAAGTCTTTCCTAGAAATATTCTTTCCTGTTATACTTCTATACAAAATCCAGGAATTGATGCCGGCCAAATCTAAAATATTGAAAAATACTTGAAGTGGCCACCTTCTGGATCCTGATTTCACACTATACTTTCTTGCCATTTGATCAGTTACATCAACACCGAATTTGGTTTTATTGTAAAAAGATATAGTTTCAGGTAGTTTCTTGGAACTGGTATCAATTTTGACGCCTTTGTGTTTAGTACTCAATAAAACAACCTTTTTGTTAGGCTTACTCTTAGAAACAGTAAGTGTGCATTCATTTGTTTCATATAGATGCGTTGAAAAACGTTCCATACCATCTTTTTTTTCTTTGCAAATTTTTGGAAGCTCACGTTTGTTGCAACGTACTGTACCAACCAATGCAGTATTTTTAGCTAATAATTTTGATGCCAAGGGGAGGCTGGTAAAAAAATTGTCGGTTGTCACACACCTTCCTTTCATGATATAAGGTTCTAGTAGTCTTGTTACAACAAATTCACTGAGAGGAGTTGACGAATTTCGTTGTTCGTCTTTTCCTAAATAGGGAAAGCCATTTATAACATACTTCGTTTCAACATCAGAAGCCAGCCAGAATTTTATGCCAAATTTGTCTGGTTTGTTTGGCATATACTGGGTAAATCGACATCTAGCCTTCGTTGGAAACAGTTGCTCATCTACTGTGATAAATGCTCCTGGTTTGAAAGCGTTTTGACTATTCTCGATAAATTTATCCCAAACAGTTGATACCAGCGCAAATTTATCCGTTTGCAAGCGCTGACTCCTCTCATTTCTTTTATCAAAGCGAATAAAACGTAAAATTTCCGTAAAGTCATTCCTGCTCATATTTTCGGAAAAAAAATCAGGACCCCACTTTTTGTTCCATAAATATGATAATTTCAAACCTTTTGCTTCGTATGCACCACGGCCATACAATATTCCAATAAAAGCCTTCAGTTTTTCCTGCGAAAGGGTCCACTTCTTACCTAAAACTCGAGAGGCTTCTATTTCAGTGCAATTTCTAATATGTTCTAATATATGATGATCAATCAATAGTAAGAAGGCACTGCTTATCTCTTCTTCCATAATATTTCTTCTAGCATGTGCTGTAGGCCCAGGTAAATCTTTGAAAATGCAATGACTTGGTAACCTTCCAACGGCACCCCCTTCTTGTATTTTTTTCCAAATTGTTCCATCAGCAGAAACTTCAATTTGCATATTTTGTGTGTTTTCCTCTTCAGAACTCGAGGAAAGCCGCATACATCTTCGTTTTTGCGTATTATGCTGTTGTCTTATGTTATCTTCTTCGTCACTCGATTCGCCTCCAACATTTTCATCAAATTCCTCGTTATCACTGCTTTCAATATGAACACTTTGATTACCATCATCATCCGTATCACTGTCGCATCCCAAAAACTCATATTCGCTATCACCACCATCAACGTCTGATAGATCCGAAAGTATATCTTGTATTTCTTCCAATTTCAAAATTTTTCGTTTTTTCATTATGAGCAATTTGTATGTAGCAAAAGTAATAAAATTATTTCTTACTGAACAGAACAGAACTCAATGAATAAATAATGGTTTATAACAGTTTCCTACGAAACTCAATGAATAAATAATGGTTTATAACAGTTTCCTACGAAATTCTTGATAAAAAAAAATAAATAGGGAGATCCCCGAAAAATATGAAATTTGAAAAATATGCTGTTATACAATACTATTTTACCAGGGATGTGCAAACATTTTTCTTTACACGCCATTTTCCAAACAAGGGAATTTCCTAAAAGTGAAGAATATAAAGCATTTGCACATAGAACTACAAAAACGTGTACCAGGTCAAAATGACTGGTTTCGGTATAAGTACCAAAAACAAAAAAAAAAAATTTTGTTATGAACACAAAATCAAATTAACTTATCAAATTATTTGTATTTAATTGTTGTTATAAAAGTCATATAATAGTTTCGAAAAAAAATAAATATACATAGTAAATATTTATGAAATAAAAGGTAAAACTAGTCATTTTGACTGGTATGGTAAATCTAGTGTTAAAAAAAACTAAAACTAAATATCTTTTATCCACATAATTAAGAAATATAATCTGAATAATTTGTTATTTAATTTCTCCGCCTATAAAATATTTCGAATTGTAAGATGCTTTTAATATAACAAGTAAAAGAATTAATCTACGAAAATTAAACGTTGCACCCATTGGGAGTTAATCGATAAACCGGTCACCACGGTTACTGAGAACTGCGTCGAAACGATTGCTTTTTAACCGACTTCAAAAAAAGAAGGAGGTTATCAATTCGTCTGTGTGTTGCTTTTTTTTTGTATGTTTGTGCCTTCAGAACTCTGTCATTTCTGAACCGATTTTCAACATTTTTGCACTATTACAAAGGTTAAGGCTACAGATTGGTCCCATTTTAAAAGAAGTTCAAAAGTTTAAAAATTAAAGGGTGTCCCCATACAACATACATGTTTTTACGTGTATTATGAACTTTATAGGTCACCAATTTAAAATTAAAAAAAGTGCGTATCACTGTAGCTACCAATAACAAAAAGTAATTAAAAAATAAAATTAAAAATTAAAGGGTGACCCCATAGGTGACTTAATTTCACCTTTATTCTCCTATCTTTTGAACCGTTATAGACAAACTTTTGAAAGTTGCACAGAATGTTCGTTACTATGTCTCTTATAATAAGTATAAATATTTAAAATTAAAAATTAAAGGGTGTCCCATTAGTTGGTTTATTTTGATATATATCTATATGGCCAAACTTTTGAACCGTTATAGACAGACAGTTGAAATTTACAAAAAACTTGTATTGCTAAGTCCGCTAAAATAACAAGTGTAAAATATGAATTTGGAAATTAAAGGGTGTCCCAATAGTTGGTTTATTTTGATATATATCTATATGGCCAAACTTTTCAACTGTTATAGATAGACAGTTGAAATTTACAAAGAACCTATATTGCTTAGTCCGCTATTACAACAAGTATAAAATTTGGATCTATAAATTAAAGGGTGTCCCCATTATTGATGTAATTTGACCATTATGTCCTCATCTTTGGAACCGTTATAGACAAACACTTGAAAAATAGACAGAATGTTCACTACAATGTCTGGTATAACAACAAGTATAAATATTTAAAATTGTAAATTAAAGGGTGTCCCAATAGTTGATGTAATTTGATGTATATGGACACAAAGTTAAAATTTAAAAAGAATCTGTATGACAAAGTCCTCCTTAAAAAGTATTTATATTAAAATTTGAATTTAAAGGGTGTCCCAATAGGTGACGTCATTTGATATATATGACCATATCTTTTAAAAAGTTATTGATAAACACTTAACAATTAGACAGAATGTCCATTACTATATCTGTTATAATAAGTATAAATATTTAAAGTTATAAATTACAGGGTGTCGCAATAGTTTATGTAATTTGATGTATATGACAAAACTTTTAAACCGTTACAGACAGATGGTTGAAATTTACAATGAACCTGTATTGCTACGACCGCTATAACTAGTATAAAATTTGAGTTCGGAAATTTCAGGGTGTCGCAATAGTTACCGTCTTAAAGAAACATGATTTTAAGTTTGTCTGTTTTGAAGTCGGTTTTTTTTGCAAGAATTATTCATAAAATAATTACCAGAGTTAGACATTTTTCAAGAATCTTTTTAATATATTATGTTCTCCGAATATGTCAAATTTATTCTTAGTTCTTTCTGAATTCTTTACATCATTTTAATTTCCCTAATTTAATCGTATAGATTCAAAATTACTACCGCACTGTTCATTCAAAATTATGCAGTTTTGACTATATTTTTTAGTAAATTTTTTATTCAAATTATTCTTTAAATTTGTCAGGCTTTTAAAATTTATATAAAATAATAAATAATAATATTGATTCAACAGAAATAAGAAAAATTAAGAACTAATAATAACTACTTAATTAAATTGTAATTATAATTTCATATATACATACATTTGTTTAATTGTAAAATCTGTTAACTGAGTGAGAATTATTAGAGAGGAATTTCGTATGGTTTGTATTCGTGATTAGACTATGGAGTATGTGAGATTTATAAATGCTTAGAATATTAAAATATTTACATTAGTTGTTCTTGATTTTCTATGATTTTATTTACAGGTGGCGATTTGATTGGCATCACTTTAAACGCCATATTTAATGCCGTAATCTTGGTAATGACCGACATGAGATCTATAGTGCGACAAATTGCTGAGATTGCCCAAGTTGCCTAAATTCCCGCTTAAATGATGATGATGGTGATGATGGTGTGAACTGATGAGAGCAGCAGCGGCGGCATTTGTAGCAACGGCAGATGATACTGGTGGAGCTGGTGGACTGGCCGATTGTATGCTGCCTGTGGGACTACCGGTATCCATTTGGCATGATTGATTCTGTTCGAAAATCATATCTCTGAAGCCCAATGAAGTGTGGCCGGGCACTATCGAGGAAGGACTGCTGGTGACAACTGAATGATTGTTATTGTTGTGATGATTGTTATTTGTATTGGTAGGTGTATGATTGTTGATTGAGTTGTTTATGGGTTCAGAGGGTGGTGTTTCCGGTGTATACCAACCACCATGTGCTGGACCGTGAGGTGTGGTAATGGTTGTAGGCGAATTCCCCGAAGACGTGGTGGTTGTGGTACCAGCACTAATGCCTCCTAGTTGAACACCATTGTGACTGGCTCCTCCTGGAGTTAGAGGATGAGCATGACTGGGTACATGATGGTGATGATGATGCCTTAATTGTTGAGCATGATGAGCAGCCGCCGCATGATGAGCATGCATTTGTGTTGAGGCTGCCACGGTAAGATTTTCTTCATTTAAAGCATGATGATACGGATAGGCCGAGTGATGTAATCTGGGATTGTAGACATTCATAAGAGAGTCCACAGTAAAGCCTGGATGATCTACTGCACCGGCTGTCAAATGATTCATTTGAGCCAAACTATCATGGCAGGAATTCAACATGGCAGCAGTACTTAGACCAGCTGTCATAGAATCCTTACCACTTAAACAGCCCAAGTCCATACTTAAAGGTTCCTTCTTAAAGTGATGAGCATGAGCCATGTGTTTGGCATCAATGATGCTCCCGTTGGCCGTCATTAACTTTAAAGGTTTCATTTCGGCTAATTTTTCATTCATCATAACCTGGCGTTTCATGGCCTCCTCCTTTTCACGCATGACATCTTTTTTCTTGAAACGACGACGTCTACGCAAAAAGGATCCATTGTCAAACATATTGTAGGAGTCGGGATCCAAAGTCCAATAGGAACCTTTGCCGGGCTTCTTGTCATCTCTAGCCACCTTCACAAAGCACTCATTCAGACTAAGATTATGGCGTATGGAATTTTGCCAACCTTGTTTATTGTCGCGGTAATAAGGAAAGCGTTCCATAATGTATTGGTAGATGCCGTTAAGAGTCACCTTCTTATCGCTGGAATTCTGTATGGCCATGGCAATGAGAGCGATGTACGAATAAGGAGGCTTGACAATTTCCTTATTCTGGTGAGGAGCTCCTAAGCCATAAGCAGAGGCTGGATAAGAATAGCGGGAATACTGATCGTAAGCATAATGAGCGGCTGCAGCAGCCGAGGCTGTAGTCATGGCACCGGCGGCTGTAGCAGCCGACGTTGGATAACCGGCGGTTTGGGCGTAGTGACGTGAAAATGTATTTTGATCGGTGAATAAAGTATGCATTGTGAAGAGCTTTTTTCTCTATTATTACTATTAATTTTGTTTAATTATTTATTTTATTTTATTTGCTTTTGCTTAAAAAAACTTGTTTTCTTGCTTTGAATTAATTAAGCATTTTTCAGTTTTATTTTTTACTGAAAAACTCTTGCACACTTTTATTGGTTTTAATTCATAATTTATTTTTATCTTTTTAAATTTTCATAATATTATCTTAAGAATCTTTTTTTTTCTTTTATTTTTGTTGTTTTAAAGTCTATACGAACGGGGGAAATTCTTCAAGTTTATTAAAATATTTATTTGTTATTTTATTTATATTATTGTAATATTTTTTTGTTGAGGTAAAATGAAAATACGTTTTGATTTCTTTCTCTTGTATTTTTTCTTTCCACAACGTTCGTGTATTTTATCTGTTGGACGATGCGTTCGAACAAGTAACACGTCAGATACTGAATCTGTGACTGAAACAACATTGAATATGAGTCAGTACGGATACATGAAAATCTCTACAGGCACCCGCACTTTTGTATAAATACAAACAGCCACATCCGCACATAAAAACTGTGAAACAACAATAAAATGTAGGCAACTCTAAGCTACCACTCCATGCTCACAAATCCTATATCGATATACATACGTACATACATCCATGCCTACATGCATAGCAGCGGATGTTTTGAATGGGTGCGAATGTGTGTGTGTGTTGCTCAATGTTGTTGTTTTCATAGCACAATTTCACCACCATACAAAAACAACTCGCCGGATTAGTTAAGTCTATTTAAAATTTTGAATTGTCCTCTTTTTGTATCGATAGTTAGAGCAAGAACGAGAGAGCGAGTATTTGTTTTTTTACTCCCTTAATGGTCACCAACCAAAACAGAAACAAATATTTAGTTAGGAACTTGTTTGTGTTTCGTACCTACCTAGCGTGCATACATGGACGCCATTCATGGCTTTTACGATGTTCTTCAGTTCCACAAATATGAATGGTCTTTTTTTATTCTTAACGGAATTCCCGCCTTTCTCTTTTCTCTTTAAAAAAAAAAAATAACTACAAATATGTTTGAGTTTATGTATTGGAGTATTTAGAAAAACAATAACAATATACATACGTATGTATTTTGCTTAATTCTTACTTAATATCTTCCCACCGGAAAACAAACTATTCCAGCATTTTTTTGTTAATCAAGTTACCTGTATTGATTTTATGGTAACTCATGCTCACTTTTTTCTAGACTTATTTTTAGGTACACACACGTACATATGTATTTACATATAATTGTGTTGACTTTAAGTTA
Organism: Phasia obesa; assembly: GCA_949628195.1. Taxonomy (NCBI): domain Eukaryota; kingdom Metazoa; phylum Arthropoda; class Insecta; order Diptera; family Tachinidae; genus Phasia; species Phasia obesa. Next base: position 84,440,843 of record OX451217.1, on the reverse strand, counting down.
GGTGGTCATATTCTAGGGCATATTAAGATGCCACATAATGAAGCAATGACCACCTCTGTTTTCATTGGTCACCCGTTGTTGTATTTCTGTTGTTTTGTAGTATTAGTTATTCAAATTTGAAATTTTCCTCAGATCAGAGTTGCCACATCTTCACATTATTATTAATAGTTTTTCTTAACCCTTAGAGTTTCATACGAGTCTAAGAGAGCCTTTTGTGATTTTAATATACAGATTTCAATTTCTGTGTGGCCTGACATGTGGTCTGGCGTCGAGAATAATTTTACCATAAATTAAATTGGATCGTAATACGCGAGTCGCAACATTCCAGATATTTTTATGCAGATTTTAACACGCGAACAACAGAGGCTTTGGCCAATTATTTATAGAGTAAATAAAATTTGTATAGATTTTTTGTCAAATAATAACCAAGTAATTGGTATTAGGAGAAAGTGTATTATTTTGTTTATAACAAATATTTTTTTTGCGTTGCATTTTGAAGTGTTATTTACATTTAAAACTAGAAAATTCACGATAAAGTGATTTTTTGTAAAATAATGAATAATTTGAATTGACACAACTTCTGAACGGGCTGAGATATCCTTATAAAATTTTAAAATAATATCTATACATCTATACATATAATAAAGTAACTCATTTCCGTCTGTCTTTCTGTCTGTCTACTTTTCATTTATGTTCGTATCACGTAAAAACTACTGAATGGATTTTAACAACATTTTGTGAGGGGGTACCTAAGAGAAATTGGAGAAAAAGCAGTGAAAGTACACAGTTGAACTAACCGGATATGAATACTTTATTTTTTATAAAGTAAAAAATAAAACTGTTGTATATTTTAAAAAACAGATCGTTTTAACTACTTAGTACGGCACGGCACCTTTAATTTTTGATATTTCAACACAGATGGCGCTAAAAGCATGTGAACTACTTACAGCCAAATAGCCAATTGAATAAAATTTGTATTTTTTAAGTCGCGTACGTGTTGTATAATTTGGTTATTTTATGAAATACATACTTAGGTAATTATGTGATTACATTATTTTTGTTATTTTTGCGTTAATTTTTAAAATTTGGTAAGAATACTACGACTTGAGTGTGGCTATAAAATTCTGTTATTGTTAGTTTCTTCTTAGTTTAGTTGCATTTTTCTCTTATAGGTACTACTCTTTATAAGTAAGTCTTACAATAGGTGTGGAATACTTTCAAAGCAAAATCGAGCAAAATATTATCAGGACGCCCACGACGAAATTAAGTCAAGCTTAAATTCGTTTTATTCTCTCTAAGGAAGAATAAATTAAATTACAAATTAGGTGATAACATTTAAGAAAAATTGGGACAATTTAATTTTCAGACACCAGCAGAGCGGAATGCACATTTTTTAGACAGCTAAGTCCGTAGTGTTTAGTTGTAAGCATCATCTATTTAGATAAAGGTATACAAGAAAACTGTACTCAATCATCAATCGTCCTTTGGTGAGAACGAAGTCTACCACTACCTAAAATAGATAGATACGAAGAGTGCTGATGACGGACGTAGCTGTCTAGAAAATATGCATTCCGCTCTGCTGGTGTCAAAAAATTAAAATTCTCAATTTTTCTTTAATGTTATCACCTAATTTGTACTTTTTTTTTCTTAGAGAGAATAAAACGAACTTAAGATTGCTTCAAATTCCATCTGAATGTAAAATAAGTTTGTATGTATAAATCGTATATAGATTTGAATAAAAATTAAATTGGTTAACTATTTTTGTCGTTAATGTTCAACAATTTTTTTTTTTTTTTCGTTTTTATTAACTACAAAATTTGGTTCAGTGTATACTATACTTGGGGAAAACTCTGAAAAAATGTTAGTCTTTCGTCTTCCAATTCACAGGCCTTTAACATTTTAACGAAATGGGCTATCAGAAAAAAAAATTGATTATATTTAATTCTAAATTTTGATTCGGTCGATATCTTAAAAAAATAATTCTATCATTATTAGGTTCAGTATATCAAAAGTACCAAGTTAAGGTAGGCCAAAAATTAAAAAAAAAATCCAAGTCAATTTTCTTCCCAATAAATAGAGAAAATCCAGAAATGTAAGAACATTTTCAAGAACTATCTAAATTTAAAAAATTATAACATTTAAGTTATAAATAAACTTATGGTGATGGTTCGCAAACAAATGTATGCCTGAGGTTCGCAATTTTGAAGGCTTACTCACAAGCCCCTCCGTCTTAGGGGCCGACCGCCCACAGTTTCACTCGAAAACACCTCTTTTTTCCTCTATGAAATTTAATTAAATTAATAAGATATCTTTAGTGGTTCATGAGTTACCAAATTATTACCAAAATAAAATGGAAACGAAAAAATGTACATTGCCTCTACACCTCTTGACATCACAAAGCCGGTTTCAAGCAAATGATTTCATGAAAAATGTCATCGTGTAATTTGACTTTAATTTGTATCACAATTAATAACAGAAATTAAGTTTAAACAAAAATTCACATTTAATGGCAACTCTACGTCTTATTTCATTGTTTCATTATTTTCTAAACCTCTCATTTCTGCTTAATTCCTTCTGCCCTCTTTAAATGCTTTATTCTGTTTATCTCATTGTCGGGTCTAGTAAACTCTCTATATTTTGGCTTTTTATAAGCGAAAAAGTGTACAATAAAATACACTCACAGACTGGTGGCCTGGCAGACAGACAGACAGGCAGACAGGCAGATAGATAGACATGTTGTATGTTCTTTTAGCTTTTGGTTGGGATTTATTGTTTTTGTGAGGTTTAGTTTGTACAGGTTTTCCATGCTGCCTCTGTAGCTGCAGTCACAGCCACAACAGATGATGGTTGCATTGGTTTTTTTGGTGGGTGTGAAAGAGATAGTTTGGATGACTGCATTGCTGCCAGCATGACTTTATTATGATTTGCCTAAAAGTGGGTTGATAATATTTGTCAATATTGATTAAAGCTTTTTGCTGCGATTGGAAGGAAGAGTGCTAAAAGAATTTTGTTCAATGCACTTTGTTTGCATTGTGTAGGGAAGGTGTTTTTGTTTTGCATTTTAACATACTTTATAATATACAAGTAATTATACCTACTTTTATATTGAACAAATAGGTATAGATTAAAGTTTCTAATCGGGTTATTTTCACATTTAAACAATATTTTCTCTCACCGTAATTACAAATATCTTTATTTGGTCAGAACTGCTAACAATCGCTTGCTTATCTTTATCATCACTTTGATAAAGGGTGTACTAAAATTCGTGATATATTTGCAGCCCTTAACAAACAAATTGACAGATGACAGATTGCTAAGAGCAAAACTATTCTAAGCAATAAAACATATTTTACCTCCGCAATCTGCCAAATAGTAACTTTTTTGGGAAAAATTAATCCCAATTTTTTATTTTTGTAAAATTTTAAATTTATGTAATTTTTTATTTTTTCAAAAAATTTAGATTTTAAGTGAGTTTTCGAATTTGATGTGATTTTTCTTTATCTCAGTCTATGAGGAAAATTTTATTCTTTTATTGATAAACGTGTGAATTTTTTTGGTAAAGTTTGGTCTTGAAATTATTATGTTTTCGGTTTTTGGTAAAACAGCTAGTTTTTTTTAAAATTGAATTTTTGTAAAATAGTAATATAGTTTTTTTTAAATGCTATTTCGCTTGAACTCTGCAAGTTTGATAAAATTTTGTTTGCTGCTGGTTTTTTGTAGATTTTTAGATTTCAGAAAGCAATAATTTTTTTTATTGAATTTGTTAAAAGCTTCAATATTTTTTTTAAAAATTTTGAAATGATGTGACATTTTCTAAAATATTGATTTTTAATTCAATCTTTACTTTTACGTTAAGTTTTAGAGTATTTGTTGTGAACTTTTGGATTTAGCGAAATTTCTTTTTATAGTATAATTTTTATTTTCGTGAATTTTTGGAAAGATTTTAATTTAATTGATAATAAAAATTTATTAATTTTCATTTGTAATTTTTGTTTTTTGTGGATATTTTAGGTAAAATTTAATTTTTGTTCAATTTGTGATTTTTCAAAAACATTAGCGACATTCAGTGTTTGATGCAAATGGTCTTGTGAAAGTGCAAGTACGTTATATCATTCAAATTTAACAAATATAATAAGTATTTTGTTGTTGGATTTCACAAAACAAGCTAACATAATACGCACTTGCACCGTTTCAAGACCATTTGCATCGAATACTGAACTTCGCTACTATTTTCTGCTAAAACTCCAAATCTATCTTAACCTTTCGATTATTTTGGTATATTTCATACATATTGTTTCACAAAAAAAACCAACTGCAGCCGCAAAGAAATGTCAAATTCGTTGCAAATATTTGGACCGGTGATGATTTGCATTTACAAAATTTTCAAAACTTCATCTGAAGGTATGTTTGAAGTTCCCATGAACTAGGTTGCTCAGAAAATCCATTTAAGCTACCAATAAGTATTTTGATAAACGTACTTAGGTCCCAAGTAAAATTTGTAGGAATAACAAACAGAATGAAATTATTTCACTCGTGGTGAAGGGTATAAAAATGTTATCTGTTTTCCCTTCTTAAAAGATTTCACAAATTTAAATAAAATCAATAAAATCGAAATAAAAATAGTAATTGGCCAATTATGCAGTTATTATAAATCATACGAGTATAACGTTTGAAAATCCTTAAATAAAAATATTTATTTTCACGTTCCAACACTTGCACACATATGTATATAAATGAAGCCAACATGAGATAAATCCTTTCGCTTCAAATTCACCCCACTTCCTAAATGTTCAATCAATTGGGGAAAATTTACAATTTTCTATTTGAAATTCAACAAACTACAATCTGCTTAAAAAAAAAATAAATATAAATATTAAATTTCAATCCTTTTTTATCAATAAAGACTATCAAACAAACATTTGACCCACTAAGTACAAACCGCCCACTTACAGCCACAGCAATGATACAGAAAAGGCAAAAGAAGCAAGAAAAAATAACATAAAATTTCTGATTAAGTAAATATTTTAATTTATCATAAATTAAATATTTTTGTAACCTTTTTCGATCAACAAAAGATTAAGTCTTAAATAAATTTTAAAACATTTATCTCAAACATACACAAAGTTGGCAGGCGTATGTGTCTGTTCATGCGTTAATGTGTGTGTTAAAAAGAGAATAAAAGACAACCAGGATCAATGAAATTAAAAAAAGAATGAATGTTAAAAAGCAAATATAAAATTATCCTGAACTAATATTTTCATAGGTCAGGCTAGTAAAAACATTTAAAGAGTGAAGGGAAGGAGAATCGTCGTTCTTTGCCATGTTTTCACTACTATTTTTCAAATTGTTCTTTACAACTCCATTGTTTTTTGCTACATTACAGTTAAAACTTTTATAACACCACCACCAATGTATGGATGAGTAGATTTTTTTTTCATTGTTTTATTGGCAATCTATTTTCCAATAATAAGCAAATTAATTAAGAATAACTATTCACATAAGTTTTACCCTCCATTAAGGATAAAACATACATATATACATTCGTACAGTTTTTTTTTTTTCAATGTAAACATATAACTAACAAAAATAGACTTCAAATGTATAAAAACTTATTTTCTATTTAAATGTATTTACAAATAATATATTGCCAATATTAATAAAAATAGCTTTTATTTTACAAATGGAAGGTCAAGAACATGATGTCTTTTTAACCTCACTTTCATCCAGTAAAGAAATAGATTAGAGTGGTTGCTTAATCTTTCCAGGAATCTCGAACTGTATTCGTTAATTTCAAATTTGACCTTTGGTATGCACAAGTCTCTATGAATAGTATCGTTTTTCACATACCATGGAGCATCTACTAACATTTTTAGAGTTTAGGATTGATATCTTTGAAGAATTTCTAGATTCGAATTACTAGCCGTTCCCCAAAGTTGAATCCCGTATGTCCATATTGGTTTCAAGGTAATTTTGGTTTTAGCAGCCAGTACATTCGCTTAGTTTTGATGTTTAAATGTTCCTTCTTAGCTTTTATATGATGTTTTCATGTTAATCTTTTATCAATGTGCATACCAAGATATTTAAAACAATCAGATCTTGGAATTTCCTCATTGTTTAAAAAAATAGGGGAACTAGATCCCCTTCTTAGTGTAGGGGTTATGTGTGTTGATTTTTCATCATTAAGAGAAATGTTCCATCTTTAAAACCAAGTGGATATATTTTTGAGATGAGTTTGGAGCTGATTAGATGCTTCTTTTTCAGTCTTATTACTTGCCATTAAGGCTGTATCATCAGCATATGTAGCTGTAGTAACATGTATAAATAGTATAGATAACAGGGCCCAGAACGCTTCCCTGAGGAATATCAGCTTTAATTTCAAAAATATCAGAAATTTCTTCGTTAGTTTTAACATAAAAACAGCAATTTTTATAGGTACGATTTAAGGACCAAAAAGAAAGGTGCGGGAAGAAGTTTTTTTAAATTTATATAGAAGACCTATGTGCCACACTCTGTCAAAGGCTTGTTTTACATCCAAAAATACTGCGGAGCAATGCTGTTTTGTTTCCAATGCATTCCTAATAACCTTCACAACACGATGACACTGTTCGGGTGTTCCATGCTTGCGTCAGAAACCAAATTGATGTTCAGGAATAATATTTTTATGGTTTAATAAAGGCTGCATTCCACGTAAAAAGATCTTTTCAAAAACCTTAGAAAATGTGCACAAAGGGCTTATAAGTCTGTATGATTTAATGTCGTTTTCTGGTTTAGAGGATTTTGGAAACATCATAATATCTGCACATTTCCATTGTGTTGGAAACATTCAAACATTTTACTTTAGTAATTCAAAATTCAAAACTAAGATCGAAATTTTTCGTGCTCTTTAAAAAAAATTACCCTGCCCTTTTCGAATTTTTTATTTGATCAAGACTTATTTATATCAGACAATCTCACTAGAAGGATCTTAAATGTTGAGCAGAAAATTTTGATTTTTTTATTGGCGTTTGACATTTAAAAGAGATTTTCTTTCCTCTTCGAATGCTTTTTAACGTGAAGCTACACATAAAAAATTTAAATTTTACAATAAATATTTTAGCTCCTCCTTGTGAGTTTATTGATCAAGGTATATTTATACAAGGTAAACTAACTGGGAAGACCTTAATATTAAGGGTTTTTTTTTAATTTTTTTACATGAGATTTGTTTTATAGAGAAAACAAATCTGGAATGTCAAACTCCATATAAAAAATTGTTCTGCTTAATATTGCCTTGGTGTTTTCTTTTCATTTATATTTTTCCAATTATAAAATGTCGTAGTGTTGGTTGAAGGACTTATTCAGTAGATCACTTTGTTATAATCAGAACTGTAAAAACATCACGGACATAAAAAGTTGTCTTAATAGTTTTTGCACCGATTTTAACTTTTAAACGGACTTGGACATCCAGGTGGAATGAGGTAAAAAAGACAATTTCAATTGAGGTCGTTAGATTACCAGGCATTCTTCTGTATTACAGGCAACCACATATACTGCAGGAAGAAGCTGCCAGAGGACTGTGATTTAGCTATACACACAAGGATACTGATTTAAAAGCATGAATAAATAAAGCAACTAAGCAGGATCTCAGTGTTGAAGTTAACAAAAAGAAAAATGTTTGCTTGGTGGTATAATATGTATAAAAAGAAATAGTGTTTAAAAGTGTAAAACAATTTTAAAAAGCTCTATCTCCTATGAAATATAATATACAAATTAAAATGTTGCATATCCTATTTCTTTGATAAGTTTGTTTAAATAGAAAATTAATAACAATTGAAACTACCTAGTAGATAGATACGAAGAGTGCTGATGACGGACGTAGCTGTCTAGAAAATGCATTCCACTCTGCTGGTGTCTAATTTTTTCTTTATCTCTTTATAATTAAGAACTTAAGCCTAAATAATTAATTTATTCATTTAAAAATAGTTCAAATAAAATTCATATATGAATTATGCCTGCCATCTGCAAGAGCATTAAAGGTGAAGAAGAAAAGTAATAAATAACTCTATTTATTTATATTTTATACACCGTTACAACAAATAAGCGATATGTATTACTTAGCTGATGGCTTTATCTTTTTCTATTTTTACTGTAATTAAATATCATCTGTATTTTAGTCACGCGATTGTGACTTTCGCTATATCGAAAAGGGGTAAAATTATTAGTTTTCAGGAAGAAAGTGAAAGTTTTTGTGAAATTGCTTTGACGTTAAACCGATCCGCTAAAAAAGTGATTAATTAAAATAACACCTTCTTAAACAGACGCAAAGAAGTAAACTCAAAATTGTCTACAAAAGAAAAGTAACAAATAGCGAATGAATACTCGTATACAGTAAATGTAATCCGTTTATTCCCCGCCAAAAATTAAAGAATGATTTAGGGTTAAATTATCGGCACATAATTTTTCCAACGAGAAAATGTTAACCTCAGATAGGCCGGATGGGTATAACATTTATTGGGTAGATTTGCGTAAGGCTTAACGCTATATTTTTGTGTACCTCTTAAGGTATCCACTCAATCAATCATCGCTCGATTAAACGTACTGATCGAGTAAGAAGAACTGCAAATTTCGATTAAAAATAAATCAAAAAAATTATATCGGTTAATCGACTAAAACTAATTTTTATTGAGATCCCCAATTTTTTACTGATTTTTTACTTCTAACTTATCAGTTTAAGAGTAAATTCGAAGTAGAGATATTTAGTAAAAAATACAGAGAAAAATAATACATATAACCCATGAATTTTTTTTATAAATTGAATATGACTTTTTTCCCCAAATTTTTTTTTATTCAGTTTATAAACATTGTAATAAAAAATAGGACTTTACATAAGTGTAAAAACTAAAAATTGTATGCCATCAAATCTTCTCAGTAGTGTAAAGTTTTCTTAATAGATAAACTGTAAACTGCCCTGTGTCTAAGTATTAGTTAAAGTATGTTTCAGAATTCCTCTTACAACGAGGATTCCTTACATGACCATATATGTATGTTCGAGTATGTATTCAAAGTGCAAAAGTAAACAATAAATATCTGCACTTCCTGAAAAATGTTATGTTCAAAACGCAAATCGATAAAATAATACTATTTTTGAAATAGTTCATATCTCTGTTTTAATGTGACAATACAATTACAAATTAAATTCTAACTTAATTATCGAGCATATTAACAACGACATCTTCAATCGTTGTTGTAAAACACTTTTTGGGAATCGAACCCACGACCCTCAGGCTGATAGACATCAAATCCATATTTTTTATTACCGTAATCTTATAAAATCAGATCATATTATTTATTCTGCGTATATATATTCCCATTGATCCTATAAGGAGCATAGGGCCTCAATTCTGCGTATACGCCTCCAATATATTGGAGGCAGAAATGAAAATATGAAATGAAAATAATTTTCCAAGTGAAATAAACAAATCAATTAAACCATTTTTTAAAATCATCTACAAGTTGTCATTAATAAAATATAATATTAATCAATTTGGTATTGTTATCTTTTCTCATTGGATAAGAATTTTTTTTTAATATGCGAATTATTCGAGTTATTAGAATAATTTAAAAACTTTAATCGACTAATCGAGGATAATTTAAATTGCAAAACCGATTAATTGCTTGCTCGATGGATACTATAGTACATCTGGCATTTCATGCATGCAGATGTAGATTTCACCAGCACAAATATGAATTCGACAGAATATAATCCAGACAAACTTGAAACCTGTTTTTGAGTCAAGTTGTAGAAAAAACAAAGTTGTAAATTCGAAATCATGCCGTCGTTCACAACAATAACCCAACCAGAATTCTATTTAAAATACATAGAGAATCAAACTTTAGAAATTCTTTGCTGCGAATGAGCCATATGAAATGATGGTGTATCTCAAATCCACGTTTAGTGTGCGTCCTGACAATATTTTGTTCGAAAGTATTTCACACCAAATTTTAAGACTCTTAAGTATTTACTTTATATAGAGGTACCCATCCCTGGATAAAATTCTAAAATTTATAAAAAATTATAAAAATAATCGTTAAGCTCTTTAAAAGACAGACACGAAATGAGTTACTCAATATTTTAAGACAGCGCCATCTGTTGAGCAACATTTTTTAAAATATACTGCTCTCAAAAATAAAAGATGACTTTAAGTATGCAGTACCTTTAAATCGGTTAAAAAAATCGGCCTACTTTCACTGCTTTTTCTCCAATTTCTCTTGGGAAAAAGATTTTTTTGCGGAAAAAAAGTATCCTATATCGGAATCAGGATACTAAGGTATATATATATAGATACAGATTTGGACACAATTGTCGAAGAAATCCTTGCAAAACTTATGAAACGTGTTTCTAACAATGGAGACCTAACTTACTACTAATTTAAAAATAATATTCAGTTGTTATTAGAAATGCAGCTATTATAATGCACCCGATCCGATTAAAACAAAACTGCTCATTGTAACGGTTTATAAAAAAGATAAAAAACAAATTTCTTTGTTTCTTCTGTCATTAACTTTTAGTGCTCTTTCAGATGGCATAATCTCTAATTTGTTTATGAGAATGTATGAAATTCTTAAAAAGGACATAATATTGCTCTGCAGTGTACCTATCTGAACTAAAAATTTTTTATAATACGAGTATTTTATCTATTTTTTATTAATATTTTAAAATATCTTCAATTAAACATTAAATCTATTACATGTCTTTTATTTATGAAAATCTATTTTATTGTTATTATTTTTTGTTTTCACTTTAAGCACAATTTCTTGACAATGCAATAACAATATTTAATAAAAATAAATAAATAGAATACGAAAACATTAAAAAAAAACTGTGTAAAGACAAGAAAAAAATATTAAAAACAAAGTAAAATTATTTGAGAAAATATTTACTCTAAAAGCAAAGCAGTAGACATTGTGAAAACATTGTGAAAAATACTACTGACATCTATGTCGTTTGTACGTATGTATGTATATTGGTACATACACGTATATACATGAATAAATATCCATCTACCAATTTAACAAGTTCTATTCGCACTTTTACGAGTATCTATGAGTATAATTCTTTCACTTACAAATATAGAAAGGAGAAACAAAAATGAATAAGATCCAAAATATGTATGTATGCATGTATGTATGTATGTATGTAAAGGCTGCAAATAACGTCCCGTGGTTTTAGTTTAGCTAATCGATTTCTTACATATCGCTTCGTTAACGCAACATAGTCATATCTTCCAAAATAGACATTTTGATTTTATTGAGGAAAAATGTAACTTTTAGCCTATAAAATAAATTTGAAATTTATATGTATGTAGGTATTTCAAGCTAATTTTTTTATCCTCATACTATAAAGCATCCAATTTCGGACTAAGTCGCATTAAATGTAAAAGAGCAATAAATTCATTAAATTTATTCCGACATTTAAATTTTTTTAAATATTTTTTTAAGTTCAGTTTATTGACTTTGGCTCGAATTTCTTTAGTACAATTTATCAGCTTTTTCACAAAACCCACAATTGGAAAAAAATTTAAAGAAAATATAAAAGAGTGAAGTCACAAATTAAATAGTTTAAAAATTTATCGCTAAAAATTTACTTTTTGCTGCAATAACAAAAAATATTTCCTATAAAATGGATATAAATTTTAATGTAAAAAGTTGCTTTGCTATAACGATCGCATATATTTTAATTAAAGCTTAAAAATTTGTTAAATTTTATAAAAAAAAAGAAAAATATGGTCTTCTGAGTTTTCCCGTTTTTGTTCTCCAATGTCTTTTATTAAGATTGAATATTAAGATTAAAAATAATAAAGATTTTGAAGATATTTCCAAATATGTACATATGTATGTATACACAAATGGAAATGATGGTGAGGGCATTTTAAGGAGTAACGATGAGCATTTATAATTTAAACTTAAATTTAAAACAAAGATAATTTTTTTTAATAAATTACAACATGCGTGAGTAAAAATTTTTGGTGTGATTGACCATAAGTGAAAAACGACAGGCGATCTGTGTACATGTATTGTAAAAATTTTGTTGAATTTGCTTTTTGTTTTGAAAGTAATCTGCAAAGTACGCAATCTAAAATTGCGTAGTTTAACTTTGTTATTTAACTTTTTTCTCTTGAAAATTAAATTGGGCAAAAAAATATCCAATATATGATCCGAGGTGCTAAGACACCTCTACAAAATTTTATTAAAATGTATTATATGTATAGATAAGTAGAGCTAAAATACGTTGTTCCCGTCGACAATTTATTTATATTCACAATTCGACGTCGACAAGTTCTGAAATATTAAAACGAAGTAAAAAATGTATGGAAAAGTTTGTAAAAGTTTTTCCCATTTGGAAAAAAATATTTTAAATTCTCTTTTGTTTGTTCATTTGCTTTCAAACGAACATACATTTTCTCGGAAACATGTTATTATTGTTGAAGTAAATTTCAAAAAGCAACAAAACGTGTCTCCGAGTACCGAGCACAAAAACTCTCTCAAACTAAATGTTTCCGTGTCCAAACTCAGACTAAGAACTTTTAATGAATTAAGGTGTACAGAACTGAGAACTGGCTGCTTGTCTCAGTTTTTTGCGAAAGAAAACTAGCAACTCTCGGGCTAGATTTAATGTGAAACATTGTCTTAGACCCGAGCAAAATTTACAAATGTTAGCCCCTTTTTAATGTTTAACATTAACTAATTTTGTGTCAAAATAGACTTACACCACTTTTAGAGAAAACGGCTCATATATTCAATTTTCTTCAAAAATAAAATAAAAAAACTTAGTAATATAGACGAAAAATTTGTCATATCAACGTATGACTTGAATAAAAATTAAGTTGATTAACTTTTTTTGTCGTTAAGGTTCGTTAAGGTACTTATATTTTAGACGAATACCTACTTAAGTTTTTGCATGAATTAAAATTGACTTTAATTTTATTTAACTGATGCTCTGTATCCATCGTCAGTGGCAAAAACACTAAAATCTCCAAAATTAAAGCTCAATGTTAATAAAACTTTTCTAAAATTAGCAAAACTCAAGCATTTTACAATTTCACGCTGAAAACCCCCAATAAATTAGTTACGCCAAATAAATCATCTTGAAAAATTATCTGCCAACGAATTTTTTATTTGTTTTTCGAAGCATTGACATTTCCTTGATACATTTAAATTTGTTACATTTTAAATGGTTAAATAAATATTATTATGCATACTGAATTTAAATACATAGGTACATATTCCAATGAGAAAAAGTCGCCAACTGACAGCCACATGCAAAACGCAAAATAAAGAGAAAAAAATAAAAAATTTCAATAAGTGCAGACACAAACCATTATACGGGAAAGACTTTAAAAATACACTTTTTCATAATGTTTTTAAGGAATATGCCAAAAATAAAGATGAGACATCAAAATAAATATTCATTTTAACAGGGTAGAGAAGCATACACTTGGCTTTTAAACACACAATGCTTCCAAGTCAACAGACACCCACCCAAACCTCCACAAAACCACTAAAAGTAGAAAGAAAAAATCGAAAACAAAAAACACAAGTGTGACAAATTAATTTTTTTCTGCTTAAATAAAGAAAGAAAAAGAAGCAAATAAAATGGGAACAGTAAAAAATTAAAATAATATTTATTTTGATGACAATAAACGAAAATGTCAGCTCAAGGGGAAGGAGATTAAACAACAATAAAACTAAAAAATGTCATACCTACCATACTGGCAAACTGAGAGCAGATAACAAGTGAATTTTTAATAATAAGAAGCAGTAAAAGACACAAACTTAAGGGAAAAAACCTTAAAAGTATATACAAGAACATTTCTACATAAATGAATTTGTGGGTAAAAAATCCTGTTTAGAACAAGGGAACTGCAAAAACTCTTACACATACATACATATGTACATCTGCATGCATTAAGGTAACAGTAGTGGTAAGAGAGTGAGAAGATAAACTTATAAATATTCAGTTACTTAAATGTTAAACAACAAAACAAACCAATGAAATTAAGTTAATCAACCCAAAACTAATGCACTCGCCCTGCATCAAATTTCCCCCATTCGGTTTTTCTTTTGGCAAATGAACCACGTTTGGTTAACTAACACATTTGCACATTTTGTGCTGCACACACACACATATTCACAAAACAACAACAATAAAAAGGGCGTTTACGCGTTTCTTTTAAACCAACGCCTATTTTTTGCTTTTGTTGAAAAATGATGAGAGCAACTATACGACTCATTTTATTTTGTGCCTCCCTGTCTATTTATTTATTATAAATTCACCACAGTGCTGAGTTTTTTTGTAGCATAGTGTTGCCAGATCTATTATTCGTTTAACTCAAATTTCGCCGCGTGAAAAAATTTTTAAAACCCATATTTTAATTTATAAGAGACAAATTCTTCCAAATGTATTTAAAAAACTTGTTCAATTTAGAGAACATGCCCGTATATGCAATACCCAAAAAATCGCTCCATCGACTTGATTTGTAGCAAAGGCATACGCGTTAATTGGTTAAAATTAATAAAGGGACTCAGTAATCACTGCTCGGAAAACATGCCGCTGAGAAAATTTATTTTATTTAATAAAAGTAATGAAATCTACTAGGACCCTGAAGAATTAATCACCGAAAAATTACCTGAAAAATCTCAATCCACCTCCGCCATCGTATTTTTCCTTATGGCGAACATGTAGAAACCCTAAACGCAAGCCTCATTTTCGAACTTTGTGTGGATGATGTCAAATAATGCCAAAAAGGCAAATTTTTTATTGGTCAGTTGAAAAACATGTTGAACTCGAATGCAGGGACTGATATAGGTAATTTGCCCTTGTGGATGTTATTTCTTCACACCCTCTAAGTTTTTAAATCTTGCGATATCGAAAGAACAATATTAGATTTAATTCAAAAAAAACGTGGCTTTATTAAAACCAGTAACAAAAACAAATTAGAGTATGGCTCCAAAAATAATTGTTTTTTTAAATGCCATTTCACGCATTAAGTACTTTCTCCCCGAACAGAAGGTTTATTTGATTACCATGATACCTAAGACAGGAAAAGGTCACACAAAGTTGGAATCATATAGACCCATAGGCTTTTTATTAAACACGTAAAAGCTATTTTAGAAGTACGTAAATATCTGAGAAGTACACTAAACTTAGTTTTAAGCGAGAAAGGATTTATTTCGAGTCATTATTTCCGAGTCATTATTCAGTAAAGAATATATTATTAAACAAGCACACACAAACACACTCATACACATATTAAATGTAGTTGAAAAGTCCTTTGAAGAAAGAAAATACCTTTTTGCGTTTTCCATTGATCTTTCTCAACCCATCGATAGCTTAGGACATAAAGGCTTATAATATATGTAAAGCAAAATTAGCTAACACATTCTATAAGCTGTTAGAAATTATGTAACTGGTCGAAAGTTCCTAATGAAAGATGACTTTGGGGGGAGGTACCCCTCCAATCACACCCCGAAACATCCATGTGAATTTAAAGAAAAAAAAACTTTTTTTTTGCTAATTTCTAAAAATATTCATTTTTAAGCTTTTATGTCGAAGAGAAGAATATTAATAAAAGTAATTTTTGTAATTTATTACTTTATACTATTTAATGAAGCTAAGAGTAATTTAATTATTTATAACTAGCTGTGCCCGCCACTTTGTCAGCGTCCACATTTTGCTTTGACTTAAGACTCTTAGGCCCATTACTATAACTTGGCAATATCTAAACTTAGGATAATACAAGGATAAGGCTTATTACTATAACTTGTCCTTAAAGTGTGTGATAGTTAAAGATTGTTTTTAACTTGATTAAAATAACGAAAAACTACTTAACGCTGCAACAAAATCCTAACTTTAGCTATTGCCAAGTTATAATAATGGGCCTTAATTTTATAGTGCATCAGATATGGTTTATGTAATTGCTTTATACAAAGGTACCCATCTCTGGGTAATTACTCATAAACATAGGCTTTATATAAAAAATTTAAATTTGTATAAAATTCCAAAATTATTGTAGAGTACTGCAAATAACATTTTAAATTACCCGCTGACAACAATAAAAGTTGCTGTCAAGTTTGCAGTACGATTGAACCAGTAAAATTTCGTACTTTCACTACTTGTTCTTTCTATTTCTTGGTAATGAGATATTTTTACGGCAAAAATATCCTATATTTAAACCATAATACTAAGGTAGCTCTCCATAAAATTATTTTTTAATTCATCCAGTAGTTTTTAAGTGATGCGAACACAAATAGACAGACAGGCAGAAAATCGCAGTTTTATTATATCGCACGATAAATACAAAAGGGACACAACTCTAAATTTTCCAAAACTGACTTTTTTCCATAAATTAATTCAGAGTACATATCTCTGACTACTGCATAAATTTCTTTCACATCACTCTTCTTTAACTGCAAAAATACAGTTATGTCTATTTTTATGTTAAGTGTGTTGCTTCTGCACATAAACAGTTTTTTGTCTCTCCTGCAAATTTTTGTATTTGGAGTTGTGACCCTTTTGTATTTAGGGTGCG
Source organism: Phasia obesa (assembly GCA_949628195.1). Lineage (NCBI taxonomy): Eukaryota > Metazoa > Arthropoda > Insecta > Diptera > Tachinidae > Phasia > Phasia obesa. The sequence continues at coordinate 84,424,278 of OX451217.1, read as the reverse complement.
ATATGTATAGATAATAAATAATTTACATTAGTAACAATAAATTTTATTTCAAATACTAACAATTAATTTATTTAATACAACTTTGAAACCAAAAATATTTTATGACCGACAAAAAGGTTTCTTACTCGTGTCTACCTACGCAGGATGAGTAAAAACAGAAAAAGGTAAAATTTTGAAGAAAAAAAAATCGCAAAAAAATGGGACAAAAATGCGCAACGTTTTTTTCTACAGTATAAAAGTAGAGATCGTAAATCTTATAGTGATATGTAACATTTCTAGGATCGCGATGGCCCATTCTTAAAAAAAATCCTTTTTTTAATTTCAAACAATTTTTTATTAGGAAAACATAAAATAAAATTTTTCTAAAAATTTATTTAAAAAGCTGTTAATATAGCCTTTCACGGGCAAAAATCAATACAAAATCTTTATTTGTTTAAAAAATATATTGCAAACTTCTCAAAATCGTATAACCGCCATAAAAACGTATGCGATTAACACGGTCCCAAAACGACAAATCTCAATCAAAAGCTTTGAAAATTCACTGTACGATGCAAAATTTAGTTGTCTGTTGGGCTGCATACTTAAATTTCTCAAAATTAATTTTTTTCCTAATGTTCGGTTAGACTGGCAAAATACCCCGCTGAGCACCGTTTAAAAATTAAAAAAAACTACATATCACTATAGCTCCCAACAAGGAAATGTAATAAAAACACTAAACTTAAAAATTAAAGAGTGTCCCCATAGGTGTCTTGATTTGACCAATGTGAACCCATCTTGTGAACAAACACTTGAAAATTGGACCGAATGCCCAATACTATGTTTATTATAATAAAAAGTATAAATATTTAAAATTAGAAAAAGGGTGTCCCAAAAGTTGATGTAATTTGATGTATATGGTCAACCATTTGAACCGTTATAGACAGAATATTGAAATTCATACAGAATATGTGCAGCAAAGTCCTTTATAACAAGTGTTTAACTTAAAATTGGAAATTAAACGGTTTTCCAATAAGTAATATTATTTGACCTATTTGACCCTATCTTTAGAACCGTCATAGACAGACGCTTGAAATGTAAACTAATTGTGTGTTGCTAAGTTAGCAATAATAAGTGTCAAAAAACTGGCGTAATTTGTCGTATATTGCATTAATATTTACACATAACGTATTTACTCTGTCTGGTATAGCAATAAGTTGAAAATAAGTTAAATAGATAGTGTCCCTTCAGTTAATGATATTTTATCTATATGACCTTATTTTTGAACCCTTGTTAATAAACATTTAAAATTTTGACAAATCCTATGTTGAAAGGTGATTTAGTTTGACTTATCTTTTGAACCATTATAGACAAATACTTCAAATTTACACAGAAGGTGTATTACTCTGTCCGCTAGAACAACAAGTATAAATAATTAAAACTATAAATAAAAGGGTCTTCCTATAGCTGATGTAATTTCATATATACGGTGTCTTCTTTCCAACCGTAATATAAAGATAATTGATATTTACGTCAAATGTAACAAAAAGTATAAAACTTATAAATGGAAATTAAAGGGTGTCCCTATAGTTGATCAAATTTGATGATATGGCCTTATAATTTGAACCTTGAAATTCTAACTAAGAGTGTAACAACACTAACAAGTAAAAAGATTTGAAGGTTGTCTCCGTAGATGCTGTAATTTAAAAGATATGACATGATCTTTTGAACTGTTTAAGATAGACACTTGGAATGTACACAAAGTGTTTATTGATAAGTCCGCAATAAAGAGAAGTATAAAAAATAAAAGCTTAAGAGTGTATAGGGACACTTAAGAGTGTATAGGTGACTTATTTATTTTTTTAAGTATTATTTTTAAGTATTATGGGTGTCACCCATAATGACACCCTTTTTTTCTAATTTTGTGTACTAATATGTATATCCGCTATAACAACAACGAATTTAAAATTAAAATTTAAAATTAGACAAAAGGGTATCATTTTAGGTGATATTATTTGATGCACATTAAAAAACGTTACAGCCTCTTAATATTTAAAAAAAAGTTTCGGTTTAACTAAAATTAAATTATCGTTTTTACCGAATGCTCTAGTGTCGGTATTGAAAGTTTTTTCGCTTTTAAGATTTTTGCTTTACCATACGTATTAAAGTATAGTAATCATGAAAAAATCGATGTAGGGATTTCAACGATTTATACGTTTGGACATATAAAAATTAAATCCAGTATGTTCCTTTGGTATATGGAGATAATGAACTGTATAGTTTTTTGGCATAATTGGGAAGGGGGAGGGGCAGTGTACTTGACACCCCAAACTGAAAATAATTATTTTTTCTATTCGAATATACTTCGATCTTTTATTCTTTATGTAATATATCCTCAAAAATATGTATCTATTTCCATGAGGTGTGGTAAAGGCCACTCCAGATTGTTTTCTTTTTATTATTTACAAATCCTAGATGCCGGATAAAGAACCCTACCGAAATAAATAAATGTTAAAAACTTTCTTAGCTCGTTTTTTTTTTTTTTTTTTTTTGCAAAAGCATAGTCTTTTCAATCTTTATAGATTTATTTTCTTAATTATAGATTTTTTAATTTACCTAAAAGAGCAATTGCACAAGCTTCGTTTAAATACTTGCAAGCATTTTGGGAAATTTTTACAATTATTTCAAATCTTGCGATAAAGAAACTAATTCAGTTTGTAATTCTTATCATTTGGTCGCCAATAATCATCCGGTATTAAATGAAACGAGTGTAGATTTAGGCTTATGAATTTTGAAAGATAATTGGAAATTTGTGACACGTTGCTCAAGCTAACTATTGGTCATACCGGTAGTAATCACAACCACTAATTCGTGATCCGTTGATGATTATGGTTACCTCATCATTGATTTGTAATCCCCAGGAAATCTTTTGTTCTAATACCTGAACAACGAAAGACGAACAGACAAAATAAATAAAATTATTGGCACACAAGCACACACAATCATGGAAATTCTTAATGAAATCCTTTGGAATTCCCCACACTTAGCCGGTTGCCATTTCATATACCTGGCTAGCAGTCGCACGATTTAATTCTTGAGTTCTAGGGGTTTTCCACCCAACCTCTTTGGCCAAACACATCTTGAATTTTAATATGCGTATAACGATGATGATGGAATTATTGGTTGGCTTGTGGTTTTTGGATTATGTGGTTTTCTTTATTATTTCCTTCACAATACTTGAATTGACCTGAGCCAGTTTTGTCCGTGTGTGTGTGTGTCTGTGTTTTGCAGGCTTTGTGTGTTTGGACAACCCACCACTTTGGTGCCACATGTTTTTTAACAAAAATCTTCTTGGCAATTCCTGTGCTACCGACGCACAGTGTGGCCGTGTAGTGTATTTAATGGTCTTAAATCAAGGAGGTTGCGGAGCTTCATGAAATTTTGCACACATTTATTTTAAATTTTTTAAGAATTTTAATTTTTTTTTTACAAAAATACGCCCACTTTTACGCCCACCTCCCATACAACTTAAATAGAAAATGTGGCATAACTTCCATGATTTTAAATATATTAACTAAATTTTCATAAAACGTTAATATTATAATAGTAGAATGACCTCCTGAAAATATGAATTTAATCCGCCCACTTTTACCCCCACCTCCCATACAAACAATATTTCAAAAATGCAATATGTTTATTTTTGGCAAAAATGCATATACAATGTATTAAATGCTGTTTTGAAAATATGAAGAAAATCCGCCCACTGTAACACCCACCCCTCATACAATCCCAATATAAAAATTTTGTAAGTTTCACTCCATTTCATTTATTAACAACTTTTCCACATCTTCGTGATAATCTAATTGTTTAATCTTCAATTTCGTTCTAAATGAATTGATGTATGGGTCGGAGGATATCAACAAATGATGCATTACGTCTTCGTTAGGAGAATAGCGCCCAGTCTTGCGGGAGTGCTATAGCCTATAACGTCTATAATCTTTGTTCCTGGTTTCATCTAATAAATTTAAAATGTATGAAACAATTTGTATATTTAACCTACCTATAGGTAGAATGGCCTCAGATACAATTTTGCTACCATGTATCAAAACTTTATGCACTGTGATGGGCATGTAGTACCATCCATACAAATCAATGTACAATTTTTCCTTGTCTATACAATATATTTGGAATTTCTCAGCGTCTATTGCCTGACTGCAACTAATTATTTACTCCGGCTATGTCAGCTGTAATTTCAGGGTTTTCAAAAAATCGTCGAGATATATTCCCATTGTTTCTGAAAGCCATTCTTTGTTTAACCAAATCAACATTTATTATATTTATTATATAAAGTTTACATTTAGATTTTTTTGTTGTTTAGTCTACGTAAACAATGTACCGATATTACTTTGATAAATACTTTTGTGTACATTTGTTTTTCTAATCGGGACTCAAATTTAAGTTTTTTTTTTTATATAGTACACATGCAATGAAATTTTCGTATTTCTCGATCCCAAATTGGCACCGGCTTCGTGTACGAGTAGCAATGAAAGAAAGAATGCACAGTTGTTTTTGCACGCGTAAAATACCACATAACGCATATTTTTTACTGTAATTTTTTGGTTTTTCATTGTTTTTTCGGCGGCGGGCAAATTGGGGCAGGTTTTTTTTTTTTTAGAGTGTTAGCTGAGACTCTCAGCTATAATTTGGTATAGTACTCCATGTGTCGCACTGCTTCGCACACAACTAAAAGTCTAACGGAAAATCATAAATGTTTTTATTTTTGGTTTAATATACATTGTCAAAAGAAATTTTTTTTTCAATTTTTAAAAATTTTTTTTTAATTTACATATAATGCTTAATGTCCATTTTAATTGAAAAAATACTTATAAGGTACATTCGGTGTATAGTTTATAAGTAACAGGCTTTTGAATATGACATAGAAAACTATCACATTTGAGACTTGTTCACATACTTCAACTTTGCGCTGCTCGGGACAGAAAACCAATGGAGATATTTGCATGAAATTTTTCACACATGACCTCTAGATTGTTGTTAACCATCTGTGCAAAAATCATCAAAATCGGAGAGCAGGTCCAAATTGATTTATTGCCGCAGTGGCCACAGTGTGCGACGTGCTCCGTTGATGTTCTGTTACGAGTAATGATGAGTTTCTGTTCAAATATTTGCATTTCTGTTGTGTTTTAGGGTAACAGAAGGTGTTGTTATATTAACACTCTGATTAGGGATTTCTGTTTGAATTTGTATTGATCCAACTGTGAAAGCAGCAGGAAAATATGTTTTCGATTAGCAGGGAAATTTTCCAGCCCATTTGCCACAAAATATCTCAATATGGGTGGTTTCAAGGGATGCATTTTATAACAAATAGTTCTTAAACGTATTTTGAATATTTAGCCAAAAACAATTTTTTTTAAAGATTAACTGGAAGAAAAGAGTTGGAAAATTGTATATTGTCAGAAGTAAGTTGATAACTCTACTTCGAATTGCATTCGAATTGAATTAACAATATTTTCATATGTATATCTATGCTTAGCTAATTAAGTCCAGTCGATGCTTAATAAAATATGTATATAGAAACGACGATCATTTAGGATCCTAAGGAATAGGGTGGTTGGTATCGTTTCAGATTTCTTTAAAAGCGTTGCTGCCATTTCAGCTTTAAGTAATGGTTCATTAAAATTTTTCTAAATTTTTTTAACTATGTACTTTTAGTTTTCCAGGGATCGAATGGCTGCAATTATTCGTAAAATCCTATTTAGGTCCCATTCAACCTAGCTGAACCTTACAGCATCACATTGGTTTTAGCATAAAGTAAAAGTTTGCAATCTAATCTGAGATAGGGTTTCCGCCAATAAGACAGGTTATTTGTGAGGCTTAAAACTTCATTTGATTTTTCTAGCTTTGCTTCTATGTTCAAGGCTTTCGCAAATAACGCGCCTATTAAAATGTATAGCGAGGAATTTAACCTTCGAGAGTTTAAGTATAATTTGGCCATTTATTCGAATTAAAGAACTTGTTTTTCTACGTAATGCAAATGCTATAATTACATTGCTGTTACCCATTCCTTCAATCACTTTTACAAATGAAATATATGATCGAAATGCTACTGAGGCGATTTTGTGCATCCTTAGATAGGATCTCTCCTCACCAAACGTCGATGTGTGGATACGACAGCTAGTTGGCATCTCAAAAGTTTATAATAATTATAAAACGAGCCTTGTGCGAGTACCGCTTGAATTAGCTAAGTCAAACTTAAAATTCTCCTGCTTTTAATATAAACTTAGAACCACACAGAAAAATGTTTTCAGATATTAAGGATTTTAATCAGTTTTAAATTAAAGTTCAATTAATTTTTTAATTGATTCAAGTATATATTTGTTTAAAACATACAAAAAAAATTATAATCAAACAATTAATTGAATCAATTAATTAAAGTTAAATCTGAAATCAATTAAAACCTTTAATTGGTGAAAACAATTTTTTCTGTGCAGGTAAAAATAGCTTATAGTAGTTTTTGTAAAAGCAGGGACTTGCTTTGAGTTGTATTTTCGTATCAGATACCGGTTTGTTTGCAAATTGATACTGGTTAAATTCGCAAATCTGTGTTATATTGACCAAAAACAAAACAATGGTACTATTTTGGGTCGAGTTCAGTTTTTTTTTTTTTACAAAAAATCCGTCTTAAGTTTTAATACATTTAGCCAAAATTGAAGTCACATTTGATCTAAAAACACACTTCAAACAATATAATGTCCTTAAAAATAATCAATTTGCGAACAACAAAAGGTAAAATAAGATAAGAACCAAGATGGGACTAAACTAAAAGACGTCAACAACAATCCAATTATTTGAGTAATTGTTTCACTTTTATGAACAAATTAAAATCCCATAAAGTCAAATGAGTTTTAAGTACCCACAACTGCACATTTCCGCACACATAGCCAGTGTAAATTTAAGGATAAAGGACCACAAGGCACATACGTTAATAAGGATATGAATATTAACCATAGCCAAAGCTGAAGCAGTGTGCTCGAACATACTACTCGTATTAAGCAGCCAAACTGAGAAAATTGAAAAGCGCATCAAAAAGTCGAAAGAACAAATGAAAAGAATATAAAGAAAAAAGGATAATTTTAACTGCCTGAGCCGATCATAGAACAATAATGGTCAGTTGGTTTTAGCCAAAAAGAAAACAAAATGAATACAATGCAAAATTTTATTTTTGCTGCTGTTTTTGTTGGCCAGTCAAAAGGATAATCAGGTTAAAATCTCTTTTAAAAGTTAATGTTTATGTACGCACCTACTGGCAACAACACACACCAGAGAATATTTATATTCATTTTTATAACAAAAAAAAAAAAAAAAAAATTCCAACCAAAAATGAGCAACAATAATGACCGAAACGAAACTGTTGAACAAATATTGTCACAAGTGCGAAAAAAAATCCATAAAGAAAATATTAAATAGAGATTTCGGCTGTTTTAATGTGCAACTGCAGCTTCATTCGTCAAATAAAAAATAATAAGGATTGAAATTTTCCATTAAGAAGCAGGAAGCCAAAACACAAGATGCATCATTGCAAAAAATAAAATCCATTTTAAATAAATATTTTATTTAAGCATTAAGACCGGTGATTAAAAATAAATAAAAAACGCTAAATGTAAAATAAATATAAAATATAAATCCTATAGAAAGGACTCGAAAATCAACGAAATAATGAAGATTTTCTAAATGTTGTTTTTTTAAAATGTGACAAATTCTAAAGAAATTTTTAAGGTTTTTTTAAAAAAATATTATTTTTTCGCAAATTTAACTGCTGTTACATGCTTTTGATAAATTTACTCAAATTCTATTTATTCTGGTATTGAAAAAGGATTTTTATTTTAAGATCTGCTGAAATGTCATTTTTATTCACTTAATGATTGAAATGTTCTTCAAACAAATACTGCTTTTCTATCTACTTCTTCCTACTACAAATGATGTTATTGAAATTATAGTTACGTATTTTGCGCTACATTTTTCTATTTCTATCGAAAAACCAGCTTAAATATTTTCAACTTTTAAAAATGTCAAAAGTACACGCAAAGAAAGAAAGAAAGAGCAACATAAGGGGTGCTTCGGTGAGCTAGTAGGTAGTATGCTAGTCTATCAGTCCGGGAATGTGGCTTCGATTCTCACCAGACTCTGGAAGGAAGACCAAGAAGGAGCTTGGATATAATCTGGACGCCTGTCAATTAAACATCTTCAAATTTGTAAGGAGCTAAATCTGGAGAGCATAGTTCGTAGCCCAATTCTTGAATATGTTCAAATGTAAATGTAAAATGTCCAAATATAAGGGGATTTTCAATAAGAGCGCTACAAAAGTTTTTTTAAATAAAACAAAAGCGGTTTTGGATATCAATGAAATTCTTTATTCCTGTAAAAGCACGTTCGATGCCATTATGTATGGAACTCGATTTCTTTTGCATGACCACCACGGGCACGCTTGCAGAAGTCCAGACGCTGAACCCAATTTTCGGTTGGTTTTCAAGCATAAATCGGCTGATACTTCTGCCATTTCACGTTCGATATTCGTACGAAGTTCATCAATCGTCGCTGGCTAGTTGGCATAGACCATAGACTTGACGTAGCCCCACAGGAAATAGTCTAACGGCGTCATATCGAACTACCGAGGCGGCCAATCGACCTGACCATTTCGTGAGATAACAAGTTCTCCAAACTTGGTTTGATTGTGACATTCGCTGTGTGGCTTGTGGCGCCGTCCTGTTGGAACCACATGTCCTCCAAGTCCATATCATCCAACTGGGGCCAAAAATGTTTGGTTATAATTGAACGGTAACGATTCCTATTCACAGTAACGTTCCGGTCTTGATCATCACGGAAGAAGTACGGCCAAATGACGCCGCTGGCCCATAAACCACACCAAACCGTAATTTTTTGGGGATGCAATGATGAATCATGGAGTATGTGTGGATTGCTGCCTGACCAATAAGGCATATTTTGTTTATTTACGAAGCCATTCAGCCAGAAAAGAGCCTCATTGCTGAAGATGATTTTCGATGAAAATCCGAATCATTTTCAAGTTGTTGCTCAGCACAATTCACGAATATACGACGCTTCTGGTGGTCAAGCGTCAAGAAATGGCAAACCTTACTGAAGAGAAATGTCAAAAGAGCGGCAAGAAATATGGCATCGTCTGCTGTCCCTGTCGCTCTACTTTTGAAGTGTTACTTTCGCAAAACCCTTTACATGCGTATTGTGAAATACCCGTTTGGTTGGGATTCCTACAGCCTCAGATTCTTCAAGCACTTTGAGCGATCTAAACGTTTGGTGTCATTTGTGCTAGTACGACCGCTACAAAACTCAGTAAACCAGTTTTTAACTATTCAAATTGATGGTGCAGCGTCCCTTTCTTTGGTTTCGGTGATGGATTTTTACGTAAAAAATCAAGATGAAAATTGAATTTTATTCTCTCTAAGGAAGAATAAATTAAATTACAAATTAGGTGATACTATTAAAGAAAAATTGGGAAAATTTAATTTTTAGACACCAGCAGAGCGGAATGCACATTTTCTAGACAGCTACGTTCGTCATCAGCACTCTTGGTATCTATCTATCTACTTTAGGTAGTGTTTAGTTGTAAGCATCATCTATTTAACCAACCAAACTCAGATAAAGGAATACGACCAAAACTATATTCAATCATCAACCGTCAGTTGGTGAGAACGAAGTCTACCATTCACTAAGCTTCCCTCTTGTTGAATATTTTTACTTTATTATTTACCACCTTATATTTCAGAGAGAATAAAGCGAACTTAAGCTTGACTTCAAATTCATCTGTATGTTAAGTAAAAAATTAAGTTTAATCAGCACACGAAATTTAACATTTTTAACCGACTTCAAAAAAGAAGGAGGTTATCAATTCGTCTGAATCTTGCTTTTTTATGTTTGTGCCCGCATAACTTAGTCATTTCTGAACCGATTTTAAAAATTTGTTCTTTATTAGAATGAAAATGCTTACAGATTGGTCCCATTTTAAAAGAAGTTCAGAATTTTGAAAATTAAAGGGTGTCCCCATACAACATACGTGTTTTTACGTGTATTATGAACCGTAAAGGGCACCCTTTTAACATTTTAAAAAACTGCTTATTACTATAGCTGACAATAACATAAATTAATAAAAAAATAAACTTAAAAATTAAAGGGTGTCCCCATATGTGACGTCAATTTAAATATATAAACCATTTGAACCATTTTAGACAATCACTTGAAAATTTGACAGAATGTCCAATATTTATACTCAGAAATTAAATATATATAATTAGAAGTTAAAGGGTGTCCCAATAGTTGATGTAATTTGATGTATATTGCAAAACTTTTGAACCGTAACAGAGAGACGGTTGAAATTTACAAAGAACCTGTATATCTAAGTCCTTTATAACATCAAGTATATAATTTAAATTTGGAAACTAAAGGTGTCCCCATAATTGATATAATTTTACCTATCTAGCCCTATCTTTTGAACCGTTATAGACAAACACTTGAAAATTAGACAGAATCTCCACTACTATGTCCCGTATAATAACATTTATCAATATTTAAAATTTTAAAGGGTGTCTCAATAGTTGATGTAAATTGATGCATATGGCCAAACTTTTGAACCGTTTTAGACAGACATTTTAAATTTACAAAGAATCTGTCCTTTAAAATAAGTGTTTAATTTAAAATTGCACATTAAAGGGTGTCCCCTAGGTGATATTGTATAAGCTATATGGCCATATCTTTGGAACCGTTACTTTTTATTACTGTGTCAGTAATAATAAGTGTAAAAACAATAAAGGGTGTCCTCATATCTGACGTAATTTGTCGTATACGGCTTTATCTGCTTAACCGTTACGGATAGACATTTGAATGTACAGAACGTAAATTACTATGTCCGTTAGAGCTACAAGTATAAAAGTATTTGATTTGAGAACTATTTCTTACAGATTACTTCCTTTTAAATTTGTAGTCGGTTTTTTTTGCAAGAATTATCTTTTTTCAATTGTTGTCAAAACGAAACTAATAGACACAGCTTGCTCAAAATTGACTAATCGACAGTAGTCCAGTAGCAGATAACAATTAACGAAAGCAGTGTTCCATATAAAATTACTGCGATGCACGTAAATAAAACTCATGGTTGTGGTATGTGTGAAGACATTTGTAGCCATCTATGTGTTATTTATGGTTGTGGTATAGTCAAAAGAACTGTATTATGTTCTATTTTAATAATATGTGGTGCCATTAATAAATTTTAGTTGTTTTCAAAAATTCCTTGGTCATGAAAAAACAAATTTTGGTTAAAGTATTATCATTAAATGGTTACTAGACTCAAAAAAGCAACGTGGTTGGTTTTAACTATACAATTTCAATAATAAATTAATAATAAACAAAATATGTTAAGTTTATTCGTTTGTAATCTAAGAATAACTTAAAAAAGAAATAATAATAAATTATATTTGGAATCGTATTATATACATCACGCATGATTCCTTTGAAAATGATTTATTAAATAAATATTTTATGAGTGCAATACAAAATATTTATTTCAAAAAAATATAATAATCGAAATTGATTGCTGTGGGGAAAGCGTATCAGATAGCTATTTCGCTAGTGCTCAACTAGCTCATCAGTGGATTTTTCCCAATTTTTCTGAATAAAAACTCAGATTCTAATGCTTAAAACTTAATAGACTAAATGAGAAGTTCAACCAGTCTAGAAAGAAAGCCAAATCCAAATTTCTAAACAAAATAAAAAACCATAGCAACCGTTTCGATTTCAAAAAGTTCATTTTATTTTTCTTTCAATTTTCTACATTAAGGGTTTCCATTCGATACCATTCATAATGTATCAAAACAGCTTTTGAAAAACAAAAATAAAAATACAAATTAAAAAATTAAAAATACGAAAATCGTATTTAAGCATAGTAATCATTTTCGATTGTTATATTTTTTGGAAATAAATATTTTATATTGCACTCATAAAATATTTATTTAATAAATTTTCAAAGGAATCATGCGTGATTAAAAAAGAAATTTTAACTAAAATTTGTTTATCGTGATCAAAGTAATTTTAAAACTTATTAAAATTTGTTGATTGCAAATATATATGTTACAAAGAACATAATGTGGTTCTTGTAACCGTACCACAACCATGGTTTAAATTACATAGCCATCTGTTTTTTTTTTTAATTACCAGTACCTTCCGTAATCTTCCCCCTTTTTTGTGTCAAGCCAATTAAAACCCACCAAAGATAGACAACAATAAAAATCGTCCTTTTTGTTGTTATTTTGCAGTTTTCGTATGAGCTTATTGTTCATTACACAGATTTTTTGACGCTATATTTGCTATTTAAAGCCAAATACGCTTATCGAAAACTGAGAAATAGTATTCCAATCATGATTTATACTTGGTAGTTTTTAACACGCATAAGTACTTTCTTTAAGAAAATAAATCTACTAAAACCTACCAAAATTAGGTATAGCCTACCAAACCTAACAAACGAAAAAAATCCTACTAAATTTAGTAGGAAAAGCCCAATAATGGCAACGCTGCGCACTACCCATCTCATTTCCCATTAATTCATTTCATCTATCTCGTCTTCATACAATCGTTATTCAAAGTATGTCTTAAAACTTACTGTACCATTTGTGCAGTAAAACAACTTTTTTCCAAGCTGATTGATGGCTTTATTATTCATCCAAATTCATGCATTTGCATTCACAAGGTGTCACTATTTGGTTAGGATTTTGTACCATAGTTCTACGGAAATGAGGTTGATCAAGCAGATGCTACTATTGAGGCTTGAAATCGCGATATATCTTAGTTTGATACTGATTCAACATCGTGGAATTCTTTTTGCACTACTTGCAAAAATTTCTAGTTCTTAGTTAATTTTTTGTGCTACTCTGGCTCGGTTAAGATTAGACAATATTGCCGGAATAAAAACCCCCGGGAGCATATTGTCTTGTAGATTCTCAATTTCTTGACGCTAATGCTTGCACGGGGCCTGAAACTAAAAGACAAAAACTTTTTAGGTCTTTCCAGTGTGTAAAAGACGGAAATCAGAAGTCCCATGGGACCTAAGGTCTTTGTATCTAGGAAGTAACATGCTGGCTATTATATGGAGCTGAATAACAAGAAGGGTGAATTTTAGCCCCGTTTGCTGTTGAACTTTACCAGATTCCGTCAATAGTGCGGTGGAATTCGGATGGTCACCAACTCCAAAACAAGTGGTATGATCAAGGTCCTGCAAACGATTTTCTTTTTTTTTAGTTTTTATTTATTTTATCTTCAATATATTTGAACTAACAATAATTGCTCATATCTTAAGTCTAAAAAAATAAATATACTTGTTAAGACCAACCAGTTCTAGACCAAAAAATTTATGTTTCACCATTACTGTTATTTTCGGGTCATCCCTCCGATGTACGGATGAGAGAAGCAGTGTTCCTTCTTCTTAGTCGAATGTTAGTTTAGTATGTTACGGGCCAACGGATTCGGATGAGTTTGAAGCTTCTTTAAATATTTACCTTATGGCAAGTTTCGCTCTTTCTGCTTTAACTGATGGCACGTTTAGATCTTTATGGATGTTCGAGTTATTTATATACCAAGAAGCAGATGTAATTACACGAAGAATCTTATTTTGGCGCCTTTGTATTTTTTCTACATTGCTAGCTGAGGCAGTACCCCATAATTGAATGCCATAACACCAAATTGGTTTTAGAATTAACTTCTACAATAGAAGTTTGCAATCTAAGCTGAGAGTAGAGTTTCTGCCAGTAAGCCACTTTAGTTGGACGGCTTTTAGCTTCATTTGTGTTAACTTTGATTCTGTGTGGCTTTTCCAAGTAAGGCGACGATTAACATGCCGACAGCTGCGAATAGGGCGGCACGATTTCCTACGCAGTGTGAAAGTTATATGAGTACATTTTTGTTCATTCACCTTCATTCTCCATTTCTTCAACCATTTTTCTAAATTTAATATGCGGTCTTGTAATATCGTGATGCTATTTCGGGTCTTTCGTTGATGTTAAAAAAGCTGTGTCTTCAGCAAATGTCGATATGTGGACTCGGTTACTAGTTGGCACGTCTGAAATATACAATAAGAATAACAAAGGACCCCAATATACTACCTTGGGGAACTCCGGCTTCGATTGGCTGAGGTGAAGTCAAAAGATCTGTTGAATAACTAACTAGCAGCTTATATAGGTTTACGAGCAAATTCAGTTTTAGCTTATATATTAGGCCTTCATGCTATAGCTTATCGAATGTCGATAGAAAGCGCAGACCAGTATTTTCTCTCTTCAAATGTTTTCTTAACAACATCGAATAACCTGTGAGTTTGTTCGATCATAATATGATGATATGAATTGATGGTTTGGAATACATCCTTTGTCGCTTAGAATAGGGTTCAGATTAGTTATTAACATTCTTTCAAACAGCTTTGATATATTAGATAAAAGGCTTATAGGTCAACCTTGGTGTGGTCTTTTCCTGGTTTAGGAATTATGGTAACCAAGGACACTTTTCACTCTGTGGGATAGTACGCATTAAAAATAAAAAGAATGATTTTGCGAGCTATACGTGGCAACTAAAATAACATCCTGTTACAGGTTTTATCAACTCCAGGGGCTTTCTTGGTGTTTAAATCCGTTATTGCATTTCCAAAATCACCAAATTCAAATCTTAGCGGTACTAAAGCACTAGGTTCGACAATTTGCAACTCAACTATATCAGTCGATATATTTGGAGTAAAAACCCTTTTAAAATGTCCAGCAAATAATTAGCCTTTTTGGGTATCACTCTTTGCCCAGGCTCCAGGGAGCCTTACGTAAGACTGGCCTTTTAAGATTTCTATAATCACGCCATAATGAATAATCTGATTGAGGTGTTGCGTCTAGGTCTTCCAAATAGTTTTTAAAGATGCTACTCTTCGAGATTCCAGTATCTCTCTTAGCCGGTTCGTGCATTCTTTAAGTCTGCTTTTGATTTGAAGAGATCTCTGTGATTGCCATTCTCTACGAATATCGACATCTATAGAATAAATTTGATTTTATTTAGCTAATTGTCAGGTTATTGTTGAATGTTGGACATCTGATTTGAAGTTTTAGTCAAAATCAATAAGACTCCGCTCTTCGTCTTCATGTGTTCTTAGCGGGATGTTTTCCGAACAATGAGTACTGAGATACTTTCTATATTTCAACCAATTAAAACATGTTCTAAATTTGCTACTTATTGCGACGCTAGGCATATTAAGAGCGTTGGTTTATGAGTTGCATTCACCTAATGGTAAGACTACCGTCAGATTAAGTCCTCACGGCTAATCACTGACATTAATTTGTATCACAAAAGGAAAAATAATGTTTTAAAACTAATGTAAAAAACGCTGTTTATAAAGTGACAGTTTTGTCATTTCTTATTATTCCGTTCGTCCCAACATTAACATTAGATACGAAAAGAAAGTACTTTACTCATTTATAGTATTTTCTAGATTCTACGAGTTCAAATCAATTTATATTCCTAAAATCTTATGGAATTGTATACACTAGAAATTTAAAGCAAGTGGTTTCAAAAAAAGTAACGACATTCGTTTCGCTTGTCTCAACCAATTCTCGGTTTTTATTGCAGCAGGCTTAAAATTGTTAGAAAATTGCTGCATAAATAGCTATCAAGCTAAAAGGTGGCTGCTAAGTTGTGATAAAATGATAAAAAAATCACTTATGTTTGGCTATATTTGAGTAGAGCCTTATTGACTGCCCCTCGTGAATAGGAAAGTTTTACCCAACTTCGGCTTATGCTGGTTTTAATTGTGTTTTTGAATCATTTGTTGAAGAATATTTGTTTTAGTGACTTTCACAAGAAAATGTTTAAATCAAATCTTTATGTAGTGTTTCAAAAATTCGTTCTTGCCGTTGATAGGATTTGCACAAGAACATATGTGTGTGTGTGCTCGTATTTTGTGAACGTAGTACATGAGTGATTTTGGACCTTTATGGTCGGTCACCAATTCAAAATTAATATTTATCTCGCTACGTTTCTAATGTTTTTCTATAATTTCAGCTTAAACAAACATTTTTTCAAGTGGTTGGTGGTTTCCAACTCGCTTTCATACCATTTTGGAATGAGTTGTCATGATGTTTAAATTTATAGCGAGCATTTGCGGGTGGCTGTGTGTGTATGTATTTTTCTTCTATACGAGTAGTTATTTCCGGTAAATGTAATTGAATGAATATGCGTTTCTCAATTGCTTCCTACAATGTTATGATACGAGTATTATTTACAATATTTTTACGTTTGAATATTAGTATGATACTGGTTTTTTCAGTGTGGTTCAATAATCATCACTAAAAAATACACATGACAAGAAGAAATACCATTTGAAATCAAATGCTTTTTTTACACCAAAAGTGTGATAGATAAATACTAGAGATAATTGTCAATTTACTTGTATAGTTATTTTTGAAGCAATTAAATAATTAGGCTATAGTTTGTGGGCAACAACGACATCCCATACCAAGAATCGATTAAGAAATTAGCGGTGCAAGTTTGTTCGGTTTTCTGACTATACTCGTATTTTAAAAGGTTTATATCAACTGATAAGAAACGAAATAGTTAATGGCTGAGGATCTATTAAATAAATTTAAGAATAAAATATTTTATCTGGATGTTAGAACGGCGTTGGAATCAAGGATGATAGAAGACAAGGTTACGCCATACCGAAAATAAAATTGAAATTTTATGAACTATTTTTTTTAATCGTAAATTTATACAGAGTGTGTAAAATTATGTCCACTATAGCAAAAAATTTTAAAAATAAAAATTAAAGGATGTTGCGAAAGTGACGGAAATTTACGTATGTATGTAGCCTTATTTTTAAACCGGAATGGTAGACACTTTAAGGGTTCTATTCTAAAAACTACACTGAACCAAAAATTTAACTACATACTGTAAAATGGGGTGTAGAATTGAAGAAAAGTAGGTTATTATACAGCTATCAAACTTTTTAGTCTATTCTACACACGATTTGCGTAAACAAAATATTTTTTTTAAATTCCTTATATTGAAGAAATTTCTTCAATATGACTATTTCTTTTCGTTGTTTAAAAGGGTGTAAATATGATAAAAATAAGTTAAATTAACTTAAATTTGTAGTTCGTTTTTTTATTAAATTTTATTCTTTATAATATATTTTATCATCAGATAAAAATATGCCACATGATCTGAAAACAAAATAGTATATAATTAATGCCTTTTTCGCTTTTTTCCTCTTTTAAGAAGAATAAACGAATAATGCTTTCAGTTGCTGTTGCGGGCATATGATATGAAAGCTTAAAATAAAAAAATATGTATAAATTGACAAATTTTCTATTTTATATTTACACTCAAAATATTATGTAAGTTAAAACAACTGAAAATGCAATTTAAAATAAATGAAAACTCAGTTAAAAACCGATCTACTCATTATTCATTTAAATCAAATGAAATGTTTTGTTAATTTTAAATACTCAAAAATTAACTGACAAAATCCGTAAAAATAAATGTTTTTTTCTTTTATTTTAACAACTTAAAAATTAACTGAATATTCAGTAAAAGTAAATGATATTTCCGTTGATTTTTTTTTAACTGTAATAAAATTAAACTTAAAATTCAGTAAAAATAAACGATTCTTCCGTTGTTTCTGTTTTTTTAACTTCAAAAAAAATAAACTACAAATTTCGTAAAAATAAATGATAAATCCTTTATTTTTATTTTACATACAAATAAATTAATACAAATTTCTCAATCGTAGGACTACAATTTTTTAACAAAGATACATACATAAGTAAATATAAAGTAATTATATATGTATGTATATATATTTAAAGTAAAATATATTTTTGCCAGCATTCATCATCAAGTAAAGAACCAAAAACCAATATCAAGAGGTTAACTAAAAAGAAGAAATTATAAAAAAATATATGGGTCAATTTAAAAAAAAAACGCAATTTTTGTGTCCCCGCCCTTTATACTTCTATTTTAGGTAAAAAAAACACAAAAATCAAAAAACAAAAATGTGAGAGGGAACAGCAAGGAATATGTAACAAAAAAACACAATTCTCAAATTTGTATGTTTGTTTTTTAGTTTTTTCCGAATAGTGTTTTGTTTCTCCCTCTGACTCCTTCCATACAAAAGCATGTGTCCCCCGTTAAAATTTTTAGTACACAAAATAAAATAAAATCAAGGAAAAAGTAAATATCCAACATTTAATAACGGTTTTCGAATAATTGCGTTTTTTTCTTAAGTTTTATTTGTTATATTCGTCAAAACTTAATTAGTAATAATTTGGCGTTGCAAACAAAAGTTGTCCCCACAGTTTGCGTTGAGCATCACCTTTTTATAAATCAAGTAACATTACTTGTTTTTAATTTTCATTTAAACAAAGTAAACGACGTTAGGAAACTTCAAAGTTTAATTATTACAACACTGAAAAAGCGAAAAAAAAATTATTAAAAAAGTGTGCATTTTCGCAGTTTTTGTGAACGCCATGGTAAGGAAACGATAAAATTTCTTGAGCATCACGCTAATTTTTTTAAAAGTGAATATATTAGATGTAAAAAATTTAAGTTGACAACCATTGTTTAGATGGTTTCAGTTAATTTTTTTATTATTTGTGAGTTTGAAAAATAAATTGCCTACGATAAGAACCAAAATAGGCAAACATTTGATGAGCATCACTTTTGATTCATATTGCTTCGTAGCTTAAAATGCTTAATTTTGATTTTATTTTTTAATTTTTAAGAGTAAAACAACAAAATTAACGGCGGCTGAAAGAGCACGGAGATATAGACAGAAAATAAAGCTCGATAAAGCACGTAATGACGAATATAAAAGAAAGAAGAAAGAAAGGTATAATCGTGGTATATTTGAGATTTATTTTTATTGTTACTGACTGATTCTGTTTTCGATTAGCAACGCGAAACGGATGAAAAGAGGTGACATGCCGAAAAAAATGCTTCTACGTGAGCGAGCTAAAAATAGAGAATATGTACGTGCGAGGAAGTTGAAAAAAGCTGCCGAGCATCAAAAGACCGAAACTTTAAGTAGTACAATTACTCAAGACCATGGAATACCGCAACTTATAAGCCATGAAAGGGAAGATTTACCAGCAATAACAACTAAATTAAATGTGAATACTTCTGAAAACAAACGAGTAATAAGGTATAATAAGCAGCTAAAAAACAAAAATCGCGAATTGCAATTACTAGTTCACAGTTTAAAGAGTAAACTTAAAAATGCTGAAACGAATAAACAAAAGTTTAAAAAAAAATTACAAAGATTAAAAAAAAATATTAAAGATACCAAAAGCTTAAGTTCGACTGTTCGAGATTCAAAGGAAATTTTGAGTCTTTTAAAACAGAAGTATACTGAAAAAAAAAAACATTTGCTCAGTTATGGCTTCTAAAATATTAAAACGTTACAGACTAAAAAAAATGTTGGTCAATGGAAAACAAAAATTGCCGAAACCACTGTCCAGAAAACACACAATCGTAAATGATTTTTTTATGAGGGACGACGTTAGTAGAGCTTGCCCTGGAAAGAAAGAAACCGTTACAAGCGGTAAAATAAAAAAGCAAAAACGGTATCTGTCTGATACGATGAAAAATCTGTACAAAATGTTTAAATCCGAGAACAGTAATATTAATATGTCCTACACAACTTTTACGCGGCAAAAACCTTTTTTTATAAAAAGTCCTTCTGTTTCTGACAGAAATACCTGTGCTTGTATGGATCACGCTAATATTGATTTAAAGGCCTCGAAACTGTTTCTACAAAAAGCTCTTGTTGAAAGAAATCCTGCTCAGTTAGTTAAAAAAATTATGTGCGATAGTGAGTCGGCTTTATGCGCTTGGGGTCTTTGCAAAACCTGCAGGTCGAAAAAAAATGTTATAGGCTCAATTAACAGTTCAGATGAATGCAAATGGTTTCAGTGGGAGTCTGTTACGGAGAAAAGATTAAATAAGAAGAATTTTTCCCAGGATAAATATGACGTTAAGGTCATGAAAAAGGTTGAAAAAGTTTCAACAGTCGCTAAATTGGTGAGTGCGTTCCATAAAGACATGCTGAAGTTTAAAAAACATTAATTTAATGTTCGAAATCAGTACTGTGCATATCGTTTTTGCAAGGATAATTTAAGCGAAACAGAAGTTTTGATTCACATAGACTTCTCCGAAAACTACATGTGCAAACTTTCAGAAGAAGTGCAATCGTTTCACTTTGGTGCTTCGCGAAACCAAGTATCCCTTCATACCGGCTTAATTTATTTAAAGAAATTTGAAAAGCCCGTGAGCTTCTGCACTATTTCTTCCGATTTAAATCATGGGCCCGGTGCTATTTGGGCTCATTTAGATCCAATAATTGATTATTTGAAAGATTGTGCTCCAGAAATATCGACCATACACTTCTTTTCGGATGGGCCATCTTCTCAGTATAAGCAAAAAAACAATTTTTTCTTTTTCTGCAATCGAATATTTGACAAAACATTTATATGCGCAACATGGTCATTTTTTGAGAAATCTCATGGAAAAGGTGCAGCAGACGGAGTTGGTGCTGTCGTAAAGCGAACCGCAGATTCGCTTGTTGCTCACGGAGCAGACATAGTAGGTGCAGAAGAATTGTACCACACGCTTCTAGGCAAAATTGATGTTAAATTGTTTTACGTTAGTCCAAATCAAATTTTCAACATCAACAAAACATTGCCCAAAAATTTAAAGACAGTTCAAGGCACGAGAGATATTCACCAAATTATTACGAAGTCCAGAGGTGAATTGATTTACAGATCTCTATCGTGCTTTTGCAACTTAAACCTCTGGGAGACCGGAAATTTATGCAACTGTCACAAACTTAATTCGAAGGTAGTAAAAATGAATGAGAATGAAAAAAAACAAAGCCGCCTGTCATTTCATGAAGTTTATTCAGATTCAGAATAAGAACTCGAATGAAAATTTACAAATTTAATTAAGTTATTGTTTTGAGTCAAATATTAAAGTTTCATCAAGAACTATTTCCTTTTTTCCATTTTTGTCAAAGACATCAAAGAATATGTATGTACATATATGCTTAGTTTTGTATGAACATTTTTTTATTTACTTTTTGTAAAAAATAAACTTTTTTCGTTAAACATTAAATTTTGCATTATTTCTTGTTTACATGCAACAAAATCTCTTGATCGTCACAAAATATCTTGAGCGTGACACGTACTTTTTTCCCTTAATATGCTTATAATTGCAGTTTTATTTTAATACCTTGTTACAAGCTTATTACCTTGCAAGTAACCTATAAGTTCGAGTCTTTTTTTAACCAAAATTTACATATTTTTATCTTAAAATTTTAAAATAACTAGTCACTTAAAAAAAAAAGAAAAATCATGGTAAATCGCGATTTTCAGTTTATAATCGAAGAGGTGATTTTAGCAAAAGTCAGTCGTGAATATCAAAAGAACATTGTAGTAAGCTTGAATTCCAAATATTTTTACATTTTTGATATTTTATACAAATTTGGTGTGTGACGCTCAAGCTAAAAATCATAGAAAACCTTAAAAATATGAAAAAATATTTATTTTTTTGAGAGCATAAAAGTACAACCGGATTCTTCATTAATTTCTAAATAAATTAATTACTCTTACAGCCAAATTGAAAAAACTTTAAAAAAAGCAAAAAATAAACTCGTTGTGTACGTATTTTTTGAAATTGACCCATATAACAAATAACCAAAAAATTGATGAATTGTAAACCACTTACCTTTCTATTGAAGTACCGAACCGAATTATAAGGATTATTAAAAGGGTTTTAAAATACATATATGTACCTAAAGGGAATAATCAAGAAGGTATAATTAAAAATACAATGCAGTTTCAAAATATCCTAGCTATCACTGAAAAACAGTTATGCATAAAGAACCATCTTAACAATGTTTTCAAAATGGTATAGAAGAGTCCGAAGTTCTGCCTCTAGAAACGAAGAAAATACATGACGTTATTTTAAGTATATATTTTAATTCTATAATCTCTAAAACACAACTATTCCAAAAGGCATAAGAATGGAATCTAGTCGAAAATTGTTGCACTTGACTTGTCTCTGATATTGAAGCATGTGTTTTTGATGAATCATGTGGAAAATAATCAAAAGAACGTCAGATTCAAAACGTTCCAAATTCTGTGACCGACATTATAAAGGAAAATGTTTACGATAATGGCAGAAGAAAAATATTTCCTATTAATGGTACTCTAAGAGAAAAACTAGGAATATGGGTAATATATTTAAAGTGTCATAAACAACAAAAGTCATTTAAAAAGAGATAAAAAAACTGCCACAGGGAATGCAGAGTCCCTGCTACCAACCATACTTTGGGTTCCAGACTTTGCAATTTACTTAACAATAGGAAATGACAACTTTGTACCGCTATTACATATTGAAATTGAAAAAAATATTTTTTCGTTCCCCCCTAATGTGTATACGTTACTATTTATTTGTAATAAAGCAACTTTAAGTATATGGACCCAAGCAATGATGCAAAAACAAGAGTTCAACAAACAGTTGCCAAGAATGATAAAAACAAAATTATACGTAGTTTTCCCACCATAAGTGTTGCCAAGTCTCAATAAATTTGGCAGCCCTACACTTAAAATCACAATTGGACTGAAAGATTGGCTTAATTTTGTTTCCATTATTTTTGACATACATATGTAGCTAGTATCCTATAGTACTTGAATTACTTACCAGATAATATGGTACAGCGGCCTGGTGCACTAAATAATTATTTTACACATTTTTATCTAATATGATTTTTTCAATTAATATTGTTATTTTGATTTTTTTTCTAAAACTGTCAAATAGTTTTTACAAACATAATTAGTTTTATTATTTTCGATATAAAATAAATGAATGTTGGAATCAGTAGAAAAATAAAATGCTTTGAATTTGAAATGTTTATTCAGTTAAAAATAACTCTACGGATTACTTTTGAAATAAACTACAATCAGTTACTGTAAAAATATTCTGAGTGTATGTATGTCAACTCAAATAATTTTCCGGAAGTTAAATTTAACGGAATTTCTTCTATTTTACAGTTATTTTTTAATTTATATATGTGCCGTTTTCTTTGAAAGTGGTGTAAGTGTATTTTATTTAATATTGAGATATTTAAAGTTTTGCATTCGAATAATTGGAAAAATATATAGTGTAATGTATTTTTTAAAAATTTATACTTTTAATGACTTCAAAAGGACTCACACCACTTTCAGTCAACAAAAATTAAAAATCTTATATTTAGAAAATATTAACTACGGGATCGTAATTGAAACAAACCGATTTATCTTTAGGAACTTTTTATTAAATACTTCAACAATAAAAAATAACAAAACAAAAAGGCTTTATTTCAACATTTACCATTTAACCAAGATTATTTATACTCGTATTATAAATATATTTTAACTTTTTTCATTATAATCATGACATGAAAATGGTCATGATTTGTTAGAGGGATATATGTATGGTAATAAATCAATCATATCTGTTAATTTTTCGAATGTTATGAGCCTGGAATGATGATATAAACGTGTTAGTACTATATTTCTAAAGTTGTGTGGTTTTCCCCGTGAGGGCTATAAATTTAGTGATTTAAATCCTCATTCTCACCAAAAGAAGTTGGTTTGCTTTTTAAACCCCTTATCCAACATATCTTCAACCAATTTACTTCTTCACAATTAAGATTTTTCCCCTTCTTGGAATTGCATCATCCATAAAAAGTTTATTTCATTTATAATGTTGCCACACATTTTAAAAAGCCCTATAGAAATTATGTAGTAGAATTTTGAACTAAATAGTAGTATGTCTTTGAGGATAGTGGACTACTTACTTTTTAAAGTAATTATATTTGCAACTTCATTTACTACGAAAATTGATAATGATAAAAACAATGAAAATTTTAACAGATTTTTTTTAAAAAGTTTATAGTAAATTGTATTTGTATTTGTATTTTTTTATTGAGTGATTTTCTAATACAACAAGATGCAACATCTTTTAATTTACAGTATTAGAATCAGTTAAGTTATAATCAAATTAATTAAGACAAATAAACATATATATGCTTGTGTACAAAATAGATATAAATATATATACGAATAAATTTGACAATATTAAAAGAAAAGACATTGTAATATTGGAACAAAAGTTTTTTAAATTTATATGCGTTGCTGGTGAATTGTAGGTATGAGAGAAGACGGTTCCAGAGATATGATGATGATATTGGAAGGTCCTAATTGAATTATTCCTAAGTGATGTGGTATAGGTCAATTTGTTATAAAGATGGTAAGGTTCCTTCGTAGTGATAATTTTATGTAGAAAAGTTTGATTTTTTAGTTCCAGGTAGTTATCGAGTGTAATAGCCCATTCAGGCTGCCAAAAAATTAAGTAATTTCGAGCTGAAATTACGAACGAAATCTAAAGTGTTCATACTGGGCTTTTTGACATTTGAGTTAATTTCGCAAACAGCTGATCACGCTTAGTGCATAATTTAGTTCTTTTGCAAATTGCTTTCGCACAACACTTTCGCATTGATTTAAAATATACACGAATATAAAAAACAACACTACAACAAAATTAATGTACAATTATGTACATTTCCATTATTTCATTTGGCTTTTAAATTTTTTTCAAACAAAACGGACTTTCTATGTTGTAAATATGGTCATGATTGCAAAAAAAGTAACTTTTTCTACAAAACCAGCGTTGTCTATCGTAATTTCAAGTTAATTTCGACGAAATTAAGTAGAATGAGTTAATTTGGTCAATTGTAAAATGTATGCGAAATTACGTAATTTCAACTTGATTTCGGCTGAAATCACAAAATGACTTAATTTCGTGGCAGCCTGAACGGGCTATAAATCCAAATATACGTTTTGAGAATGAAAAAACACTTTCAAATCGTGTTAGGTTAATCTTTCTTTTTTCCTTGAGATTACAACTTGCAAAAATTTCTGATGAATACAGCAGTGTAGGTATAAAGAACGTCTTTGCTAACATCATCCTTATTTTCGGTGGTGTGTAGTTATGACTTGGCCATAGACTTCTGAGCATACCATATGTTCTTCCACAGGCTTGTGTAATATGATCGGACCAGTTAAGCGACCGATTGAATGTGACTCCAAGGTTTTTTATAGTGGTTACAATATCAATTTTGGTCTCTCCCAGGTAGATATTAATGTCATCACTTAATGATACGGATTTTTTGCAAATGATAATACATTTTGATTTCTTTGGATTTAATCGTAAACCATTGGCAGACGCCCAGGTAATAACTCTATTAAGATCTTGATTGAGTTCGTTAACTTTTTCATGAATAAGATCCTTGGGACTACTGAGGTAAATTTGAACATCGTCTGCATACATACGAATACGACAGTGTTGGATTTGCTCAGGTAAATCATTTGCGTATAATGAATACAATAATGGACCAAGTATAGACCCTTGAGGAACACCTCTAGGCAAGTGCAAAGGCCTTGATGTTCTGTCTTTATTTGTAACTGATTGAAATCTATTCGTCAGGTATGATTTAATTAACTTTGTCGCTGTGGACGAAAAGTTAAATATTTTTTGAGTTTCATAATCAATGTATTGTGATCCACAGTGTCGAATGCTTTTAAGTGATCTAACAAAACTAAGAAGGTAATTTTGTTGTCATCAAGATTAACACGGATATTTTCAACCACTTCCGTTAAGGCTGTGATACAACTAGGATGTGGCCTAAAGCCAGGTTGCCGATCAGTCAAAAGCTCGTTTGAGTAAATATATTTGGAAATTTGTTTATGTAAAATCCGCTCGAAAACTTTAGAGAGATAGGGAAGAATAGATATAGGTCTATATTCTTTATCTGATTTTAGCACTGGTATTACTTTCGCATACTTCCATTCTGTTGGATATGTGCTGGTGGTGACTATAGTATTAAAAATATGATATACATAACTTATGATCCATGGGAGTATAAGTTTTTTGAATCTGGCCCAATGGCATTGGACTTAATTGACCAGAAACCTTCAAATACTTCATTTATGTGAAAGCACATAAAGTTAAACGGATTTTCAGGCGACGTAAAAGCAGGATTATATGTATTGTAAAAGCTATGTTGTACTGAAGGTTGAGGTATATTTACAAATTTCTCATTTAGGGAACTGACGTCTATTTCATTAGTATGAACTTGCTTTCCAATAATGCCAATATCACGGATTTGCTTCCAAGTTTGTTTTGTGTCGATCGCATTGTTGAATTTACTCCTATAATATGAAGACTTTTCATGCTTTATTTTGGAGGCAGCTGCCTTTTTAGCAGCTCGAAAATTGCTAAACAATTCATTTGTGCGGTAGCGTTTCCATCTCTAATATAAATTATCGCGATTTTCTATAAGTAGCTTTATCTCCGCTGTGAACCATGGCGTAATTTTTTGTTTTGTATATTTTGTTTTTAATGGAACGTGTTTATTAAATATCGACAAAATGATGCTATTGAGTAACTTTACTTGAACATTGGCAGATTGGATATAGTAAATATCATTCCACGGAGCATTACTAAGATCTGCTTCAAGAGATGCCACATCTATTTTATTGTAATCTCGAGAGGAAAACTTTTCACACACAACGTTAAAATTGTAAGACATAAAGATAAGATCATGCTTGGAGTAAACTGGTGCAGCTAACTGGTCGTAGTGCAGAACTTTACTGCTATTATCAACGAAGAAAATGTCAAGCAATGTAGAATTGGTCGCTGTATAGTGTGTTGGTGTTAAGCTGTTTACAGCAGATAAGTTGAAGGAGGCCATAGTAGAACAAAGATTCAATCCAGTTTCAGTTAGTATATTACTATTGAAATCACCTGTTATTATTATGTTACAGTTTCATTTTTTGTATTCATTTTTATCATTAACTAATTTTTTGTCAAAATAGACTTAAACCACTTTCAAAATAGACTTACACCACTTTCAAAACAAAAACAAAAACTTAGTAATATAAACGAAAAATTTGTCAAACTTCTTTTAGGGATGTAAATTGAACTAATTTTATGGGTTGTTTTTCTTAGAATATTTTACTACTGTTTTAACAATTTTTTTTTTTTGTTTTTCTTAATTTAACAGAATTTTATTTGAATTTTTAAAAGTTTTTTTAAGTTTTATTGAAATATGTAAAATTAGTTGATGTGAATAAATCGTATATAGATTTGAATAAAAATTAACTTGATTTAACTATTTTTGTCGTTAAGGTTCTAATATTTTTTTCGTTAATATTACCTACGAAATTTGGTTCAGTGTATAACTACTATACTACTACAACTATTATTGAAATTTTGAACAAAAAGGATTTTTTGGAAACCTAGAATAGCAAATTGTTGTTCTTGTCACAAATATTTTTATTATCACAAAAATTATTATTCGAGAATAGCACTGTAAATCTACACGGTATAAATTTGTCCCCTATAAAAAGTCCAAAAAATAAAACCAAAAACTAAAGGGTTTTTCGATAGTAACACGATTTCGCATATGTATATGAACTTATATTTGAACAATAATAGGCTGACAATTAAAATTTACACATTTTATATTTTACAATATCTACCATAACGACAAAAAACGAAAAAAATAATAAAAATGAAAGGATGTTCCGTAGATTTCGCGAATTTGAGGAATTTGGCATTCTCCTTTAAAAGTTATAGTCAGACACTTGATATTTACACAGGGCATTTAGTATTATGCTCTAATATAAATATTAGTTAAAAATTGAAGAAAACAAACAAATTTTAGACTTGTACTTCTAAAGGTACACATATGATTGAAAATTCTTGAATTGTAAGTATTGAATAAGATAAAAGCAAATTTTGTTCAATGTAATTTTTATTCATGATAAAACAGATCTAAACTAAACAAAGAGGTTTCGTCGAACTGTTTAGCATAGCATAGCCTCTTGTTTCTATTAACTTTACTGATTACTGGTTTCTTTTTAAACTTTTCCGTACACACTGAGCTTGGACGTCCATTGTATCCAATTCTCTTATAGATTGGGCAGTTTTACGTCACTGGTTTTTGGGTTTCCAGTTACACATCGCACTATTTTTCTCTGAATCCGTGCGTCAAGTTTGATTGGCCGACCACTTCTTGGCTTGCTTTCATAAGAACCGGTGGAATTGTAATTTTTTATTATTGTTTGAAAGCCCTCTTCGAAAACCAATTTCCTTAATTTTTTTCTTAACGACGGCTTCGCGTTATTGGGGAGCTTATAAAATTGCATTTACATAATACTAAAGTAAAAGAATTTTACTGCTTTCAGGATTTTTCCGTAAAAGAACCTAATTGCTATCGTATGTAGACTTTCGTAACATGGTGTATATATTGAAGACAGTCCGGAACACTAGGTGTGAGAGTGTGACTCGTACTGACTCGTCTGACTCCTTAAAATAAAATAAATTAAACAAGAATCCTTTATTAAGGAATTTTGTAAAAATTTCAAACTTCAATGCAAAAACATGAAATATTTAGCCTCTTTTGCCTTTGTTTAAGGGCCTGTTTTTATAAAACAAAACCTTCTCACATGTAGGTTTCGTTTTCAAACGATAAAGCTTTAAATTTGGTATTAATAAAACATTTGTTATTTATTGTATCTTCAATATAATTGAACTATCAATAATTACTCATATCTTAAGTCTAAAAATATACTTATTAAGTCCAACCAGTGCCGGACAAAAAAATGTATGTTTCACGGTTACTGTAATTTGTGGGTTATCCCTCTGATGTACGGATGAGAGAAGCAGTGTCCCTCCTTCTTAGTCGAATGTAACCAGGTTCAGTTAGTATGTTACGGGCCAGTGGATTAGGATGAGTTTCAGGCTTCTTTAAATAACTTATGGCAAGTTTCGCTATTTCCGCTTTAACTGTTGGCACGTTTAGATCTTTATGGATGTTCGAATTTTTTATCTACCAGGGAGCAGATGTAATAATACGTAGAATCTTATTTTGGCGCCTTTGAATTTTTTCTACGTTGGTAGCTGAGGCAGTGCCCCATAATTGAATGCCATAACACCATATTGGTTTTAGAATTGACTTGTATAATAAAAGTTAGCAGTCTAAAGCAAGAGTAGAATTTCTGTCAATTAGCCAGTTTAGTTGGACTGCTTTCAACTTCATTTGTGTTAACTTTGTTTCTATGTGCCGTTTCCATGTAAGGCGACGGTCAAGATGTATGCCGAGATATTTGACATTTGAAAGCTGAGGTATCGTTTGGTTATTTATCCGAATAGGGGGGCAAGATTTTCTGCGCAGTGTGAAAGTTATGTGAGTACATTTTTGTTCATTCTCTTTTATTCTCCATTTCTTCAACCATTTTTCTAAGTTGGATATGTGGTCTTGTAAATATCGTGATGCTACTTCGGGTCTTTCGTGAATGCTCAAAAAAGCTGTGTCGTCAGCAAATGTCGATGTGTTTTTTTTTTTTTCATAATTTATTTATTGTATCTTCAATAATTTTTGAACTAACAATAATTACTCGTATCTTAAGTCTAAAATAAAATATTCTTTTTAAGTCCAGCCAGTGCTAGACAAAAATAATGTTTGTTTCACGGATTTCGAAATCATTTGCGGGTCATCCCTCTAATGTACGGCCAAGAAAAGCAGTATCTCTTCTTTTTAGTCGAATGTAACCAGGTTCATTCAGCATGTTACGCGCCAAAGGGTTTGGATGAGATTCAAGCCTCTTTAGATATGTGACTGCATGTTCCGATATTTCTGATTTAACTGATGGCATGTTTAGGTCTTTGTGGATGTTCGAATTTTTTATATACCAGGGAGCAGATGTAATAATACGTAAAATCTTATTTTGGCGCCTTTGAATTTTTTCTACATTGCTAGCTGATGCAGTGCCCCATAACTGAATCCCATAACACCAAATTGGTTTGAGGACCGACTTGTACAGTAGAAGTTTACAATCTAAGCTCAGGGTGGAGTTTCTGCCAATAAGCCAATTTAGTTGTAGTGCTTTTAGTTTCATTTGTGTTAACTTGAAGTCAATGTGGCTTTTCCAAGTAAGGCGACGGTCAAGATGTATACCCAGGTATTTAACGTCTGAAAGCTGTGGTATCATTTGGTTATTTATGCGAATAGGAGTGCATGAGTCCCTGCGCAGTGTGAAAGTTATGTGAGTGCATTTTTGTTCATTCACTTTTATTCTCCATTTTTCTAGCCATTTTTCCAAATTGAGTATGTGGTCTTGTAAAAATTTTGATGCTTCTTGGGCACTTTCATGAATACTTAAAAAAGCTGTGTCATCTGCAAAAGTTGATGTGTGGACTAGGGTGCTAATTAGCATATCCGATGTGTACAGTAAATATAAAATTGGTCCCAAAATACTACCTTGGGGAACTCCGGCTTCAATGAGCTGTGGCGAGCTTAAAAAGTCACCTTCTTTTAATAAAAACTTGCGATTCGTTAAATAATCTTTTAAAAGCTTATACAAGTTTTCGGACAAGTTCAGCTTTAGCTTAAATATTAGGCCTTCGTGCCAAACCTTATCGAATGCTTGAGAAACGTCGATAAAGAGCGCAGAACAGTATTTTTTTTCTTCAAAGGTCTTTTTAATTACATTTACTAATCTGTGTGTTTGTTGGATCGTACTATGTTGTTTTCTGAAGCCGAATTGATGGTTCGGAATGCATCCTTTCGCGCTAAGAATTGGATTCAGCTTAGTTATTAATATTCTCTCAAATAACTTTGACACGTTTGATAAAAGGCTTATAGGTCTGTATGATTCCACTTTTGTGTGGTCTTTTCCTGGTTTAGGAATCATTGTTATCAAAGAGACCTTCCACTCTGTGGGAAAGTACTCAAGACGGAAGATGGCATTAAAAACAAACAGAATAATTCTGCGACCTATACGGGGCAACTCAACTAACATCTTGTTACTTGTTTTATCAACGCCAGGGGCTTTTTTGGTGTTTAAATCTGCTATTGCCCTTTCAATATCGCGAAATTCAAATCTTAGGGGTACTACGGCACTAGTCTCTACTGATGGTAACTCAGCTATATCAGTACATACATTTGGGGTGAAAACCTTCTTCAAATGTCCAACAAACAAATTGCCTTTTTCGGTATCATTCCTTGCCCAGTCTCCACAAGAAGTTCGCAAGGGAGGCTTACGTACGACCGGTCTTTTAAGGTTCCTACATGCACGCCATAATGAATAATCTGATTGTGCAGTTGCGTCGAGGTCTTCCAAGTTATTTTTCAGAGATGCTACTCTTCGAGATTCTAGCAGCTGTCTTAGCCGTTTCGTGCAATCTTTAAGTCTAGATTTGAGTTGAGGAGATCTGTGTGCTTGCCACTCTCTTCTAATTTTTCTTTTTTCAGCCAAGAACCGCTCGACGTCTACAAAGTAAATTTGATTGTATCTAGCTGGTTGTCTGGTTTCTGTCGCATGTTGGGCAGCTGATTTAAGATTTTGATCAAAATAAATTAGACTCTGGTCCACATCTTCTGGTGTTCTTAGCGGTATGTTTTCCGAACAATGAGTACTGAGATACTTTCTATATTTCAACCAATTAATGCTTGTGCAAGTTGTTGGCGACACGATATTTTGCTGATTTGATGATATATAGACAATAGTGGGTGAATGATCTGAGGATAATTCGAGTGACGCTTCAACCTTAATCATTTCTCTCGAAATACCTTTAGTCACGCCAAAATCAATAACATCAGGTATTTTTTGTCGATCAGTAGGCCAATAGGTGGGTTGTCCACTTGATATCACATTCAGACGCATTTTGGAAATTGTATCAAACAAAATACGACCTTTTGGAGTTATTAGGCGTGATCCCCAAAACGTATGTTTAGCGTTGTTTTCGCCTGATGCTATGAAACAGGGACCTAGTGATTTGAAAAAGTTGATATATTGACTCTCTGATATTTGAAATCTAGGAGGTGAATAAATCGAAGAAATAACAAAGTTTTGATGATATTCTTCAATACAGATGTTTGTTGCTTGAAGGTAGTCCTCACAAAAATCACACAGTAAATGATGTTTAATTCGAGCCCTTATTAGTATTGCTGAATTAGGAGTAGAATTAGTTGCCGGTGCCGCTTTATGTACTGCAGTATGATTCGTTTTTACCATATCTGCGTATGAAACATGTTGTGTTGTTGGTTGGGCTAACTGAGGATAATGAGCATTTGCTCGATATTGTGGGTGCTTTGCAGGAGTATTTGATTTTTGAGTGGTTTTCCTTACCATGGAAAAAACTGGACAGCCTCTGTAGTTAGCAGTGTGGTTTCCACCGCAATTGCTGCATTTTTTAACTTTCGAGTCATCCCTTGCTTTGTCGCATTGGGCGGAACAATGTAGCTCGCCACATACAACGCAAACCGGAGGCAACTTACAGTAAGCCCTGGTATGACCATATTCTTGACAATTTAGACACTGGACAGGTCCTGGACGCTTATGCGGCTCCTCTACAGTTATTTTACGGTGTAACAGGTATTTCAGATTGTAAATGGGGTGCGTTTCGTTTTTCTTCAATCTGATATCTCCAGGTTCCAGTTCAATGCGAAATAGTGGTTGGGGGACACGTTCCCGATTACGGAGATTATCTACACTTTTTATTTTAAAACCCGCTTTTTGGAGTCCGGCTCTTATTTCAGCTGGATCAACGTATGAATCTACACCTTTAATGACTACCTGTAGACCTTTACTACTCTTCAGCTGATAGGTATAAAAGTTCTTTTTGCAGTTTTCGAACTCGTTTACTGCTTTACGATAACTGCTTTCATCAATAAATTGAATTTTTGTCTCATGAATGTTACCACGCTTGATGGGAATTACATAAAATGAGTTCTCGCCAATAATTGTAATTAACTTTTTTATTAAGTCGTTCGAATTTTTCTCCCTTAAATAAACTGGAGGTGGTTTGAACGACTTAATTGCCGTTTTATGTTCACTTGTTTCACTATCTAAGATAGCAAAACGATTATGGGAATTTAATCCATTAGAGCCCTTGTCTTTATGTACCTTAGACATTGGTGCATGCTGCAAAGATTTAGGGCTTCGACCTCTTTTTAATACCGTAATTTATCTGTCCATTCCCACTTGCGTCTTGGGTTTAACACTATCCATATTACTGTTGGTAACACTGTGTTCAGAAGGCGACTTGTTTGTAGTTATATTATTGTCATCGATTAGCAAAAGCGACGAACAAGATTGAGCACGTATAACAGGCGTAGAATTTACACACAAATTATTTTCAGTTTTTTTGTCTTTATTTAATATAATATTGTCTACATTTTTTTTGCTTAAATTAAAGAGGCTCATTAGCCCTTATTGTTTTTGTTTTATTTTTAAAGTAGCAATTCAATATGCCGTTGTAAAAAATAAAGAGAAAGAAAGAAAAAAAAATTACAGACAACTTTGTTGTTGTATTAAAACAGGTTTGTTTTTATTTGAAATTATTCACACAATGTATGTTTTGTTTTTTGTTAATGCGAGCTAAAAAAAATCGCGTCCGCACTTATCAACGCCAAAAACAGAATGTCGATGTGTGAACTCGGTTACTAGTTGGCATGTCTGAAGTATACAATAAGTATAAAAAGGGCCCCAATATACTACCTTGGGGAACTCCGGCTTCGATTGGCTGGGGTGAGCTCAAAAAATCTCCTTCTTTCACAATAAATTTTCGTTCGGTTAAATAACTATCTAGCAGCTTATATAGGTTTACGGGCAAATTCAGTTTTAACTTATATATTAGGCCTTCATGCCATACCTTATCGAATGCTTGAGAAACGTCGATAAAAAGCGCAGAGCAGTATTATCTCTCTTCAAATGTCTTCTTAACAACATTGACTAACCTGTGAGTTTGTTCGATCGTACTATGTTTTTTCCTGAAGCCGAATTGATGGTTTGGAATACATCCTTTGTCGCTTAGAATAGGGTTAAGCTTAGTTATTAACATCCTCTCAAACAGCTTTGACATATTTGACAAAAGGCTTATAGGTCTGTATGATTCAATTTTTGTGTGGTCTTTTCCTGGTTTAGGAATCATGGTAACCAAGGACACCTCCCAATCTGTGGGAAAGTACTCAAACCGTAAAATGGCATTAAAAATAAAAAGAACGATTCTGCGAGCTACACGGGGTAACTCAATTAACATCTTGTTACTGGTTTTATCAACGCCAGGGGCTTTTTTGGTGTTCAAATCCGTTATTGCCTTTTCAAGATCACCAAATTCAAATCTTATCGGTACTGCAGTACTAGCCTCGAGAACTGGCAACTCAACACTAAAAAAATGATGTGCGTTAAGTCAACTGAAAAAATAATATAATTCAAAATTCAGTTAAACGAGAATAATTTTTATTTTTTAAATGTTAAACAACCAACCGAATAAAATCCGTTAAACAAATGTTTTTTCTTTAATTTAAACTACACAGTTAACTGCACGTTCCGTTGAAATCACTGATTTTGCGTTTGTTTTTTTTTTTTTTTTTTAAATTCCAGTCTAATAAATGTAACAACAAATACCATTAAAATCAACGAAATCTCTGTCGTTTTTTCTAAATTTCCTTTATTTTCAGTTAGATATATTTCAAGTAATAAATAAAATAAGCGAAAAAGTTAAATGCATCGTAAATCGGTTTAAAAATAAACATTAAAATCAGTTAAATATGTTTTTCTCTTCATTTTTAATCTTTATTTATTTAGAAATAATTTTACGAAATTCTTTTTTGGTAAACTTCAATCAGTTATTGTAAAAATATTTTGAGTGTAGAAACCAAAAAGAAATTAAAAAATGTAAAGCTCGTTTTTGTCACTCACATGAAAAATACTAAAACGTAAATGTTTTTTCTTTCGCTTTTTTTACGAAAGAACATAATACTTCATTTTATAAAAAAAGGGCCGAAAAATACTAAAACAAGGCATATTTAACAAGGTGATAGTATAAGGGAGAGGAAATTTCAGCAAAAAATTTTTTGAATTTTTTATATGGATTTTGACATTAGTATCTATTTTTTATCTCATAAAATACCCGATTAATGTCAAACTCCATATAAAAAAAATTGAAAAAATTTATCTTTAATATTAGCTCCGCCTTGTGCAGTCACCTGGTTAAATATGCCTTGTACTAAAACGAATATGTGTTTTCTTTCGTTTTTTTCCGAGAACATAATACCTATTTCATATAATAACAGGCTGATAATATTTCATTATATAAAAATAGGCTGTTCAGCTTTAAACGCATAGACAACAGTGGCTACACCGCTACACGACTACAAATGCTGTTGGCTACAATCGTCGCCGTGTAGTCAGGTACTGAATTATATTGAAGACGACAGCTACATACATGCTTCAAAACTATGAAATAAATATTTAACTTATAAAAAAAAATACTTTTATCATATCAAAATAAATAAATTTATTTACTCTAAACCTTTTGATTGTAAAGGAATTTGTATTTTTGATTTTGTGACATTTTCTTCTGTTGAATAAAATGAAATTGTAGCCAAGTTGACTACAGCCACAACAGTGGTCGTGTTGCCATGTAGCTCTGATGTCATCAAAATAATCGTTGACAGTTTGTAGTCGGTATCCTGCTGACGTCTATGTGTTTCATGCTTATGTCTTTTGTTTTCCCACATTATTAAAATATTATTTTTTTTGTTTTGGTATTCTAAAAAAAGTCTTTTTGTTGCACTAAACTAACCATTTTTTAAACTTTCTTTAATTTAATGTAACAAATTTTAACGATTTCAATAAAAAGGAACATAACAAGTTTAACTGAATTTGCTTCCGTAAAAAAAAGAATATGTCTTAAAGTGCATAAAATCCGCCATGACAAAGTTACAAAATATTCAGTCAGAATTTAAATAAAATGTCGCAATTTGTCTTGTATTTTGCAAAAGTTTGTATCTGTGCACCAAATTTCGTAATTTTAGGTTTATTCCTCTACCAATAAAAAAATTGATTTCTTTTGAAAAAATGACAAAAACTTTTACTCTAAAGGTAAAACAAAATTCAGTTCAAATAATTCTCTCTATATAAAAAATACACATGTCGCAAAAATAAAGTCATATGACTTATCAGTAATTTCATTTGACTTTCGTGGTAGCCAATAGTTCGCGCACTTTATTTCATTAAAAACTAAAGAGTGATTTTTTAAGAGCTTGAGAACTTTTTTAAAAAAAAAAAACGCATAAAATTTGCAAAATCTCATCGGTTCTTTATTTGAAACGTTAGATTGGTCCATGACATTTACTTTTTGAAGATAATTTCATTTAAATGTTGACCGCGGCTGCGTCTTAGGTGGTCCATTCGGAAAGTCCAATTTTGGGCAACTTTTACGAGCATTTCGGCCGGAATAGCCCGAATTTCTTCGGAAATGTTGTCTTCCAAAGCTGGAATAGTTGCTGGCTTATTTCTGTAGACTTTAGACTTGACGTAGCCCCACAAAAAATAGTCTAAAGGCGTCAAATCGCATGATCTTGGTGGCCAACTTACCGGTCCATTTCTTGAGATGAATTGTTCTCCGAAGTTTTCCCTCAAAATGGCCATAGAATCGCGAGCTGTGTGGCATGTAGCGCCATCTTGTTGAAACCACATGTCAACCAAGTTCAGTTGTTCCATTTTTGGCAACAAAAAGTTTGTTAGCATCGAACGATAGCGATCGCCATTCACCGTAACGTTGCGTCCAACAGCATCTTTGAAAAAATACGGTCCAATGATTCCACCAGCGTACAAACCACACCAAACAGTGCATTTTTCGGGATGCATGGGCAGTTCTTGAACGGCTTCTGGTTGCTCTTCACTCCAAATGCGGCAATTTTGCTTATTTACGTAGCCATTCAACCAGAAATGAGCCTCATCGTTGAACAAAATTTGTCACATTTGAACATTTCGAACCGAACACTGATTTTGGTAATAAAATTCAATGATTTGCAAGCGTTGTTCGTTAGTAAGTCTTTTCATGATGAAATGTCAAAGCATACTGAGCATCTTTCTCTTTGGCACCATGTCTGAAATCTCACGTGATCTGTCAAATACTAATGCATGAAAATCCTAACCTCAAAAAAATCACCCCTTATTTTCTGGGTTTTATTGATGAAATTGTTTGGCCATTTAAAAAAAAATACCACATTCGGCCATAATTTGCACTACGAATATAGCACCATCTTATGGCCGAATTCATAACTATTAACAATCAATTACTAATAACGTTGGCAATCGTGACATCTAGTGTTGATGTCTAATTATTCGAAGTAATGGTTCAATACAGTGTATTTAACTGCACTACCGTCAAATAACATTACTGTTGTGACAACAAAGATGCAACAAGAAACCGTTGTATCCTTCAAACACAATAATCGGTTTTTGCCTTCGATAACTACAAATAGTTGGCAATGTTTTTATAAAAAATCTGAAAAGAAAAGTAAGTTTCAAGAACAAAAAAGAAATCAAGGTACATATAGATGGTATATGTCCTTATTCATAAAAATATAAAGTTTACTTTGAGCATACTTTTGTATGAACATTTGTCATAAAGAATAATTTTTTATGAATAATCGAATTTATATGTAATTAAGATTATTGTAAATAATTACATGCCATGTGTGTGTTTTGTATTATTATTTTTAATTAATCTAGCAACAAATATGTTATTTTCTTTTCGACTTTTGATATTATTCGCGCTTGTTAAGAAATCATAACTAAAGAAATCATAACTAAACACATCCCATATGAATGAGTGTAACTGTTTTTTTTAGCATAAGTACATACTACATGAACAAAATATTTTCTCATTTATTTATTTTTGAATATAAAGAAAAAAATAAATCATCTCACCCATAAATGAACACAAATTATTAATTATCTAGTCTTTCACACATGTATGAAAGCAGAAAAAACCAAAATGTGCCATTTTTAAATTTACCCAATTGAAGTTGTGGTAAATCATTTTCTATTTCGTTAAGTTTGTTAATGTTTTTTTTTTAATTTAACTAAAAAAATTACCACATTTGGCGACATTTATATAGCAATATCTTATGGTCAAATTCATAATAAGGAATTATCAATTTATAATAACGGGAACAACTAGAGTTGATGTCGAATTATACAAAGTAAACAATAATGGTAGCAATACAATGCGCCAACTGCACTACCGTCGATAAAGGTTTAACAAAAACCGTATTATTATGCCTTAAACACATATAGTGCCCTTATTTATAAAAAAAATTTACTTGAAGTATACTTTATAACAAATTTAAAAAAAAAATTGTCTAAATATGACTATTTTCATAAAAAATTTGTTTACTTAAAGTTAACTTTAAAATTTATGGGCATAGTGCCCTTATTCATAAAAATGGATAATAAAATATTTTCCTTTCTTTGTGGGTTGTTGTCTTTGGTAACTACCAAGAAGTTGGCAATGTCTTTATAAACAAGTAAAAATGCTTTATTTGGCCGTGCCGAGTCTTCTATACCCTTCACTACGGTGATTTTATTTATACAGCCATGTACAGATTTATCCATATTTTTGACTCTTTACATAAATTAAAATAAGTCATATGAGAAAAAACTCATTATTCATGCCACAAATCAGACCAGATAAGACACGAAAATTGGAGTGTTGCCAAATCACAGCTTTCGTTGGAAAGGGATAGCAAGAGTTAATGCTTTTCTTATATTACTCTCTCTTTCTTGTTATGGCTGCAATTTGACATTTTATTGTTTACAAAATAATTTGTGAAATTGCTGGAAAATTTAAATTTCTGTGAAAAATTATGTTTTAAAATAATTTGTGCCTAAAATAATATTTAAAGAAAAACCATCCGTAGGCGGCCAAATATATAAAAGGAAGCAAACAACAGGAACAAATGTAAGTATAACAAAGGTTTTCTATTGAAATAAATTTGTATATAATTAAATTATTTTACTATTTCAGGAGTCGCCGATGCATAATGGGCTGCCCAAAAGTGGAAAAACTTCATCAGTTTCCGAAAAATCCGACCAAGTAAGTATTTACATGGTTAAATTTTATATGCAAATTATGCCTGTGAACATTTCATATGAAATTGTGATTGTGTACTACATTTTTGAACAAATTGTGTGAATATGGGTATCAATATAAAGCTCTTGGAAATATCTATCAGGTGGTGCTAAAATTAAAAAAAATTTAACCCATTAAGAATCGGTGACATTTTTTGATGAAATTTTATACCACAGAGTAGAAGATCCTTGTGTCCGGCCGAAGGCCGGCAATGCTGGAAAAATTTTAAAAACAGTTCATTATATTAAAAATTAAAGGGTGTCCACATACAACATACATAATGTTTAAGTGTATTAAGAACCGTAAAGGGCACCAAATTAAAATTTTAACAAATTGCGTGTCGCTAAAGCTCCCAACAGCAGAAATTAATAAAAAAAATAAATTTAAAATTTAAAGGGTGTCCCCATAGGTAACGTAATTTGAACTATTTGGGCCTATCTTTGGAACCGTTATAGACAAAACCTTGAAAATTTAACAGAATGTCGATTACTATGACCGTTATAATAAAATGTATAAAAATTAAAAATTTTAAATTAAAGGGTGCTCCAATAGTTCATTTAATTTGATGTATATGACCATACTTTTGAACAATTGTACACAGACCGCTGAAATTTACAAAGAACCTGTATTGCTAAGTCCGCTATATCAAAAAGTATAAAATTTGTATTTGGAAATAAAAGAGTGTCCCAATAGTTAATGTAATTCTATGTATGTGGCCAAACTTTTGAACTGTTATAGACAGACAGCTGAAATTTACAAGGAGCCTGTATTGCAAAGTCCACTATAGCAAATATACAATTTGAATTTAGAAATAAAAGGGTGTCCCCATAAAATTATGTAATTTGATCTATATGGCCCTATCTTTTGAACCGTTAAACACAAACACTTGAAAATTAGGCAGAATATCCACTACTTTCTCTTGTATGATAACAAGTATAAATATTTGGAATTATAATGTAAAGGGTGTCCCAATAGTTCATGTAATTTGATATATATGGTTAAACTTTTTAACCGTTATAGACAGATAGTTGAAATTAACAATGATTCTTTGTGACCCAGTCCTCTATAACAACAGTCTTTAATTTAAAATTGTAAATTAAAGGGCGTCCGAATAGGCGATGTTATTTGATCTATGTGCCCCTATCTTTGAAACTTTTATAGACAGCGGCTTGAATGGTGTCTCTATAAAAGACGGATGCTGGTGAAAATAGCTTAAATTTTGAACAGTAATAGGTATATGCTTGACATTCACATAGTCTTTACTTTTTTCCGCTAACTTTGGCGCATCTATTATTTGGTTTAAATGTAATTCTTACAGATTACTTCTTACATTTTTAGTTTATAACCCTTCTATTTGTTTTGAAGTCGGTTTTTTTTCAAAAATTATTTTCTTTATTGATTCATTTAATTACTTTTTATCACATTTTTTATTACGTCTTACTGTACTTAATAGTGCAAAAATTTAAAAAATAAAAAAATTAGTTG
The DNA here is from genome assembly GCA_949628195.1 of Phasia obesa. Classification (NCBI taxonomy): domain Eukaryota; kingdom Metazoa; phylum Arthropoda; class Insecta; order Diptera; family Tachinidae; genus Phasia; species Phasia obesa. The sequence continues at coordinate 84,383,667 of OX451217.1, read as the reverse complement.
GCTCTTAATAGGTTAATTTTTTTTAAAAAAGTTTAGCATCACCTGATAGATATTTCCAAAAGCTTTAAAATGATACCCATATTGACATAATTTGTTCAAAAATGTAGTGTAAAATCATAGTTCCATAACTCGGAAAATAAGGACCACTGTCAAATTTTATTATTTTACACTTTTTTAATAATTTAAATAAAATTTTAATATTCAAACAGTTTTTTACCATACTAAGAATAATTGTCCTGAGTTGGCAGGTCTTTTTTACTAATCCTGACTACAATCTCAAGGTAAAACAATATATTACAAGTTTAACTTTAAATTTTTTATAATTTATATATAACTTTTATTTTTCTAATAGCGTAGACAGACGACAGAGTTAATGTGCATTATCAGTCTTAATTCAAATTAACTTGTGTGTTAACATGACATGATGTGTTTTCCTGAATACTATCACATCTGAACAAACAAGTAAATCGGCAGCAGCAGGTATCCATATCAACCACAAACTCTTACATTTAAATTTATTACATTTAAAATTTGTTAAAATTTCTTTAAACTTTTTATTCTGTTAGACAATTAAAATTAAATTGTTTGTTTGTTTTTATACTTAAAACCTTTATTTCTTTCACAGTTTCGAAATACTTGTTAAACAACAAATAATTACAAATAGCAAAACTAATTACAAAAAATATATATTTGTTTTTAATCATCTTTAACACATTGTAAAATTTTACAAATTATACATATACGAGTATATACTCCCATTAATATTGTTTTACTCAAATGAAAATATTATGTAATCAATTGTTAGTTTCATTTTTAAATTTTGTATAATAATTGAGCATTTAAGCGTTAAATCTAAATAATGAAAACATTAAATATATTATATTTAGTTTGTATGTTTTAACGATATTTGAAATTAAATGAATTAAAATAATTATTTAAATAAGAACAAAAAATTTATTTATTACCGAACTACCTTACAATTAAAATTATAAGATAATATAAAAAAAGAGCTTTAGCAACATCGGCAGTTAGCTCTGCATTTTATAAATACAAAACAAACAAAAAAAAAAAAAAGAAAAAAAACTTAAATTAAAAAATTTAACCAATCAATTAAAAAATAGTACAAGAAAAATATTAAACAAAGATTTCAATTTACTTTGTAGGTACATATGTAAAATATATACATGTATATATTATCTATTAAGTTTCCACCATAATATTCAAAAACATTTCTTTGCAACTTTGTACATGAAGCTAACGTGCACTTCGCCGGACAACCATTCATGTAATGCATATAAGCATCTACATATATTGCACAATTCTTAGTCCCATACATATTTAAAGTTGTTTATCATAAGACCTCTAATAATTTAGCCAGGACTTCTTCATTTCCAACAGCATTTGTGTTAAATTTCTTCCTGAATTCTGTTGAATTATGACTTCTTGACCAAATACCACTAGGAAAATTTTGATTACCAATTTTTGTAACAACCTTATGCACATGTTGTATTTTCTTAGCTTTTAATAGCACTTTGGAACCACCGCAACATATTTTTATAAATTTTAAGTTCTTTACTTCACGGAAATTTATATACTTTTAACTTTTTTTACAAAAATATAATTTTTGCTACAGTTCAATTTAAATTTTTTTGTTTACTTCATCGATAACATATGTTTGAAATGGCTATGTATAGCTGTTTCTGTTAACTCATTACGATGAATATTATTGGTTATTTTTTTATTCACTCTATCGAAAGCTGTTAGTACGTATGATAATGTACTTTTTTAAACGTCACAAGTGGGTAATCTGGTTAGTAATCTGTGATTCATGCTTTAAAGAAATAGAAGACAGCGGCGACGCAGCTAAATGAAAACAAATTCCGTTGGCTACAATAGTCACCATGTTGTCAGCTACTTAATGATGTTGAAGACGACAGCTACATCGTAAACTCTTACATTGTTGTAGATATACTTATTTTGCTTTTATAAAATTAAATAACTTTTCTAAAAAAAATTTAAAATATTTCCTTCAAAACTTTTTGTTTGTATTGTAATTTGCAATTTTGTGACATTTTCTTTTGTTGAATAAAATAGAAATTAGCCTAAATTTACGACAGCCACAACGGTGGTAGTGTAGCCATGTAGCTATCTACAGTAGTAGGTATCCTGATGACTATGTGTTAAATGCATCTAAGTTTTAAAACAGAGATCTCATCTATTTAAAAATCAAATGCATTTAAAAAAATATGTTACTCTATATACATACATTTATTCTTAATATTAAAATATATTATGTTACAGTCATGATTATCATTTTCACAGAAATATTTAACATTTTTTTTTAATTTTTCGAAAATTTTTTGTAAAAATTTTTTTTGAAAATTTTTTCTAAAATTTTATTCGAAAATTTTTTGGAAAATTTAAAAAAAAAATTTTAAATTTTCTGTGGAAATATCGTTTTGAAAACGGTTTGTAAAGTTTTTTGTAAATGTTAAAAAAAAAATTTTTAATTTTTTTAAAAAAAAAATTTTAATTTTTTTTTTTTTAAAACTAAAATTTTTTTTTTAATTTTTATTGAATTTTTTTACCACTTTTTTTTGTGTATTGCTTTCTATAAGTCTTTCATACAAATCAAAGCAGAAAACCCCTACCCCCCGAGATCTTTATGCAATCCTTGCGATCTACCTGTCGCGGTCTAATATTTATTTGACAAGAAAAGCAAAAGAGAATCATTAAAGCCGAAAAAATTTAAAAGAAACGTGAAAAAAATATAGGTGAGCGTGGCCCGTAGCCTTCAAAGTAATGATCCGATATTGCTGAATTGCAATACCAAAATTTTCGAAACTATGCCTGACAGATTGGTGTGCACGGACAGACGGACATCGCTTAATCAACTTCTCTATGTATAAGGATCCAGAATATATATACTTTATGGGGGTCGGAAATGAATATTGTAGAAATTACACACGGAATGACAAACTTATATATACCCTTTCCACCTGTGGTGAAGGGTATAAAAAATTATTTATCTTTATAGCCTTTTTACACTGAACACATCTAACATCTATGTACCATCAATTTGTAATGTTGACATCTTTCCATAAGAATTTCATATCTTTATAAGATGTTCCTATCTCCATTGTTGCATTTTGTTCCATTTTACGTCTTTCGATTATTTTAGTGGCATCACTAATAAAATAACATTTATGTAGAAAAAATATAAATAAATATTTATTTATTTGTTTAAAATAATACAATCGGAAAGTCTACAAGGTTAATTTATGAGTAGGTTGTACACGGTATATTTATCTTACTAGGTAGTGTCATCCGCCCAGTTGATTTAGTAGTTCGACATGTCAAAAGTTGTATGAGTTCAGAAATTTTATAGTGTAGAAGTGAGAAAGCAATAAAACACATACACGCCTTCTCAATTTTCTTATATGTTTTTTGACATTTCGCACTACAAAGCAACAACAAAATGCCATGTTGTTCTTGTATTGTTGTATTTGTTGTAGGGATTCCACTACCTAGTAAAATAAATATACCTTGAGGTTGTATTAAGGCGAATTCATACCAGGTGTGAGCAGTAGAGCAACAACTACAATAAAACAGCAACTTCGACATTTGATTAGCAGATATAAAACAATGTATTTTTGACAACACATTAGCAAAAAAACAAGAGCAAAAAACAATCAGCTGTGCTATCAGCTCCACCTGGTATGAATTCGCCTTGGGTTGTATATAACATACTTAAAGCAGCATGGCCACACATTAAACTGATGCTTCAAATTTGTGTATGTATTGGTAATATTTAATTCCCTGTCGGAAACTCAGCTAACAAAAAATGAACTTTAAGCTAACTATTTCACAACTAGTGCTGACTGACACTTGGATTGCTTTGCAATGAAAACAACTAACTATTTTAACATTGTCCTAGGCCGGTAGTCAATTGTCCGACTCTGCATTACTTTGCAACTAATTTAAAGTTAACTTTCTTAAAGTTAGCTTTCAGTTAACTTTCTGCAGCTAGCTGTATACTAACTACTTTTCCGTTGGCTATAAGTGGGTTTTTTTTAAATTAACTATAAGTTAGTTAGATTTCAGTCAACTAAAAGGTAATAGTTCAGACGTTAGCTGAAATCTTACTTTTTGTAGCTAGCTGCAACCTAACTATTATTTATGTAGTTAGTTGTCATTTTTGTTTTTCAAAGTTAAAATTATTAAAAAATTTTAAAATAAATTTTGAATAAATTTTATTTTGAAAAACTAACAAATAACTAAATAACTAGCTACAAAAAGTTAGTTTTCAGCTAACGTCTAAACTATTAATTGTAATTTGTTGTAATTTATGAAAAGTAACATTTTTAAAAACATAAATATACAAAATATTTGATTATTTCAAAAAAATTAAAAACACAAAAATTCAATTTTTAAAAAGCCTTAAAGGCTTGGGCACACAGAATCCGTCAAACGGTATACGTCGTATTTTTCAACTAACAAGTGGAAATACAAGTTTTGTTATGAGTGTTGTCACAATCAGTACGTCTCCGTAAATGCAAAGTACGAAAGTTGGCAACTTTTGACGTACGTTAATTAGTTTGACAGCTATCAATTGATTTTTAAGTTGCAGCAAAAATAAAACAAATACAACAAAATAAAGAAATTAAATAAAGTAAAATGGAAAAAAGCTTTTTAAGTGTTTAATTTCCTGATTAAATATCCGTCAACAAAGCACTCATTATGTCAACCTCGTCCGTCCTTAACCCCCGTCACCGATTGACATTAACATGCCTTAACAAAAGTCAAACTTAACATAAAAAAAAAATCACATATTATACTGGTTTGTTATATATGAAGTTTGACTTCTGTTAAGACATGTTGATAGCAAATGAAGACGGGGTTTACTCTGATTTCAGTTCAATACGTCAAAGTATAACGCATGACGGATTCTATGTGCTCCGGCCTTAACACCTCTCATGATTGTTCACAAATTCCCTTAACACTAAAAAATCAACAACACTTTTTTATTATTTTACATAAATAATAGCTTTAAACCACTTTAAACCTTTTTATATTTAAACTTTAAACCTACTATATTATTTATGAAAAAAATTTACAATTTTACCCGCGAGAATATTTACTAATAAAAATTCTAAGCTGTTAACTGAAGTCGGCGGCGTCAACAACTAGTCGGTGACAGTGGCCGGCAGCTGTATTAATGTAATAGTAACAAAATTAAAATGATTTTAATTTAGGAATTGATTAGATTAAAATAAAAGATGTATGTACATGAATGTCTTAATTTCACAAAAATATTTAAGACACATATACATATAATAAACTTTCCAACACTACGATTAATTTTACTTAATTAATTAAAGATTATTATCGATTATTATATAATCATTATATAGTTATTATCATATAATTCTTATATTAAAATATAATCATTATATAATTAACATTATATAATTATATACTTGTAATATAAAAATAAAACTAAAATATGTACATACGCAAGTATACTTTATTCCGACGGCTTAGCCGACGTTACTTAGTAAATAAAGCCTTGGAGGCGTTTCAATGCTAATTAACTTTGACTTCTTTCAAAAGAAAAATAAGAAGCAAAATGGGGAAAAAACAACGACTAACCAAATACAACAAATTTACAGGCATGTTCTGCATTTTACTTTGAAGTAAGAGTGGTTTGATATCACTTCAATTTGTATGTTTGATGTTCTGCATTTTACTTCTGACGTTTCATTTACTTTTGCTTGTAGTGTAGTGATTTTGACATGTTCTAGAAACTACTTTTTCATAAAAAGTAGTAGTTTAAAAATACTTCTATGTTTAATAGTGAAATTGGAAACTTTAGGAAAATAGGTAAGTATAATTTTTATATATTTATTGTTAAAAATTTAAAAATTAAAAGTTTTAATAAAAATATACTTATTGCAACTAAAAATAAATTAAAAATCTGTAATTTTCTATAGGGGCAAACACAAAAACACCACGCAGGATGCAATTATGTTGCGATTTATGCAAAATCATGAGGACCTGGCAAAAGGAGATCGGATAAAAGCGGAGGAGTTATGGAAGGAGCTGACCACCGATTTAAATGGTAATGGCCCTCCAATAAAAGACACATCGGGTTGGAAAAAGGCAAGTCATATTCTTTAAATGCACCTATTTATTTTTTAGTGATTTACAATATTTTAACAGGTTTGGATGGATTGGAAGGCGTCAGTCAGATAGAAAATAGCACATAATAGTACAGAGACTAGAGCAACTGGTGGCGGCCCTTTCAACAAATTTGTTCTAACGAAAATGGAGGAAACTGTTGGCCAATTATGCGGGATTTTTACAGTTGTTGAAGGCGTTGAAAACGCATTAGATTTCGGCGATCCAAATGACGAGAATGAAATCACAGAATGCGGCGACTTGCCGAATGATTGTGTAGCCTCTAAAAGTAATTGTCTTACACCGATTGCAAGACCTCAGAGAGAAAAGAGTTTGAATCACTGCATGAAAGATTTCATGAAAGCTCAAACTGATGCCGTGGTGTCAATTGCGCAGCAACTAAAAGAGGTTAATAAAAATAAGGACACCATTCAGCGATCAAAGAATATAAAGCGTGAACTTAAGGACACAAATCATGAGCTGAAACAAATTAGAAAATTTTGCAAAATAAACAAGAGGAAGAGAAGAGACACCATTTTCGGATGGAACAACTCAGAGAAGAGGAAATACAAATAAAAAAAGGAAATTAGAGCTGGAGGAATTGAAAATGAACTACCAAAGAGGAAATAATATGTGATATAAAATTATGTGCCTTATTAAATTAGAATTTAAGTTTATTTTGTGATAATTGAATTACCTTTAGCCTAAGTATACAACATGTATTTCTTTTAAATTTTTTTTTTAGTTAAGTACACGAAATGTGTGTTTTGTTTTTTATATTTTAGAATAAGTGTATAAAATGAATTACATATTGATCTCAGTTTTTATAAATTAAATGTGAATTACAAAGAATGTGATTTTTAAGTTTTAATAAATAAAAAAGTTTTGTTAAAAAAATAACATTTGATGACTTCCTATTATATAAGTCCATTGGCAATATCATCTCTAATTGAAGAGGCTACAGAATCAGTAAATAATTCGTCCCAATTATTTTCATTACTGAAATTTATCTCCTCCACGTCCTGTATATTAAAATATCTGCAAATATTATCCAGAGCACAGCATACATTTACGATACGAATTGCTTTTAGAGGCTGGTATGGAAGAATATGAGCAAGGCATCGGAAGCGGCTTTTTAACACACCAATAGTCCTTTCAACTACGTTACGTGCAGACGCATGTTTTTCATTAAATCTGTGTTGGTGCGAATTAGGTTGAGGATCTCTGTATGGAGTCAAAAAAAGGCTGAAGAGCGTAGCCCGCATCTCCCAATAACCAAATACCTCTTTCTCCATTATCATAACAACAGGAAAAATAATTACGGGCTTTACTGATGCTCCAAAGAATCGTGACTGGTGCCGGGGCGCCGAGCATCGACTGCTTTTATAACTATGTTATAATCACAAATCTAGGATAAAGAATTTTTAACTAGCACTATTGATTTAAATTTTCAACTTACAATCATCGCGTTGATACTGTAGTATCCTTTTCTGTTATAAAACAGGTTAATAATGGAAATAATAATGGATTGTGTTTCCTTGTGGATTAAAGTTCATTAATTAATTAAATTTAATTCCAGAAAGAGTTCAAAGAAAAATAGTAAGGGTCCCATCAAATATCATTAATCTTAATGACAAAAGGCAAGAGACCGTAAATATTTTCTAAATTATATTAACAAAATGTATGATTTAGTTTTGTAAAAAACTTCTTTCAGTAAGGATTCAATTACGTATATACTTAATAGCATAGAAAGTGAATTAAAAAGGTCACAAAGATCCGCTGCTATTCACCTACGTTAAATGAGGCAGTCACTCTACAATTGCTGCTTCATATTAAGTGATTTTTTCCTAGGATCTGGAACATTAGGATGACCTTTGCTAACTCTGAATGCTTAGACATGAATTGAACCATTTCTTCATACTGTTTTTTATTTTTATAAGATTTTTTCTGAATATTCCTTTAAATAACAATTATTTAGGCTTAAGTTCTTTATTATAAAGAAAGAAATAATAGATACCAACAGAATGTAATGAATAATGAAGAACTTAATAATGAATAATTATTAATTAATTAATAAAAAATAGTTCAAATAAAAGTAAATTTACATTAAACATTAAAATAATTGTATTAAAACCAACATTATTAAGTTTAATTTATGTATTATACACTTTTATTTATTTTGAAACGTTAAAATACTTGAATTTTTACTTTTATTTCAATTTGTCACTAGCAAAATAGCTTTCGAACAATTTCCTAATGCTTTTTGCGTAACTGGTGCTTGTTTTCGTACTACAGAGTTGACCTTTCGAAAGGGATTTTTGTTTTTCGTAACACAGAGTTGCTCTTTAGATAGGGATTTTTATTTTTCCTTATAGCAAAAAATATTCCTCACTTTCGTAACAATTTATACGAAAATCGTAATACACAGTACGAATTGTTCGAACTCGTACATTTTTTCTTTCGAATCGAATTACGCAGTAACCCCCCAGGTATGCCAAACTTTTGCAAAAAATGACGCTTAGACAAGTTACGCTCACTGTCTGTCATGGTCAATTTGATCCACCTCGCGCAAATATGTTTTTCTAAAATACTTAGTACAACATTTAAGACCTTACATGTGATGCTTCGGCCCAGAGCCACATCACTATCTTTCCCAACGCCACGTTGAAACCCGCCTTCTGCAAAGAATCTCAATCTGGCAGCAAGCTGTATTTGTGCCGGGATGGAAGACGTTGGAAGCCTTGGTTTTACACAATTTAAAAGCATACGAAATGCGTCCTTATTGATGCGATAATACTGTATAAACCTAAAAAAAGAATGTAATTATTTAAAATTCCACTGAAAAATACCCACTTACATAGAGTCCCTGATTTCCAAAGGATTTGAATGATCTCGCAAAATCCGACTCTGTAATTTTACATTTGCGAACTCATTTTGTTGCGCCATAGATACTATCAAAATATTCATAATGTATGTATTTTTAATTGTTTTTATTTTAAAAATTTTTCATATAACAATACAAATAGTAATTTTATACACAACAAACTTTGCTTTTTAAATTTTTACATATCAGCTGTTTTTTCGCAGTTCCTTTCGAATTTGAAAATAGAACAGCAAACCACTACTTTTACAGAACATCAAAAATGAAAAATTTACTTTTATAATTTCATTTTACTTTCATTCTACTACTTTTCTAGAACATGCCTGTTACTGTCCAGAATATACACTTCTGTTAACGAAAATTTTGGATTGCATAGTAGTTGGCTTAAAATTAGTCCATAAAAGTTAACGTTTGTGTTTTTTGTAGTCAGCTACTTATTGTCCGACAGGGTTTTGCTTAGCACACCAACACATCAAATTTTTAGCTTCAAACTTTATTTAAATTTTTTTTGAAGATAAAGTACGTGCGGATTTTTGTTTCCCTAAAACATAAGTTTGACAATTTTTTTTTAAATAATTATTTCTATTTTAAAAATGACCGAAATTGACGACTGTTGCGTAGCCATTGCACTGGCACAAGCAATAAAAAAGAGCCCGTAAAGCGTCTTTGGATGAAAGAATGGTTCAAGAAAAGAAGTCAATTTACACATGAAAATCTTCTCAATGAGCTTAAATTGAGTTCTCCAAGTGATTTCCAGAACTTTTTGATTATTAATGAAGACACATATCAGGAACTTTTTGTTCTAGTTACCCCAAGAATTAAAAAACAAGACACCCAAATGCGAGCTGCCATCTCGCCGAATCAACGCCTATCCATTACTTTGCGTTTTCCTGCTACAGGCGCTTTATTTTCGGACCTAAAATTTGTCAGCGCAATTGGTCGCATTGTTTTTGCAACTTGCACAGAAATAAATAAGGCAATAAGACATAATATAAAGGTGAATAAAACAAATCTTTGTTAAAATTAAAAAATAAGTTATTTCATTTCATAAATATTAAATAAAAAAGTAGTAAAAAAGATACATATGTATTTATTTTGTCTTTTAAAAATTAGGTAAAAAAAAGGAACACTTGAGTGAGTTTTCTGCAGTTTCATCTATTAAAGCCCAATTATGCGCTGACTCAGCCTCTGAATTTTGAATATGTGGCGTGATGAGTGGTACTGGAACCTGTATGATTGGTGTACTGCTTCTTGCCGAGATTACACTGGTATTAGAACAAAATGTTGGTGGAGTATGCGAAGAACTTTGTTCATTAAGACATGAATTTGGAGTAGACGAAGAACTTAGAATATTCAACTGCATAGAATTTCTATGCAACGTTCCCATCTATCCCTAGAAAAGAATTTCGCATATGACCTTCTCTGCATAAACTCTTTGAGTTGGATCCATTTTTTTTAACTTGAATGCCCAACTTTCGCGATACTAGAAAAAAGCGAAAATGTTATTTAATTCTCTATAAGTAAATAAATATAAACTTATTATAAACTAGCTTACTTAACCCGGCGCAGCACGGGTATTATAGAACTAAATAAACTTTTCACTAAAATTAAAGTTATGTTTAAAAATTAAAAGTAAATACATATGTATTTTTTTCAAATTTCAATTGCATGTAAGTTTTAAAAAAGGTACATTCAACATTTTTTACCCTTTCTGCATATACATACATACATATATTTATAACATAAACCTATATTTATGTAAATAGTTATATGAATGAAACAAATTTATTTCCAGATTCCTTCAAGCGAAGATGAATGGGAAAGAAATGCAACCGACTTCTACCGTCGTTGGAATTTTCCTAACTGTTTAGGAGCCATTGATGGAAAGCACATCGCAATAAAAAAGCCACAGAACTCTGGTTCCTTCTACTATAACTATAAAAAGTTTTTCAGTATAGTCCTAATGGCAGTAGTGGATGCGAACTACGAGTTCATCATGGTTGATCTTGGCACAAACGGAAGAGTATCCGATGGCGGTGTGTTAAGCCATACAAAATTTGGAAGGGCATTATATGAAGATAAATTAAATTTGCCAAAGCCATGCAAATTACCAACATCCTTTTGTCTTTTTTGGAGATGATGGTTTCCAGCTAACAAACAATTTAATGAAACCTTATTCCCAAATAGGGTTGACGGAGGAGCAACGTATTTTCAATTACCGCTTGAGCCGTGCTCGGCGCATAGTTGAAAATGCTTTCGGCATATTAGTTTCAAGTTTAGGGTTTTGCAAGGAGCAAATTAACTTGCTGCCATTTACACAATTTTTTGAGAAGAAAGAGGGCAAGTAACTACATTTTTGATGGCTCAGTTGATAGTGAGAACTTGCTAAATGGAAGTATTATTGAAGATTTATGGAGAGAAGACAACAGTTCTACACCATTGCAACACACTCACTGCCGAAACTCGACAAACACTGCTAAATTAATTGGGGACCAATTCTGAAGCTACATATTTTAATAACGAAGGTCAAGTCTCTTGGCAAAAGAAATTTGTAAGCAACAACTCAAGCAATATTTAAATAAAAACAAAATCCCTATATAGTATATTGTAAAAGAAGTCCCTTGAAAAAGTAGACAAAACATCTACGAAACGTTGGGAAAACTAAATAAAATGGATTTTTATTTACTATAATAAACACCAGGCCTTATTAGCTTATACAAATTGACAACAAACTTAACAAAATTCCAACTGGCCAAAAAACAAACAATTAAATCACATCGGATAGCTTGCCGAAATAAAAACTATATAAATATAAAAACTGCTACAAAAAACCACAAGATGAAAAATTATTTTAAACACATCGTATTAAAATATGACAACGAGACCAGTAGGACAATGAAAGAATACTGCAACGAAAGTAAGAGACTAACACATTTACAAGAAAGGTTAAAGTTCATTTTGTCATGCCGATGCTACGGTATCACCCCTAGCCACACTATTAATACAACAAAACAGGTAGAGATGCTTTTTTCTTGCAAAACCGAAAATGAAAAACTAAAGAAAATTGAGTATAACTTTCACAAAAAGATTTTGAATTTAGAAATTGCCCAGACAAATACGAACATAAGATTAACGAAGAAGACAATTTATTTTTTACATAATGGTATCAAAAATGTTCTTTCAACTAACGACTACACACCATTTATGAAGAAACAAACAGACAGAATACAACACATTAGAGAGACCACAAGGAAAACACATACGAAAAAATGAATACACTGAAAGAAATAAACTTTAAAAAGCATGGATATGTTTATAATGCTGTATGGTTTGAAAACCATACGGACTTAAATTTAACAACTGAATGTAAATGGTTATTGTCATTAGGCAAAAAGTTTGCGTTACCAATTGAAAAAAAAAACAGTTTCTCAGCTATACATATCATTGCGGATATAGAACAATGTATCCAAACATTAAAAGACAACTCAGAAAAAGATGTTGCTAGGACAAAACTAGCGAACAAAATCAGTGCCTTTAAGAGAAATATACAAAACACAGAACGGGAAAAGTTTATCATCGCACTTTTCAGAGAAACGAAAAAGTTTTTATTGAGACATAACAATATTATTATCACGCAGGCAGATAAAGGTAACAAAACAGTCATGATATATAAAAAAGATTATGAAGAAAAAATTAAAAAACTACTGGATGACAAGGACACGTATAAAACAATCAGAATGGACCCTACAGTTAAATTACAAAAAGAAAACAACAAAATCGTTTCTGACCAACATAAAAACGGCTATATTGACACATGGCAAAAACGAAAGTTAACTTCCTCAGCAGCAACAGCCCCAAGGATTTAAGGTTTACCCAAAATTCATAAGGCAGGAATCCCGCTTAGACCAATAGTTTCCTCTTTTCAAGTACCGTGTTACCAACCTTCAAAATTTATAAGCAGTATTCTCAGAAAAGTAATCTCGGAAAAATACAATATTAAACATTCGATGGAACTTAAAAACCAGCTTGCTAACACTAAACTTGAAGATAAATATTGGCTAATAATTCTGAGTGAGAGAATAACTATAAATTATGAGAGTTTATTCACTGGGTTGGCAATTTTTGCCTATTACTTAGATTTATTTGTACGTATTTATTTGAAGCAATTTGTTGTCTATAGACTAGGCAACTTTACATTGGCCGAACAACGTCATCTAAAGCGGCATGGCCACACATCAAACTCGTGTTTTTTTATTGTTAGTGAAAAAAACCCACACGTATAGGGTTGATGTGATTTTGATGAATATCTAAACACTTTTGATTTTCACTACCTTCGCTGTGAAAATTTGATGGTAGTTCGATGTGTGTGCGCCTAATTACTTAAAATTTCATTTTACAAAATTTTCAAAAAAGCGACAACATCAACTACTTTATGGCAAGTGAAAAGTAAAGAATACAGTAATAGAACTGAAAATATGGGCAGTACGAAATATTACTATAAAAATATAAAGAAAAATATCCGAATGCGGAAAAAAAAGATGTGGCACAGAAAGTCAATACTCTCCGAACTGCCTACAGAAAGAAATTAAAGAGGATTGAGAAGTTGAAAAAAGTGGTGCTGGTGTAGACGACGAGTCGGAGCCTTGACTATATTTTTTCGATGCAATCTACTTCTTGCGTTTTAATGAGCAGTCATGTGGATCGCAAAATTCAATAGATGAAGAAAATGAAACAACAGTAAGTAAATTTCTGAAGTTAATTATGTTTTATTTATTAATTTTAAGTTTTTCGGTTTATATTTAAACATTTTTTTTGCCAAGGAACTTGAGCTTCGTTATTAAAATAGTTGCAAAATTGGTCCCTAATTAATTTCGCAGTGTTCGACTAATTTCGACATTGTGTGTTTTGTAGTGGTGTAGGGCGGTGGTATTCTCTCCATAACCCTTCCGTAATCAACAGAGCCTACAGAGATATGTATGTATATTCACTCTGTTTCTTTCTGCTCAAAAAATTGTGCAAGTAGCAGTAAGTCAATACCACCGTTTAAACTTTTTCAGGCGAAAGTCCCATTGCTCCTTGTAAAACCCTAAAGCATTTTCAAGGATGCGTCGGGCACGGCTCAATCTATAATTGAAAATACGTTGTTCGTCAGTGAGCCCGGTTTGCGAATAGGGTTTCATCAAATTTTCCGTCAGCTGAAAAGCATCATCTCCCACAAAAACAAAAGGCATTTCCCTATTGGTGAAAAGCAATATACAAGGCTTCGGTAAGTTCAACGCTCCATCAGATAATGCTCTTCCAAATTTCCTATGGCTTAATACACCGCCATCGGACACTCTTCCGTTTATGCCAACATCAATCATAATGAACTCATAATTTCCGTCTACTGCCATTAGGACAATGCTGAAGAACTTTTTATAATTATAGTAGAACGATCCAGAGTTTTGTGGCTTTTTTATTGCGATGTGCTTTCCATCGATGGCTCCTAAGCAGTTAGGAAAATATCGACGTCGGTAAAAGTATGTTGCGTTTTTTCCATTCATCTTCGTTTAAAGCTGGATTCACCCCTTTTGTCCGCACAAAATTTTTGTGAAAACAAATATTTTTTTCCGAGAGTTTTCTATGGCACGACTCACCCATTTCGAAAAATTTTCTCGGACAAACAAAGCAGCAAGTGATTATAAATAAAATCTTGGTGTGGAAATCCATATTTTTTATTATTTTAACATTTTGCTTATGAAAACATGTATTCTTAAAGACAATTGCTTCTATTAATGGCTGTTAAAAAAAAATGCAAAAAGAATTGCAGTAAAAGAAAGATTGAAGCACAGAACAGCACTGGGCTACTATCACTCATTGGTCCCTGAGATGCGCTTATGACATAAAATCTTTTGTTAATTTTCATCGCATGGACCCCACTACGTTTGCTTACGTTCAATTCTAATGCTATTGTCGTCCAAATGCTTTGCTTTGTATGAATATTTTTATATAAGCTATTGCTCATGTCGTACAGCATTTTCTTTTGGGCTTTTTCGTTTCCATTATAAGCTTGTGGTTGCTTTCATTTTCATAAAATAAGTTTTTTATTTTATAATTATGTTTCTTAACCTTTAGGTCTTTTTTATAAAAATTTTATTTTTATTTTTTTTCTGACGTTGCTACCCAATGGTGTAACGAAATATTAAATAAAAATAAATTTAAAATTTTTATATAAAAGACCTAAAGTTTAAAAAACATAATTATAAAATTATTAAAAAGGTCAAAAATTGCAATAATTATTTAATAGCTTTTTATTGAAAAATATTTCTTTGTTGATAATCAATACAAACAAAACAAATGACACTATTTAATACAAATACTATCTATGTATATAATGGCAACTCAATTCAGCTATTTCTAAAAAAAACTTATTAGTGGCAACTCATTTCAATTTTGACTGGACATAAATTAAAACTAAACCAAATCAAGCTGAGAGTTCTCTGTAGAAAATCTTCTCTGTAAAACTACATAAAAAAAACGTTGTCCGAACAAAAATTTTGTCCGCACATAATGGGTGAATCCAGCTTAAAGGAACCTGTAAACAGATAGATATGTGAACATATAATTATATTTATTTTAATTCATCTAATTGTAATGTGATTTAATTAAAATTCTAAATATTTTTTGCAGAATTTTGAGCAAGCGAAGAAACGCAAAAAGCCGGATGCGTCTGAAGAACTCATGATTTTTGCTGCAAAACGTCTACAGCAAACTCCAGATGAGTATGACAAAACTGCCGAGGGTTGGGCACACGAACCCAAAAAAATGGACGACACCCAGAGAATTTTTGTCGAAAAATTTATTAACGAAATTCTTTTCTACTACAAAACAAATATATGTGCATCAATTCTAAACTAAAAATTTAAAAGGAAGTAATCTGTAAGAAATAGTACTCAATTCAAATACTTCTATACTTGTTGCTCTAACTGACAAGTAATATACGTTCTGTAAATTCAAATGTCTATCCATAACGACAAATTACGTCAGATATGAGGACACCCTTTATTTTTTTACAGTTATTATTACTGGCACAGTAATAAAAAGTAACGGTTCCAAAGATATGGCCATATAGCTTAAACAATATCACCTAGGGGACACCCTTTAATGTACAATTTTAAATTAAACACTTATTTTAAAGGACAGATTCTTTGTTGTCTGTCTAAAACGGTTCAAAAGTTTGGCCATATGCATCAATTTACATCAACTATTGAGACACCCTTTAAATTTTTAAATATTTATAAATGTTATTATACGGGACATAGAAGTGGAGATTGTGTCTAATTTTCAAGAGTTTGTCTATAACGGTTCAAAATATAGGGCTAGATAGGTTAAATTATATCAATTATGGGGACACCCTTTAGTTTCCAAATGTAAATTATATAACGAGTGATTTTTTAAGAGCTTGAGAACTTTTTTTTTTTAAAAACGCATAAAATTTGCAAAATCTCATCGGTTCTTTATTTGAAACGTTAGATTGGTCCATGACATTTACTTTTTGAAGATAATTTCATTTAAATGTTGACCGCGGCTGCGTCTTAGGTGGTCCATTCGGAAAGTCCAATTTTGGGCAACTTTTTCGAGCATTTCGGCCGGAATAGCCCGAATTTCTTCGGAAATGTTGTCTTCCAAAGCTGGAATAGTTGCTGGCTTATTTCTGTAGACTTTAGACTTGACGTAGCCCCACAAAAAATAGTCTAAAGGCGTCAAATCGCATGATCTTGGTGGCCAACTTACCGGTCCATTTCTTGAGATGAATTGTTCTCCGAAGTTTTCCCTCAAAATGGCCATAGAATCGCGAGCTGTGTGGCATGTAGCGCCATCTTGTTGAAACCACATGTCAACCAAGTTCAGTTGTTCCATTTTTGGCAACAAAAAGTTTGTTAGCATCGAACGATAGCGATCGCCATTCACCGTAACGTTGCGTCCAACAGCATCTTTGAAAAAATACGGTCCAATGATTCCACCAGCGTACAAACCACACCAAACAGTGCATTTTTCGGGATGCATGGGCAGTTCTTGAACGGCTTCTGGTTGCTCTTCACTCCAAATGCGGCAATTTTGCTTATTTACGTAGCCATTCAACCAGAAATGAGCCTCATCGCTGAACAAAATTTGTCACATTTGAACATTTCGAACCGAACACTGATTTTGGTAATAAAATTCAATGATTTGCAAGCGTTGCTCGTTAGTAAGTCTATTCATGATGAAATGTCAAAGCATACTGAGCATCTTTCTCTTTGGCACCATGTCTGAAATCTCACGTGATCTGTCAAATACTAATGCATGAAAATCCTAACCTCAAAAAAATCACCCATTACTTGATGTTATAAAGGACTTAGATATACAGGTTATTTGTAAATTTCAACCGTCTCTCTGTTACGGTTCAAAAGTTTGGCAATATACATCAAATTACATCAACTATTGGGACACCCTTTAACTTGTAATTATAAATATTTAATTTCTGATTATAAATATTGGACATTCTGTCCAATTTTCAAGTGATTGTCTACAATGGTTCATATATTTAAATTGACGTCACATATGGGGACACCCTTTAATTTTTAAGTTTATTTTTTTATTAATTTCTGTTATTGGCACCTATAGTGATATGCAGTTTTTTAAAATTGGTGCCCTTTACGGTTCATAATACACGTAAAAAACACGTATGTTGTATGGGGACACCCTTTAATTTTCAAAATTCTGAACTTCTTTTAAAATGGGACCAATCTGTAAGCATTTGCTTTTGAATAAAGAAAAAATTTTTAAAATCGGTTCAGAAATGATTGAGTTCTGCGGGTACAAACATAAAAAAAGCAACATTCAGACGAATTGATAACCTCCTTCTTTTTTTGAAGTCGGTTAAAAATAAACAATTGAAATCATAAACGAAATTTTTAATGTCATAAATTTGTTTTACTCACCTTAATATAACTTTTTTATGTCTTGTTTATTTCTTCACAAGTTTCCATAATAATGCGACCAATTGCTCGTTCCGAAATAGCACTGGTGAATTTTAAATCAGAAAATACGTTACCCGTAGCAATAAAACGCAAAGTAATAGAAAGTCGTTGATTAGGTGAGATTACATCACGCATTTGAGTATCTTGTTTTTTACTTTTTATCCCAACCAAAGATAAAAGTTCCTTATAAGTGTCTCCATCCATCCGCAAAAAATTCCGAAAATCATTTGGAGAACTTAATTGTAGTTCATTGAGTAGATTTTCATCCAAAACTGCCTTGTAGCTCTTTTTTATGTTTTTTTGTGGGTGCGCTAGTGTAATAGCTATGCAACAATAATCTATTTTGCTCATTAAAAAAAAAAAAACACTAAAAAAAAGATTTTGCGTTTAAAAATTGTACGTGTTTCTCTTTGCAAATCAACTTTAAAATGAAGTTTGATGGAATGAGTTTGATGTGTGGCTGCAAAGCAAGAAAGCAAAAAATATTACCAACACATACACAAATTTAACGAAGTAGTTTGATGTGTGGCCATGGCGCTTAACGGGAAAACATGCTCATGGCGTAATCTTGTTTTCTTTACAGTCATCCCTAAATTAGAGCGGCAAGCGTTTTTTAGTTGTCAAAATTTCTCATGCCCATACAATTTGTATGGAGCATACCAAAATAACGCGGCGGCAATTCTTTGCGGTTGGAAAATCCGATTTTGACAGATAGCGAAATTGGTTGCAAAAGACACCGAATGTAAACAAAACAAAAATGTGTTGTGTTATTAAAAATGGAGGTAAGTGAATCTTTAAAATTAAATACACTTTCTTATCTTTCTTTTAATATAGAATCTAAACGAGCAGTTAATAGAGCTGGTGCATCAAAATCCATGTCTGTATGACAAAAGAGATGAAAACTTTTTATTTATTTCGTTGAACTTAAATTCACAGAACAATATTATAAAAATCCACTTGTCAAAATTAACAGGGTTGTTTAATTATCTTTTTTTAGCAACCCTGTTTTTATCGTTTTGACGTAAATTTGCCGCTTTTATTTAGGTATGGCAGTAGAGCGTTAAAAGTAAGCGGTAGAAAAAGTTCCGCTTACCGCTCTAATTTTGGGATGGCTGTTAATACTTACTACGTACATATATTCCCAAATTTTCAGAAGAAAAAATGTGCTGTTCATGTGACAATTGTTCGTGTTTTTTCCCCTATAATTTTTTTAAAAAAAGATTCGTTGATTCACATCGTCTTAATGTGGCCTTTTTATTTGCACTTTTTTTATTTAAAACGCAGTTTATGTTTGAACGCGTACTAATAAACACTGTGAGGCTACCTTGTTAAATGTGCCTTGGAATATTATGAGTTTTATTAAGGTATACCAAACTTTAATTCCGTTTGCACAAGCCGTAGATGGAGTAGTGCACTAAATTTTGATTGAAATCAGCATACGCAAGACCATTTGCATCAAACATTGAATACCGGTAATATATGTAAAAAGCTTTACCATAAAAAGTTAAATGATAAGAGATCATTTCAAATTTGTATATGATCCTAAGGTTTATGGTGCTAAAAATCAGGGATCGCAAATAATGATTATCCATCACATTTTAAAAGAAAAAAATCATTATGTTAGGGATATGCTACATGTATAAGGAGTACACCATTGCAATCGTCTTTAAGGGGACTGTCCGTTCCGCCAATGATTTTATTTTTTAAGTTTTATTGAAAAAAATCAAAAATAAAAATTATTTTTCGAGTTCTATTTTTTCCTCAAACATCAATGATTAATTGTTGAGTTTTATTTTTCGCTTGGAAAATAAAAATTTTTCTCCGAGTTTTATTTTCTGCTCAGAGAATAAAAATTATTGTCTGAGTTTTATTCTTTGCTCGCCATTTAATGATTGATGTTTAAGTTTTATTTTCTGATTGAAGAATATAAATTACTTTCTGAGTTTTATATTTCACTTAGAAAATAAGGATTATTTTTTAAGTTTTATATTTCGCTTAGAAAATAAAAATTATTTCTTGAGTTTTAAATTTTACTTAAAAATAAAAATTAATGCTTTTGTTAAGTTGGACATATGTAAGTATATAAATAGTACTTTTTGAAACTTTTTAACTAAAAAACATAGAAATTAGTTTAGTTGGCATTCTTTTGATATAGTAAATGTATCAAACTAGTGTTTGGTACTTTTTCTTCATTTCAATATTTGGGGGATAAAACGTGTACTTTGGTACTTTTTTGGAACTTTTTTACTGAAACACATAGAATTAATATTAGTATCGTTATTTGAGATAGGGTTTCAGTGAGATATGTGTTTCAGTAAAAAAGTTCCAAAAAGTACTATTTATATACTTACATATGTCCAAATTAACAAAAGAAAGAAATAATTTTTATTTTTAAGTAAAAAATAAAACTCAAGAAATAATTTTTATTTTCTAAGCGAAATATAAAACTTGGAAAATAATCCTTATTTTCTAAGTGAAATATAAAACTCAGAAAGTAATTTTTATTCTTCAATCAGAAAATAAAACTCAGAGAGTAATTTTTATTCTTCAATCAGAAAATAAAACTTAAACATCAATCATTAAATGGCGAGCAAAGAATAAAACTCAGACAATAATTTTTATTCTCTGAGCAGAAAATAAAACTCGGAAAATAATTTTTATTCCCAAAGCAGAAAATAAAACTTAATACATAATCGTTATGTTCTAAGCATTAAATAAAGCTCAGAGAATAATTTTTATTCTTTGAGTAGAAAATAAAAATCAAGAAATAATCATTAATACCCAATTTTTAAAATAAAACTCATAATCAATACAATCTCTGCTAAAAATTAAAAAATATGGCAATCGCAAGTAACGCGAAAGAAATATTAACGTGGAAAATATATGTATGTGGCCTAGGAAAGTTAATCGTGTAATGACATAACCTTTAGACGCTGATGAGTTTTACCCCAGCCGAAAAAATATTGTTGCAGTGGCAAAAATGACGTCCCTATTAAAACACCCTATAATTGTAACTGGTTTAAGTAAGGAACCTGAACAGTTGAATATTGTATCAAAACGTGCAGACCTAACTATATATTTCTAGTCCACGTGAAACTAAATTAAGTATTTGAATTATTGTTTTGGCAAGTAAGAAATTTATTGTATAAATAACTAGCTATCCCCGGTGCCCTTCGCTAAATCTATCCACAAAAAACACTTGAAAGAAAAGTATGGCCAATTTTTAACTCGAAATCGCACGACAAACATGTTTCACTTTATATGTAAGGTATGACGCCCTCTTTCCATCCAATCTGTTTTTTGCTAGCCTATGCGAATCAACACTACAATAATATTTTACTTTGTTTGAGAGGTACCACTTCCACTATCCTAATCCAGTCTGTATTTTGCTAGATTACGCATATTAGTATGAGCGTTAATTCTGCTAATTTTCAAGACTACATATGTATTGTAGTTCTATAGTTACACGATAATAATTTTTCACTTTGTGTGGGAGGTACCACGCCCACCGTCCTAATCCAGTCTGTGTTTTGTTTGCACATTAGGAGGAGGATTACTTGGGCGAAGTTTCAACACTACTGTAGTTCTCTAGGAAGACGATAATAAATTTTCATTTTATGCAGTTGTCCAGGTAGACGATAATACTTGTTCATTTTGTATAGGAGGTACCATGCCTACTATTCCAATACAGCCTGTGTTTCGTGAAACTATGTACATTAATATGGGGGTTACTAGTACAAAACTCAAATTATAGTTCTCTAGCTACTTAAAAAATGGCTAAATCGGTGCCTCCGTTCTTAAGTGATGCAATTACCGACGAACGATATTTGATTTATGTATAATCAACAACAAAAAATTGTTTTCAAATTTACCACTCCCAATTTTATTAAAACTTTTGTTATTTATATACTTTGACTTTCTGAAGCTAAATATAATTTTAAAAAATTCTATCTCTTACAGTTTTTTTAGCTACATACATATACAGTTATCAAAATAGGAAATTATCGCTTTTTCGTGCGCTCGAGGATTAAATATATTCTTATTCCAGTTCTATAAGTATTAGCTCATTTTAAGGGGGTTTCATATGCTTTGATTTGATATTATTATCTTTTATAAATAGCTTTCAAAAGTAAAATGTATATATTACATACATACATACATACATACATACATACATACATACATATGTATGTACTTATCCTTCAAAAACACTGCTGCCATTATATGGAAGATATGTTCACTTCGCCAGGATCTTAGTCAAGAGGCATCTGTGAGTGTGTACGCGGTACCGTTCGAGGCGATTCGACAGAAAATGCAGTTGCAATGACGATAATGAATTTTAATTCAGTAGAAGTAAATGCAAAAATTTCAAACCTGAAATTCAGGAAAGCTGCATATTGACCTTAAAGCAATATTTACAAAGAATGTATCACAATACACAAAAATTTTGATCGATATACAGATAATTTCCTTTTTGTTTTCCTATTGTAAGGATTTAATTGATGCGAAATAGTAGTCTAATCAATTTTAACATTTTTAAATACATAAAAATAGCAAACGAATATTGTTTTATTTGTATATATGGATATTAAATAAAACAGAGTGCAGTTTTGCATTTACTGACCCAAATAACTCAAGAGACAACATTTAGTTCATCTAATCTGAAACCACATGCATATATTTGTGTTATCTATTTTTAAAATTAACATATTTATATAAATACTTGGTTTTTAAAATACTATCTTTCATTACACTATTTTTCGTAAATAAATGAACACAGCATTGCCATACTTTTTCTTATATTATTTTGTTAAGTAACCGTATGATGGTGAAATCCAAATCGATAACCGTCGGTTATATAGTGCCTGTTAACCAAACCGACAGTTAGTTAATTTTAAATTAAAAACAAAATAATCATACATTGTGAAAAGGGCCTTTAAGAAAAAATTTCGTTACATTTCGTTTATTACTGTGTAACTAAAATCTAAGAGTTGTTCCTGAATGAGAACAACTGTGGATGAAAGCTACGTTTATTGCCCTTAATCTGGTATATGTGATATATTCGTTGAGTATATTTTCTTGAACGAACTTTCAAAACTTAATTTTTTTCAACTTTCACTCATACCACATTTCGTTTTATAACGTCAAAACTAAGAGTTGTTCCTGGATGGCACTAACTGTGGATGAAAGCTACTTGTTGCCTTTGACAAACTTTCAAAAATAAAATTTTCTAAAATCAAATGTATAATGAGTGAAATTCAAAGTTGTAACTTATTAATATCTTAAAATATTTTTATGTACATAATTTCGAAATTGTTTGATTAATTTCATTAATAAAAAGTATATTTTTTAGTTATTATAATTTAAAACAAATAGTTTAGTTTAGTTTGGTTTATTAAAATAACTTAAAAGCAAAATAAAAATGCACATTAAAGCAGTCTATATAAATTAAATATTAAAAATGTGTTTTAATTTCATTCATTCCACATTTTAAAACACAGAAAATATATTAATCTGGCATGTCTGAAGCTAAGTACTAATATTGGAATGATGCCAAGTTTGTTTGTTGTATTAGAAATGGCGTCGCCGACAAGTTTTATTTTCTATGGAAATTTCGAACAGGCAATTAAAAATCAATATAGTAAGTAATTATTTTGGTTAGTGATAGTTGTAGTATTTAATTACCATTCTTTTTAGAGTTTTAGTTGCCCCCATTGCCAAAAAAAAAGTAATATATTTTTTAATATTTAAAAAGGGGAAAGAAAACCACCAATTACAACAATCGCGGCAAGCACGGATAGCTTATCCTTATCGCCCGTATATGTTTTACGGGCCACCGATGCTGCCGCAGCAGTGCGCCGTCGCCAGGAGCACCTGATAAATAAAAGGTAAGTGTTTCATAACTTAAAGTAAAAAACACTTGTAGTTATTTGTTTTTTTCTTTTTTCGGTGATTCTTTGCAGAAAAAAGGAGGCTAGTTAACCTGGTGGGAGTCTGACTGATGTTTTATTTATTACAAGTATTCTTTTTAAAATGTGAAAAATAAATGTTATTAAAATTAACATTGAAAACATTCATATTTAAAATAAATATTTAAACATTAACAAAAACCCGACCTTAAAACAGATCCATACATACTGTCATGGACTTACTTCTCAATTTTCAATATCTGCTAAATGAAAAGTATTACAAAAATTTTATTTTGCAAAAATGATTTAATTATCTATTTATTAGTGCAACAAAACAAAATTTTCGGTTTCCTTTAAAAAATTTATACAGTAGAGAAAAAAAAACTAAAAATCAAGAAGGACAAAAATGTTCATACAGTGTAATCTTTTTTCTTTTATTCATAATTCTCTCACTGCAGCTGCTTAAATACCGTTAGCTTTTTATATTTCCAGTAGGACGCGTGTTACTTGAATGATTAGTCGATATTTTATTGGTACAAAATATATCAAATGTAAAGATGAGTGCGCGTAAAGAAATTAACCGAGAAATTAAAAACTTAATTGTACAAGAGCACAAAAACAACAAATCCTATCGGGAAATAAGCAAACTTTTAAATGTGCCGTTTCCTACAATTCAATACATTATTAAAAAGTATAAAAATACAGGTTCCGTCGAAAATAAGTCAAGGCCAGGACGCCCGAAGAAACTCTCCAGACGCGATGTTAGCTTTGAAGTAAAAGAAGTTAAGAAAAATCCGCGAACTTCTGCTTCCAAAATTCCAAAAACTATTGCTAACACTTTGGATAAGTCAGTTCATCCTAAAACTGTTCAAAGGGCGTTACGAGCAAATGGTTATGCAAGCAGAGTTCCCCGAGGAAAACTTTTGATATCTGAAAAAAATAGGAAACTTCGCCTAGAGTTTGCAAAGAAGCACTTGAATAAAGGGACTGACTTTTGGAAAAAAGTCTTGTTTACGGAAGAAAGTAAGTTCAATTTGTTCGGAAATGATGGTCCGGGAAAGGTTTGGCGCAAAAAGAATGCAGTACTTGACCCAACGAATATTGTTCCAACAGCAAAACATGGTGGTGGCAATGTAATGGCTTGGGGAGCCATAGCAGCGTCTGGAGTTGGTCGATTAGTATTTATAGATGGTATTATGGATCGATACTATTATAAACAGCTTCTAAAATGTAATTTACAACCATCAGTTGATATATTGGGTCTTGGCCAGCATTGGACAAGACAGTTAAACTAACCTCATCAATCGCCGGGTTTGAACCCCATTCAGAACGTTTGGAATATTTTGAAAAGAAAACTTGACCCTGCTGACGTTACTAACAAGGAATCCTTAAAACAAGCTTTACAAAGGGCCTGGTCTCAAATTTCTCCAGATATGACTGAAAACCTGGTCGCATCAATGCCAAGACGTCTGCAGGAAGTAATTGATGCTAATGGTGGGCCGACAAAATATTAAATTTATATCAAGGTTACTTATTTCGCATTTAAACCAACAAGTAATTGTTTTGTATGAACACTTATGTCCTTCTTGATTTTTAGTTTTTTTTCTCTATTGCTTAAAGTTTTTAAAGGAAAACAAAAATTTGGTTTTTTTACATTAATAAATAGATAATAAAATAAAATTTTTGTAACGCGTTTTATTTAGCAGCTATTGAAAAAAAATTTGGGTGTATGAAGAATTAAGTCCATGACTGTATATGGACATCTATATGTTTTTGCCAGTTTTTCTTTTATTCAAAATAAGATATTAAATGAAAATAAATAGTAAAATAACATACATAGCCTATTTTTTCACGTTAGTGCTTTATGAAATAAATAAAATATCCCACCAAATGTTCCGATTTCGTAAAGAATTCGTAACGACTGTTCGACATCTTCCGTTTTCGGAACCTTATATTTCGGATTTTTATATAAACGATATGTAGGATGGAAATGGCAACGATATGTAGTAACCAAATCGTAGCGATATGTAGGTACAAAATCACAACGATATGTAGTTACGAAATCGTAACAACATGTAGGTACGAAATCGCAACGACATGTAGGTACGAAATAACAACGACATGTTCTCCGTCACTACCTCCTTATAAGCTAGAATGACGTTCGCTGAAAGTTAAGTGAATATAATTATTAGTTAACCGTTTGGTATTCAAAGCAATACTTTACCGTGATCAATTCAATTGTCCATCTTGCATGTACTTATTTAATAAATTTTTTCTTTTTTATTATAACTCTTATATATTTGTTTTGTTCATGTATTTATACCGCAATTCCTTAAGTAAACTGCGGTCAATTCTCATAACTTTTACAAAGACATCACCCCTTACTGATTTTTGTGGTAATATACATATGTATGTAATATGCTTTTGTAAAAAGTAAGTAAATTCAACGGGAGCATTACTTACATGATCGACATGAATACCCATAATATGAGTCCAAAGGATAATAAAACGGCAGTATTTTTTGTAATATAAACAAACATATTTCGTCATTATGATTCTCATTTAAAACTTGTCCCTTGTTTATTTGTGTAATGTCATTTTTAATTTCATTATAAATTGAAAGAAATATTTTCCGAAAAGGGCTATTGATTGTAATTGATTCCAAGAAAATATTTAAAACCGACAACTGTGAAGATGTTGTGGCATTACCAACTGCCAGCTACTTTAGAGACATCAACTACGTTAGTGATAAAGAGGAGGATAAGGATTTTGAGAGCCACGACAGTTTTGCTGGTAAGAATTTCTGCCCCACTGCAACAGTTAAAAATCACATCGAAAAATAATTGGCATAAGCTTAGAAATTGCACATCGAGGTTGTAGTAAAAATTAAATGAAAGTACGAACAATATTGTTCAAAACGACCCGACTTTCGAAGAAGTTTCCTGAGAAAAGGGAAAGCAGATTTTGTCACCACTCAAAAAAGCGCATGACACCCACATATTGTCACATTTGTAAAAGCGAGGCAATATGTAGAGAGCATCAGTATAGTAGACTGCATTAGCCAGGACTGATGATATATACATACATATGTATGAGCATTTATTTTATTTCAGCTATGATTTGACCTCAAATATGTAGTTTTATTTTGCCATTAAAATTGTTTTTGTTTACCTTAATTTGAATTTTGAGTTAATTTTTTTTTATTTAATAAATAACCATTATTAAAATTGATGAAATATCCACATTAATTGAAAAAATTCCATAGTACGTAAAAAGCTTTGGAGGAAGTGACAGAAAAGTACATATGTATGTATTATTCATTATTAACAAAAACAAAAATTTTATGCTTTTATTTTTGAGCTTCAACAACTTATAGACATGTAGCCAACGTACGGTCGACCAGCTAAAAAATCAGTGGGTAGCTACAAAAATTCCATCAAAAAAGCAACTATCCGAGCGTCGAAAGCAAATAATGAAAACTGGTGGTGGCTCTGCACCTTCAGAAGAACCACTGAGCAGCGATGATATAACCGCATGGCTACCAGATGGATTCGTTGTTGATTTTAACGAATTCGATTCCGATGCGGCAATCAAAGAAGTATGGATATAAATATATGTAAGTACATATTTCAAATTTGTTGAAATTATGTTATCTGTTATTTTTTGAAGATCGATCAAGATACTCCAGTGGAAATAAATGCGAATTGCGAAAAAGTCGTGGGTGAAACAGACGATTTTGTATTGCTCGGAAAAATTTCAGAAACTATACCCAATTCTACACCTGTAAAGAAGGTTTGTGCATACAGTTAATATTTGAACTTATTCTAATAATAAAATACATTTTTCATTAGAAAACAGGCTCATAGTACCATATGAAAAATATGGTACAATTTGACATTAAATGCAGGGAAGAGCTACATAAACATCAAGTTCTGTTTGAGAAGCCTGGCTTGGAGATGAAGAAAAAAAATGAAAATCTTAGATTTAGAATATGGTTTGAGAAAAAGAAAAATCAAATATTATAAGAAATATTCTGATGGTAATTATGCATGCAATAAAAAATACATACATACATACTTATATATGTATGTACTTGTATTATCTTTAAAATCTTTTTTTGTTATTTCTCTACAGATAAGCAAGGATATAAAACCACATGAAGAAGCAACTAATAAGCTTTAATTCTATTATTTTTTATTTAATTTATTATAGTACGGGTTGTCACGATGGTTATAGTGCAAATTTGCTTATTGTAAATTTGCAGTGCATATTGGAGTGGATCGTGAGCGTACTTTTTAAGTATATTGCATTTTTATGCAAATCATTTTATTTTCTTTAAAAAGTCTGGCAACTTATCAAAAAGTACAAAAGAAAAATATAAAATACAAATAAAAATACAAAAAGGAAAATGATAAATAAAATTCCTTGTGATTTTTACAAACAATTTGATTTAATGTTTTTCCTTTTTTAGAAATAATTAAAAAAATTTTGTTTATTTTTATTTGCATCTGAATAAATATGCACAAATAATTTTGCTCAAGGTTTTTTTAGTGCAAACGAAGCAAATTTCAAGTATGTATATTTGTTGTTGTGTTGATAAAAACGATGCATTTTTGCTCACATTTGCATCGTTTGCACTACCCATCTTGAAAACCCCTAATATTTTGTTATATTTTTTATTACAGTTTTTATTTTGACTACATATATTATAACATTCGAATTGTAACTTTTTTCTTTTGTTAACATTATTAAAATATTTGATTTAACCTGAAAAACCAAACCAAATTTCAAAAACGTGGCTACAAAAGTCTTCACAATACGGGTTCTGTGTGAATTCAACACATAAAAAATTCACCACACCTGTCTGACTAACTTATTGTAAACAAATGCTAAACATAAAATATTTTAAAACATATTAATTGTTTGTTTACATATTATTTTCATTAAAACATTTCCGTGAAAATACGTGTTGTAATGAAAATAAGAAGAAATTTTAATATTTGTTACTGCCAAGGGGCCTCTTCGATGGGCCCCCCTCAGTGTCTAATAATGTCTGTTTCTCCTATAGGGCGGCTATCAGATACCCTGCACGGAGTGTTTCTCCTTTCATTGAGACTGGCCACTCTGTCAGGGTATGTCCGTTCTTTAGTGTCCACTGTCCAAATTCCACCACCGTCTGTTACCCATATTGGGCGGCTTGGTGGTCTGTCTGACACCCAGTCAGACAGCTATTAAATTACATGGCAGTATGTATAAAATGCAAACCCCCCCAAAATGAAAGACAAAAAAGAAAAGTGCCTCCTGTATCCGGTCGGGGGCCTCATAATCTCCGGAGATCCTATTCCCGCTTCGTCGATTTTAGGTCGCGGTGAATCGAACCCATCTGAGATCCAGGTTAGTCTGGTTGGAACGCCAGGCCAGGCTAACCTGCCAACGACTAATATCGCACAGAACGCAGGAGGATGCTCTGGGCCACCAGAACCATCCAAATGCACCAACGTTCTAAAAAAAGGAAGCGAAGTGCGTCTGGACACTACTCCAAGCACCTCGTGCCGCTAAGGCTAAAACCCCTGCTTCGGGCGCTGCAAGCCCTGCCCCACAAGGTAATACAACAAGACACACACGGCACATCCCACCCGCCAGAAGGGCCTTTTCTTCGGCGAGCAGCCGAAAAATGTGTTGGCCAACTAGGTAAAAAGCCAGTTGAGTCCCTAACAAAGGAGGAATCAACCTCGCTACAAGGTAAAGGTGACGCAAGTCAATCTTCATCACTCTAAAGCAGCTTCGGCTCCACTGCTCCTCCGCCTGGCAGAGAGAGAGAGAAGGAGCTTGTTTTAGCCCAAGAACCCTGGCTACATCAAGGCAGGGTTTGCGGGCTTGGTGCAAAAGGCTTTAAGCTTCTGCACACGAATGGTCAAGGTAAGATCAGGTCGTGTATAGTGGCTAAAATCGACTTGAATATCTTTATTCTGTCTGATTTCAGTAGCTGGAGACTATAATAATTGTCTCCAGCTACATGGCGTACAACAGCGAAACACCACCAACTAAAGTACGCAAGATTGTGGAAATGGCAAGCAGATTGGACCTGGCGGTTATCATTGGAGTGGACGACAACGCAAATCATGTCGTATGGGGAAGCTCGGACTGTAATACAAGGGGTAAGTTTCTACTTGATTTTATCCTTTGTAGTAAATTAGACGTAGTTAACGTTGGTTCAGAACATACTTTTGTTGTGATAAATAGAAGGGAGGTACTTGATATAACGCTAGTAAGTACTAGGCACTTAGATTTGATTAGCTCATGCAGTTATCTGCTCCTTTTCTGATCATAGGTATATTGAATTCAAGATAGGCATTTCAGGGAAAAGGGGTTACACCCCGGCGTAACAGAAGGCAAACAAACTGGAAGCAATAGCGATCTATTCTCTAAGACTTTTTTTCGAGCCCTCCGGTTATTAACGATAGGCAGGGTGTCGATGTCGCAGTGGGTGCCCTAACAAATGCATTCGAACTAGCGACGTCGGAATCATGCAGATTAAACATCTGCCGTGGTAGGAGCAAGCCACCCTGTTAGAACTCCGATGTAGCGAAAGCTCGAAAAACCTCCCGCAAACTTTTAAATGAGGCAAAAAGACTGGGTAACTGGTCAACATACAAGGCCTCAGTTAACAGATTTAAAAACCTGATGAGAAATGCGAAAATGGCGTCATGGAGATACTTCTGTAGCGGCGTAGAAGGGTCGGCGTAGTTTCATTAAGAAACCATGCAACTGGACCACAAATGGACATGAGACCCTTGAGGTACTTATGGACACACATATCCCTGGTTGTACTCCCCTAACAGGGGAGCATTTGACATTCTCAGATTGCTTCCCACGAGCCCCAATCCCCATTAATAGGGAAGGACTCTTGTGGGCAAAGAGCTTCGACCCGTTCAAATCCTCGGGTCCAAATGGCATTATACCTGCTGACCTTCAGCATAATGCGGAATACCATAGGTAACCCAAATATATACAGCATGTCTGTCATGGGCGCTACCGCTACCGCTCCTAAACGGAGTGGAGCTCAAGTTATCTGACAGGGCAAAATATCTAGGTGTTATTCTAGATTACAAACTGTCATGGAACCTTAATGTACAATTTAGGGCAATAGCCCTATATACCTGTAAGAAGGCCATAGGTAAAAACTGGGACATTAGCCCCGGAAATGCCTGCTGGCTTTTTAATGCAGTGATAAAGCCCATACTAATGTATGGAGCGCTTGTATGGTGGCCTGTACTAGGCAAACTACATACTGTAGTATAGTCAACAAAGTACTACGCACTTCAGCCTTGATGATCACAATTGCCATACGCACGACGCCATCAAAGGCTCTGTTTACAATGTTGCACTGGCTTCCAGCCAATATAATGGCCCAACAGCTGACCTTGAACTCGGCAATAATGCTTAGTGCAACCGGGCACGGAAATCGAAGAGTTTCGGCCATGCGACTATTTTGGGATGTGTGCGCATATAGACTTTCCCGGAATATATTGATTATTGTGCAAAAGCCATGCAGCACTGTGCAGGCTGAAATTTCTGCCATAAAAAGAGCGGCAAACTGGCTAAGTTATCACAGGATATATGGTAAAGATATCCAGTTCTGTACCGATAGCAAAGCTGCGATATACTCCTTATCGGGCGTTTATACAACGTCGAGTTTGGGTCGTGAATGCCGGGCATCTCTAAATGAGATGGCGAGGCATTCTAACCTGGAACTCTTTTGGGTGCCGGGGCACGCAGGAGTGCCCGGAAATTAAACTGCGGACGAACTGGCTAGACCTGCAACCTACCTTAGGGATCAGGAGATAGATCAACTAGTTGGCGTTCCGCTAAGTTGCTGTAAAGACAACTTCCAGCAGGAACTACTGGGGGCTGCGCAAACCAGATGGTCGAACGAGCCCACCTGCATGATCTCAAGGCTTTTTTGGCCTCAGTATTATTACAAACGCACTGCAATCCTACTGAGAATCCCTCGAGGACAGATTGGCACACTAGTGGCTGTGCTGACAGGGCACTTTGCTAAAAATGCAATTGAAACTTATAGTTCAAAAAATCTGTTTAAGTATTCTTTTCGAACAACACACGATAGAGCAGAGCGCAAACTTAACAAAATTATCATTAAAATTTTTCCAATGTAATATTTTGAAAATTGACTGAAAAATCCTATTTAAAGACTTCGTTTATTAAAAAGAAATGGGCGTAAGAACAATAGCTAAAAATTTATATGTGTAACAAATTAAGAACTTTCTTTCTTAAGTTGGGAACAGCAGCGTCTATATTAAAAAATTTTAATGCAACATATGTCCATGTTCTTATAAAAAGATTTATGAAATTTTCGATATCTATTTTATCACAACATTTGTATTCAGGAACATGTTTAAGGCGTTCATACATTAGTTTGGATACTCCAATTTCATGGCACTATGAATCGAACTATTTTTCAAACAAAGTATTAAGAGCTTCTACATATTGCAAAAATTTGTTTCGTGGTCTTAAAAGTTTATTTTTTTTTAAGTTTTTTTCCTGAGTAAAACTATATTCATCGAAATAGGAATTATAAAATTTTGGCACAGAGATCAGACAATGATGTAGCTCTCGTAATATTTTAAATAAATAACCACAAACATACACAAAGGCATTATCAGCTAAAAAAAATTTAGATCAAAGTGATGAGCATTTAAAAAGATTTCTTCCACATCATCAAGTATTTGAGGTTGAGTTGGGAAACTTTCACATTGTTCACTCGATGCCTCGTCTTCGATTATAACTTCAAAATTTCCTTTCGTAGTAACATGTATATAATAAAGACCTCAACTTTTTTTGAAAAAAAAAAAAACAGAACATAATTGGAGTTACGCTTTGAACATTTCCAGAGCCTCTAATTTGCTTAGTGCAATTTTCCGCATAAACAGTGAGTTAATTATTTGCGAATAGGCTACGTATAAACGTGGTAATAATTAATTTAAAAAAGAAAAAATTTAATTGATTATTAATATTTCTCTAAAAATAATTTATATATAGCTTTCAAAAATAAAATGTATATATTACATATAAAAAATTTAAACAAATTAGTTCGTTACATTTCGTTTATTAAAAATCTATGGGTTGTTCCTAAACAGGACCAACTGTTAATGAAAGCTACGTTTATTGCCCTTAAATATGGTATATGTGTTACATATATTCGTTGAGCATAAGTATTTTCTTGAACAAACTTTTCAAAATAAAATTTTCTCAACTATCACTCATATCAAATTTCGTCTTATAACGTCAAAACTAAGAGTTTTTTCTGAACGGGACTAACTGTGGATGGAAGCTACGTTTATTGCCTTTAATCTGGTATATGTGTTATATTCGTTGAGTATATTTTCTTAAACAAACTTTCAGAAATAAAATTTTTACTCATTACTTAGTTTGTTAACTAAAAATGTCTCTCCCATGTACAAAAAAGAAGAACAATTATTCATAGTGAAGTTAATGTTCGAGGCAGAAGTTGCCATATATAAGTTTAAAAAAAGAAGAATAACTGTAAGTGATGCAAAGTTTTTTATGGTACTAAATACCACATGGCTTGGTTTCTTATTTTCAACCGTGCAGCCGTCATTAAGTCGTAAGTAAAGGTGGTTAGTTGCGTGTGCCCGGTGTGTGTTTTTTAACCGACTTCAAAAAAGAAGGAGGTTATCTATTCGTCTGAATGTTGCTTTTTTTTTTATGTATGTAACCGCAGAACTCAGCCATTTCTGAACCGATTTTAAAATTTTTTGCTTTATTTGAAAGGTTATGCTTCAAGGTTGGTCCCATTTTAAAAACAGTTCATTATATTAAAAATTAAAGGGTGTCCCCATACAACATACATGTTTTTTACGTGTATTAAGAACCGTAAAGGGCAGCAAATTAAAATTTTAAAAAATTGCGTGCCTCTATAGCTCCCAACAGCAGAAATTAATAAAAAAATAAATTTAAAGGGTGTCCCCATAGGTGACATAATATGACCTATTTGGGTCTATCTTTTGAACCGTTATAGACTAAACCTTGAAAATTTGACAGAATGTCGATTACTATGACCGTTATAATAAAATGTATAAATACTCAAAATTTTAAATTAAAGGGTGCTCCAATAGTTCATTTAATTTGATGTATATGGCCATACTTTTGAATAGTTGTACACAGACCGCTGAAATTTACAAAGAACCTGTAGTGCTAAGTCAGCTATAACAAAAAGTATAAAATTTTGAATTTGGAACTTAAAGGGTGTCCCAATAGTTAGTGTAATTCTATGTATGTGGCCAAACTTTTGAACTGTTAGAGACAGACAGCTGAAATTTACAAGGAACCTGTATTGCAAAGTCCGCTATAGCAAGTATACACTTTGAAGTTAGAAATTAAAGGGTGTCCCCATAAATTACGTAATTTGATCTATATGACCCTATCTTTTGAACCGTTAAACACATACACTTGAAAATTAGGCAGAATGTCCACTACTTTCTCTGGTATGATAACAAATATATATATTTGGAATTATAATGTAAAGGGTGTCCCAATAGTTCATGTAATTTGATATATATGGTTAAACTTTTTAACCGTTATAGACAGGTAGTTGAAATTTACAAAGAATCTTTGTGACCAAGTCCTCTATAACAACAGGTCTTTAATTTAACATTGTAAATTAAAGGGTGTCCGAATAGGTGATGTTATTTGATCTGTGTGGCCCTATCTTTAAAACCGTTATAGACAGAGGCTTGAATGGTGTCCCCATACAAGACGGATGCTGGTGAAAATAACTTAACTTTTAAACAGTAATAGGGAGAGGCTTGACATTCAATAGTGTTTATTTTTTCCCTCTAATTTAGGCGCATCTTTTATTTGGTTTAAATCTAATTCTTACAGATTACTTCTTACATTTTTAGTTTAGAATTGGTGCCCTTCTATTTGTTTTGAAGTCGGTTTTTTTTTGCAAGAATTATTTGTGTTTAAAACTTCTTAACTATTTAATAAAAAATTGTATTTTATTACCCATATTCATACCCCCATATTTATAAAAAATAAAGTATATTTGAAATCTATTTTAGAACAAATTTTTCATACAAAAGTTCTAAAATATATTTCAAATCAGTTTTATTTTTTATAAATATGGGGGATAGTAAATAAAATATATTTGAAAATTATTTTACAACAAATTTCTCACAAAATTTGTTCTAAAGAACATTTCAAGTAAGTTTTTTTTGTTATAAGTATGGGCATATATGCATGTATGTACATTAGGGGTACAACCAAAATAAGGCCCTATCACCACGCTGTAGCCGATGTTGTGCTGAAAATGAAAAATGTTTCCTCAGGTCATTTCGAAACAAGAACGTTCCGCGTCGAAGCCGATTTCTGAAAGCCCTGTAAGATTTTATTTTTTATTTTTTCAAAATTTTTTATTTTATAATTATTTAACTATTTACATTTCTTATTTAAAAACTATCTCTGTTAAGTGAAATGAACTTAAGATTAAGAGTTCGAGTTGATTTGCATTGGGGGAAAATATCTTGTACGACTTTGATGGCGCGTTCCGCACAAATGTTGCTGCGTTGTGTTTTTGGAATTCTTGATTCATCTTTCACCCAATGTCTTAGAAAGCTGAAACCAAATGTTGTACCAAGGGCCACATATAAATTCGCATATTGCATATAATTTGCTACGATATTTTGGAATTAGTATGTAAGCTAGAATTGCAAGAATTGCTCTAGAATTCCATCTATCATTACTAATCGGTGGAATAGTCTTAAAGTTTATAAATGGAAATTTATTGTGCTCCATATAGTATTTAAAAGCCTGTCCTAGTTCATATAAATATTGCATATCATCACGCCACTTTAAATTTCCCACATATAGCCGTTTCTCGTTTTGCTGATATTCGTGTTTTAATGTATTGTAATTGCTTATCAACTCTGAAACGAATTCATATGCAATATCTGGTGACGTGGTTTTTCCGTCCAATGATGCATCCATTACATATCGTAGTATTAAATCCAACACATGGTGCTGACATCCAATGTACTGCGGTGGTGGTAGAGAAATTGATTTAAAATGGTTCTGCAGTAGTGTTACAACACCTTTGGTTTTTCCTGTATTAAAACTGGTTGTGTCGCAGATTATCATTTTTATTGACTTCATCAAATTAAATTTTTCCAAAGTTTCTTTGATGCCATTGAAAATAGTTATCGTTTTCCCATTTTGCAGAACTAATGCAGCTACTTTTATTTCTTGAGATTCATTTTTTACAACAACTACCTGTACTTCTTGTCGTCCAATTTTTTTACCATCAAAATGGAGACACCAATTCTCATGTTGTAAAGACTGTTTCATTATTTCTTCCTTTTTCTCTGCAGATTTGTAAACAGCTTTATAAATTGCTTGCTGCAAAGGAGTTGCAATATCGACCCCTGATTCTGCCAGTTCCTTGCATATTTTTGCTGCTTTCCTATTACTTACTTTGGCAGTATTTACTAACGTTAGTGCTGGATTTATTAATCGCTTTGTTGTTCCAAGTCTTAAAGGTGCCATATAATCATTGTCATCTTCAAATGAATAATCGATCATTGAGACAAAGTCGGTGTCTCCATAATTGAGCATTGAGACAGAGTCGGAGTCTGAATCTTGGACACTTATTTCAGATTTTGGTGCAGTGTTTTCGAACAAAATATTAAAATTGTTATCAAACTTTTCAGCAGTTTTTTTTTATCATTTAACGCGGAACCTTTTTTAACGATATCGAAAATCTAAAAATGCAGTTCCTATTGTTTTTTTATGCACTACATGGTATGGATACGGCCATTTTGATATTTTCAAAAATTGTAAAAAAGTTGTATCCCTAATGTACATATATATAAATTTATTTAAAATTATTTTATGACTACATTAATGTGAAAAAAAAAATTAAAAATTGTGACAAAAACAAAGTTCAACAGCGGACACGACATGCAACAATAATGCACATACATACATCTGTCCACTTTTATAGTGTGCATTTTGAAAGTGTTTGAATGCAAAAAAGATTAATATTTGCACTTAATTAAAAATTAAAATTGTTTTTTTTAATATTTATTTTAAAGATGTATTTTAAAAGTAACACCACCACCAGTGGCGCCTTTTCTTAAAACCCGTGGCAAAAATACAAAATTTTTTGAAATGAATGAAAACATGGTATAAAGAACTACTTACTGAATTTAAAAACGTTTTCCTTAATTGCAAAAACCTTATAGTTTGTGGAGCTGCTCAGAGTCGACAATTTTTAGAAAGCAAAAAAAAAGGGTGATCTTGAAAAAATGCACTTTAGAATTAAAGTGTCAGAAACATTCCAGTTTGATTACTACTTGTTTGGTATTTTTTAAGGTATGTTTGTTTTTTATTAAAAAAAGTGTCGTGTGCACCCTGTGCATTATTTAATTTTATATGGGTAATGCAGTGCAATCAGCTGCAAAAAGAGGATGGCTATAATAGTCGATAAAAAAAAAACGTAAACAAAAACAAAAAACCTGTAGCAGGCAAATTAAAATTGCTGAAATAAAATAGCGGGAGGGTTTTTTTTTGTGGATAGAGAAAAAGGTGGCGTGACCGAGGCTTCTTGGAAGAAATTGGAGAAGATGTCGGCCTCTTTTTCCTGGGGACAAGAACGAGATAAGGTGTGACATGTGGCTGCCGAAGAATTAATGGTGAAAAGTGAAAAGTGAGAAAAAGTTACTTTTTGGTGCAGACAAAGATGCCCAAATGAAACAAAATTAAAATAAAAAAAAAAAAAAATTGAAGTTAAAAGTTTTATTAAACATAAAGTTATTTAATATATACAATATTGTACTTAAAATCAAAAAAGTTAAAAACTTAAAAATTAAAATGTTAAAACTTAAAAACTAAAACTTAAAAGGTTAAAACCTAGCAAATAAAGAACAAAATCTTGAAAAACTAAAAAGTTAAAACTTACAAACTAAAAAGGTAAAACTAAGAATCTAAAAGTTAAGAACTTAAAAAGTAACAAAAATTTACAAAAATGAACAAATAAAATCTAAAAAATCAAAACACAAACTACACTAAAATAAAATTTAAACGCTAAAAGTAAAAAGTCACCAAGCCACCACTGTCACATCCAGCGAGGGAAGAAGCCGGAAGCTGATAGCATCGTCACCCACGGCGGTGTCAGGTACCTCTGCCATTAAGACCAGAACAGAACGTTACTGACGACAAACGGACCTGAAATAAAATAATATATATATATATTTCTCCAATTCAAACCTTTATAGTTAGGGAAAACACCACATTACCTTTTTATACAGTCCCTTTTAGTTCTTTTGTGCAAAAGGTGCGCGTAACAATATTAGGGTTGAGCTCAAGCCTAGGTTTCGTTCATAATTAAGGGTAATTGCCCGCAACCAAGTGTAGGTGTTTGCCTTAGTTAATAAAAACAAAAATTAAGAGAGATTTATATATATTTGAAAATTAAATAATAAAACATAAAAGCACGCGTACGTCGGACACGTCTACGGACTGACGGCAGTTCCGGAAACCCGATCTTGAGAAAATTTGTCAGGTGTCGCTGAAAGGAAAAATACATTTTTTTTATTAAATTTATGTATAACTACTTTTTTGTATTTTTATTGTTAATTAGAAGAAAATTTTGTTTATATTTTTTTGATTATATAAATTTTTTTTATTTTTTTTAAATGCTTAAAACTAATAACATGTCAGTTTAAATTATAAATAATGAACATTTATTTAATTCAATAAAATTAAAAATTTTTGTAATGTTTTATTGAAAAATCTGATTTTTTTTTATTAATATGGAATAATAAGTAATTAAAATTCAATAGGAAGGTGATGTGAAAGGGTAAGTTTTGAATAGGGATAATTTATTAAATATTGGCAACAAATTATCACGGTGACATCCACCAGGATGTCAAGAGGGAGGGCCGCCAAAGCTAGCACAACAGCAGCTAGCCATGATTTGTGCTAAGGAACATGAAGTGCAGAGAATACGAGGTTGAAGTAGTTTTTTTTATTTCCTTTTTTTATGTTAGTTCACTTTCGGGCTCCAGATTTTTTTTTATTTCAGTACTTTTTAGTGAAGCCTGGCATGAATTTTTTTGTAGTGCGAACAGGTTGGCCAATGGGTTGGCAAGATCCCCCCCAAGACGGCGAGCTTCAGCCGGAGCGATACGCCAGCATGCCAGCACCGCCAACAATCTGGCCACACAAATGTCTTTTGTTTTTAATAACAAATTATTAACACTGCTGCCCGCTACAAAAATGGCGCCCAACGTGGGGCCCGAAAGTGAACAAGTTAGTTTCTTTTTCTTTAGGTTTGATGTTTCCCTTGCAAACTGCTGGTGTAAGTCCCGTTGGGTCATACAAGAGTCCTCAACGCGTTGCGACATCAGTTAGTCTGTAAATAGGACCCATTACTACCTGTTAGTTTAAATAGCTTAATTTTACATAATTTCTAAATAGTTTTTTTTTGGTACCAGCTTTTTATCCAATTTTCCCAATCTGTAAGTCCCGGAAGTTTTTCAATTAGGAAATTGTTTTCGCGTTGCGACAGTTGGAGAAATTTGGATGAAAAGTGTTTGGTGCAGAAAATAATAAAGTTTGAATTTTCTAACCACAAGTCGAGTCTGACTATAAGGTCATCTGAGCCTATAGCCAATGCTGCGATTTGTGCAGATTTTCTCAAACTCCATCTAGTTTTTTTTAAATACAATAGCCTAACTCAGCTTTTTACTAAACAAACAAAAATCAAACTTACCAATATTAAATTTTTAAATTGACAAGAATTTAGTGCTGGTTTGTCCTGACATCATAGAGGCAAGTCACCCGGTGTGCAGTTGCACCACACTAAAATCTGTCAGCACTTGGATTAAAGCTGAGCAATCATTATAAACCACCGTATTCGCACGAAACCTGAAGATTAAAAAAATAATTAGTTTTGTTTTCTTCTTAGCACAAATCAAATATTTATTTTGTTTTTGTTTAGGTAAATGTTTTTATCTATTCAAAAATTTTGTTTTCAAATCCTTTTCATCACCTGAAAACCCTATTGATTTTGATTTTTTTAGTTGATTCTCTTTTTTTGCTTTTATATATTTATCAATATAAATAAAATTGTTTTTTTTATTTCTTTTAGAATAAAATCCTTTTTTATTATTTTTTTTTATATTTTTATAAATTAAAAATATTCCTTTTTTTATTTTTCATATAACCTCTGGTTCAAAAACCTAGGTTTTGTTTTTATTTTTCTATTTATTTTCCTTATTTTTTTTATTCCTCTGGAATAATTTTTTTTTTATAAATTTATAAATTTTTTTTAATAATTTCATAAATTGAAAATATTTATTTCTTTTTTTATTTTACCCTTAGGTTTAAAAAACCCGAGATTTGTTTTAGTTAATTTTTTTTATTTATGAGCGGAAAAATCAACGTTCGTTTTTTTTTTTCTTTCGTTTTTTTTTATATAGTTTTCATTTATTGAAATAGCTATATTTATTTATTTTTTTTAATTTCTTAAATTATTTATTTTTTTAATTTTTTTAATTATTTATTAATTTCTTTTATATTTTCATAAATTGAAAATATTTATTTCCTTTTTTTATTTTACTTTCGGTTCAAAAACCCAAAGTTTTAATTTTCTTTATTTATTGGCGATATATTAAACGCTGAAGTTTTTACTTTCGCTTATTTTTTTTCTTTAGTTTTTCTATTGCAAAAACTATATTTATTTATTTATCAGAAATTGCTGAAATATAATTTTTTATTATTCCCTTAATTGTGGGTTTTTTTTTTTTGAGTTTGATTTATTTTTGGTACGTACAAACGTTCGTCTGTGCGGTTGATATTTTAATTTTTTTTTTTTCAAATGGTAGTTACCCGATCGCTGAGTAGACAGATTTCAACCGATATGGAGAGTGTACCCAGGACAACAGTGTCCACTGTAAATTTAAATACAGTCTCAGTCTTGTCGGTTCCCGCTAGTACCACTACTGCTACTACAACTGCTTGTGCCATTACACCTGCAGTACAGCAGTTTATGTCGATGGCACAAGACAGAAACGGTTCGTTTCATGATTCTAATGTATCAAGTAATTCAAATAGTACTATACGCTCACCTGAATATAGTAGTATAACGGCGAGAAGCGTTCAACAGGAATTTCGCTCAAATATTCCCGTAACGCAAGCTCCTCCAACGGTTAGTGGTATAGGGATGCAGAATTCCATTAGTGTAGAAATATCCCGACAAATGCAGGGAATGCAGCAGGTTATACAGCAAGAAATTGCACGAGCCTTGAGTCGGCCGATAGAAAGGCAACCAAACTTAAATGCCGTTCATCAGGATTGGGGGTCTCAAGCTGCTTCTAGACCTGCTCAGGTGCAGTCAACTTTTACCCAGCCGCCAGTTGGTTTCCGGCCTTCTGTTGCGACTGGGTGCAATCAGCCACAGGGTCCAGTTGCTGTACAAGAAATGCCTAGAACAGATCAAAACTTGTTAGCATATGGTCTTCAACATCAACCCCATTTCAACTTACCGGCTATAAATTCACAGATGTCGTATGTCCCACAACAAGATCCAGCCTATCAGCACGATAGAGGTTCACAGCCAGTAGCTGGTCAACAGCAACAAACAGATTTTCATTCTCAGGCGCAGTCTAGATGGTGCTCACCACCAGGACAGTCAGATTCTGCTCATTTTAATCAACGAGTGGACTTGTCTAAGTGGGGCATCAAGTTTGACGGTACCACAAAGTCGATGAGCGCCGAAGATTTTATTTTTAGAGTCGATGTTTTACGTCAAGACTATAACTGCTCGTTTAACGACATTCGGCGTAGCTTTCATTTATTGTTAGAAGGCCAAGCACTCGATTGGTATTGGAATGTAAGGAAGTTGAGCCCCATACAAACATGGGAGGATTTAGAAAGGGCTTTTCTAACTCAGTACAAGCGGTACGAAAATGAATTTCAATTGCAAAAGAAAATTATGGACCGTCGTCAGCTGCCTCAAGAATCTTTTGAAGATTTTTATAACGCGGTAATGAGGTTAAGAAATCAGCAGAGGTCGCCTTACTCTGAAGGAGACCTTGTTGAAATTATGAAGGCCAATCTTAAACCGTCGTTGTCACATTTGCTGTTTTCAGTCAGGTTAGAAGGGTTAAACGATTTTTGTCAGCAAGCGAAGAGCGCTGAAAATTTACTATCTAGTCAGAGACAACAGTACGCTCAGCGCTCATTTTTAGCACCACGTGTGCATGAAATCGATTTTGACGAAGAAGGTGCCTGTGGTCCCACTCTAGAGGTTGAGGCTATTTCTTCTAGTAACCGATATACTTGCTGGAATTGCAAGCAAGTAGGACACAGTTTTATGGACTGTCCTTCGCCAGCACGGCACGTTTTTTGTTTTAGATGCGGTCGAGATAACGTAGTCACCCCTAAATGCCCGAAGTGTCAGGGAAACCTGCCGTTGAACAAGTCTCAAACTGGGGAGACTCGTTCAACTCAAACGTAATCCCAGTTAACAGATCAAATTGTATAGTCGAACGCCAAAAACCATTAGAAATATTTGATAATACCAAGAAAGAGGTTAAAAAGAAAATTGAGGTTGGAGGTCCTAACCCAACTAAAATTATGGTTTTCAGGAAAGTTTCCAAAGCGCATTAAAAAAGCAAGAGAAAGGTTCAAGAAGAGGAAAAAGTTAAGGCGGGAGATTATGTCATGTACACTCGATGAGGGATGTGATACACGTTTTTATGCGAAGATAGGTATAAACGGTGTTGAAGTTAAAGGGTTATTGGATAGCGGGGCTACCGTGTCTTGCCTAGGTAAAGGTTGCATGGATCTTGTGGAAAAAGCGGGTCTGAGAGTTTTTAAGTTTTGCTCATTTGTAAAAACTGCCGATGGCACCCCTCACAGAATTGTGGGCCGTGTAAAAATTAAAATAAATCTGTATAAAATCTCAGACGAAATTGTATTGTTTTTGGTTCCGTCCCTTAGTCAACCTTTGTTTCTAGGCGTAGATTTTATTCGTAAGTTCGGTTTGATGGCTGATATAAGCAGATTAACGTCAAAGGGCCCAACCTTTAAATCGGATCAAGATTTTTAAATTAACACCCGATCAACACAGCGTCAGTAAGTTGGCAAAAACATTTTTTTTTTTAAAAAGTCAGAACGCTGGGGGTATTTCACGCCAAAGACTTAAAACAATAGCTTTAATATCTTTGGTGTACTTAGTCCTAGCGTCTCTGTTCCTATATATTAAGCACGTCCTAAACTCTCGTAAGAGTTAATAAAACAATTTTTTTTTAAGTGAGTTTTTGATTTCTTTATTCGAACTTTTTACTATACAACTTTTTCTTACGTTTACTATCATAACGTTTTGGATTTATTTCTAAGGCAAAGTTTCAGTTTTAAAAGATAAACCTATTGTCGAGGAATATTTGTTTTTTTTTAGGAAGAACGTTTCAGTTTTCTTACAAGTGACACATAATTATTTAACACATTGTTTGCGACACCATAACGCTTACATTTCTAAGCTGGTTACATGTTGTAACCGTCATCACACTATTGATGCAATCCCGTCAACACCCTGGGGAACTATGCCATTAAGGGCTAGAGATTGTTAGTCATCTAGTGTGACAACATGTATCTGAGTCCGGTTTTTACAGCAGGTTGGCGCAAAATATGCATCAATTGTAATAATATCATAAAAATAATGTTAGTATGTGCTGTCGCAAGGAAAACTGAATTGTTTTTCCTGAAAAATTATACAAATGTCTACGACGGTCGGAAATCTTCGAAAACTAAAAAACTATGCCATTCCTGAAACCACCTAAACGCGAAAATCTATTTTCTTAAACTACTACCTTTGCTATAAAATTGAAAACCTACATACTATATTTTAAAATCATGATTAATTTAAAACCTTGACTCACCCAGAAAACGCCGGCTTAAAAATGCTGCC
The DNA here is from genome assembly GCA_949628195.1 of Phasia obesa. NCBI lineage: Eukaryota > Metazoa > Arthropoda > Insecta > Diptera > Tachinidae > Phasia > Phasia obesa. Next base: position 84,339,684 of record OX451217.1, on the reverse strand, counting down.
GTATGGGAGCTGTCTTCAGCTGTTAATCAGCAAAACAGCCTGTAAATATAAAAAAAAAAAATAGTTAGAACATACTTTTTGTATATATAGCGCTATTTACCTTTTTATTTTATACCAGTGATGATTGTGGTGCTGGCCACCAGAGGTTCATCCACATATGGATTTTTATAGTCTGGAAAAATAGGAATAAAAATTAAATTTGTATTTTTTTTTTTTTTATATTTGTTTTTGATAAAATCTTTTAAAAATGAAAAGCATGAATAATGTAAATTTAATTACGTCTTTTTAGAAGATTTTAACAAAATTATTTTTTTTTTGTTTGTTATTTATTTTCGTTTTTTTTTTAAGGAGAAACGTCAGGGGGTACTTCGCGCCAAAGTTCTAAGGCAATAGCCTTAGAGTCTTTGGTGGTTTTGGTCCCTGCGTTTTTACCTCCCAGCTTAGCCGAAAATGCTGGTATGTTAGCTCACTGCAGAAAAAAAGACTTACCCAATTTAAATTTCCGCTGGCCAATAGTAATTGGTCCTCCGTCGGCCGTTAATAAATTTTCTTAATCTGAAAGGAAAGAAAAAAAAATTTATTAGTTTCTAATTAAAATTTCAATTTTTAAAATTTTAATTAATTTCATAAACAAAAAACCTATGAATTATAAATCAAATAAATTTTGCCCGCCACTGTAGAAAATTTTGTGAGTTTTTATTTTGAAATTTTTTTTTGCAATATGGCACTCACTTTGTCATTTATTTAACATTTTAAATAATTTTATTAAAATTTTTTTTTTTGTCCGAATAATATTGGCGAACACTGTATAATCATCAAGTTTTTTTTGGTAGGCACTGTATGCTTGGAGTTCTTTTTTATATTATTTTTTTCTTTCACTTCAGTATTTTTTTATATATATTTTTTTTTGCGCAACGTAACGTTACGTTACGTACGTCACCGTACTAAATATTTTTTTTTATCACTTTTTATTTAATTTTCGGCCACTGCACTTGAAATTTTTATTTAATCTGTTTGGATTACACTTACCTTATTTAGCCGGATGCTTTTGGACTCCAGTAATCCATACCCGTTCAACTGATGAAAATGCTGTAAAAGAAAACAAAACAAAACAAAACAAAACAAAGGAGAATTTTAATAAATATTTTAAAGAATTTAATAGAATTTACTTACCGTGTGGTTTGCTGGTGACGCCTTCAAAAAAGGAAATGACCATTTTAATTTTTCGGCCAGGCACCGCCATTTTCATTCTGTGAAGAATAAAATTTTTTTTTTATTATAATTTGGTAATAACCAATATTTATTTTCATTTACTTACCGGTAGTTTCGTCCAGAAAAAATGGCGTGAAAATTTCGCCCGATGGTCGCCGGCCGCTGTCGCCAGTATTATGTGCTGTAACTAAAATTATATTAACATTTTACAATTAAACCTTTATTTTCTTTTACTTACCATTATACACAATATTCACAACTAGCTGAAATAAAAAGAAATTAAAAAATTATTGCAATTAATAATTATATGGCATTTTGAAACAATATTTAATTAATTATAATTTTATATTCATGAATACTCACCATTTCACATGTAATGCAACATCTTTTTATTTTGTGTATACACACGCATAGTATTTTTCATTTTCTTTTGTCTCATTTTCGTTCATTCATAACAGTTGTTATATATTTAACGAAAGTGAGTTGCCAGATCAATTTTTTTTGTGGTACAGGAAAGGTGCTACCAGAATGTTTATTTTGTTTTGACGTTTTTTGTTTGCGTTTTTTTTTTTGAAGTAACTGAAAACAAATATTAATAGCTACATTTTCCCTCCCATCCTGGATCCACTGATGGATCCAAGGAATGGTTGGGTTTGTCGTGTGCACTCTGTGCATTATTTAATTTTATATGGGTAATGCAGTGCAATCAGCTGCAAAAAGAGGATGGCTATAATAGTCGATAAAAAAAAAACGTAAACAAAAACAAAAAACCTGTAGCAGGCAAATTAAAATTGCTGAAATAAAATAGCGGGAGGGTTTTTTTTTGTGGATAGAGAAAAAGGTGGCGTGACCGAGGCTTCTTGGAAGAAATTGGAGAAGATGTCGGCCTCTTTTTCCTGGGGACAAGAACGAGATAAGGTGTGACATGTGGCTGCCGAAGAATTAATGGTGAAAAGTGAAAAGTGAGAAAAAGTTACTTTTTGGTGCAGACAAAGATGCCCAAATGAAACAAAATTAAAATAAAAAAAAAAAAAATTGAAGTTAAAAGTTTTATTAAACATAAAGTTATTTAATATATACAATATTGTACTTAAAATCAAAAAAGTTAAAAACTTAAAAATTAAAATGTTAAAACTTAAAAACTAAAACTTAAAAGGTTAAAACCTAGCAAATAAAGAACAAAATCTTGAAAAACTAAAAAGTTAAAACTTACAAACTAAAAAGGTAAAACTAAGAATCTAAAAGTTAAGAACTTAAAAAGTAACAAAAATTTACAAAAATGAACAAATAAAATCTAAAAAATCAAAACACAAACTACACTAAAATAAAATTTAAACGCTAAAAGTAAAAAGTCACCAAGCCACCACTGTCACATCCAGCGAGGGAAGAAGCCGGAAGCTGATAGCATCGTCACCCACGGCGGTGTCAGGTACCTCTGCCATTAAGACCAGAACAGAACGTTACTGACGACAAACGGACCTGAAATAAAATAATATATATATATATTTCTCCAATTCAAACCTTTATAGTTAGGGAAAACACCACATTACCTTTTTATACAGTCCCTTTTAGTTCTTTTGTGCAAAAGGTGCGCGTAACAATATTAGGGTTGAGCTCAAGCCTAGGTTTCGTTCATAATTAAGGGTAATTGCCCGCAACCAAGTGTAGGTGTTTGCCTTAGTTAATAAAAACAAAAATTAAGAGAGATTTATATATATTTGAAAATTAAATAATAAAACATAAAAGCACGCGTACGTCGGACACGTCTACGGACTGACGGCAGTTCCGGAAACCCGATCTTGAGAAAATTTGTCAGGTGTCGCTGAAAGGAAAAATACATTTTTTTTATTAAATTTATGTATAACTACTTTTTTGTATTTTTATTGTTAATTAGAAGAAAATTTTGTTTATATTTTTTTGATTATATAAATTTTTTTTATTTTTTTTAAATGCTTAAAACTAATAACATGTCAGTTTAAATTATAAATAATGAACATTTATTTAATTCAATAAAATTAAAAATTTTTGTAATGTTTTATTGAAAAATCTGATTTTTTTTATTAATATGGAATAATAAGTAATTAAAATTCAATAGGAAGGTGATGTGAAAGGGTAAGTTTTGAATAGGGATAATTTATTAAATATTGGCAACAAATTATCACGGTGACATCCACCAGGATGTCAAGAGGGAGGGCCGCCAAAGCTAGCACAACAGCAGCTAGCCATGATTTGTGCTAAGGAACATGAAGTGCAGAGAATACGAGGTTGAAGTAGTTTTTTTTATTTCCTTTTTTTATGTTAGTTCACTTTCGGGCTCCAGATTTTTTTTTATTTCAGTACTTTTTAGTGAAGCCTGGCATGAATTTTTTTGTAGTGCGAACAGGTTGGCCAATGGGTTGGCAAGATCCCCCCCAAGACGGCGAGCTTCAGCCGGAGCGATACGCCAGCATGCCAGCACCGCCAACAATCTGGCCACACAAATGTCTTTTGTTTTTAATAACAAATTTTTAACACTGCTGCCCACTACAAAAGTAGTAAAATGTTTAGCAGATGCCCTACTTTTTAGGTCATTTTTACAAATAAAATATAGCATATCTAAAAATGGCCTCGCCCATATTTTCTGAGCATATTTGCTACATAATACTTGAAATAATTAAACTAAGTTTGGCCGCCGCAAGTTGCCGCTGTAGGTGAAATAAGAAGAAAACTGTTACAACCTGATAGCGAAAACGAGAAAAAATTTTTAAAGTATGTAACAAAGATGTGTGCAAAATGTGAAAAGAAGTAAAAAAGGGTTTTGAATTTTTTTTTTCACTCCATCAATTTTAGTGTAAAATAAAGTTACTTGTTGCATAGTTTTATTGCTTCTTGTTAAATAATAAAAAATATTTTGCTCTGCCAATCAGGTAACCATAACTATTGCAATTTTTTTATTTATTTCAATTTAAAAACACCTGTTATAAAAGTAGGCAGGTAGTTTTAAAACTTTTTTATACTGAATATGATATATGTTCCAGTTAATTTTTTTTTTTTGCTAAAATTAAACCCTGTTTTAATTTTTTAAATTAAACCCTGTTTTAATTTTTTGGTATAAATTAAATCGCAATTGTATAATGCAGCCAGTTAAGTTGTTACTTTCTAAAACTAGTGATCAGTAACAGAACTTATACAATTTTATTTTAAAGTGCGATAATTTCATTTACTAATTTAGAATTGTTTGAATTATTCAGAAATTCAGATAATGAAAATGTATTTAAATTGGCTATTGTGGAAAAACTACACGATTTACCAGGATACCACGAAAGCTGTGGTGCTTGCTAGCCCAGTTCGACTGCAGAGAATCAAAGGGAGTATTCCTACTCCACCAAATGCTTTACCCACAAAGTATAATATAGAAGAAGCCTTAGCGTTGTTTGTGGAATTGGGATTGTCAAAGGAAAAAAGCTCTATTTTACGAAGCTCTTTAAAGAATCATAGTGTGAATATTCTTCCTGGATACAAAAAGATTACATCAGCCAAAAAAGAAGCAGTACCACCTAATGTAAAGGTTACTGAAGTATCGGTAGAGGTAAAACTGCAAGACCTAATGGATCATACAGCCAAACGCCTTATTCAAAGTTTGCCTGAAGAGGAAGCAGTATCACTTCCAGATAGGCTTACATTGATAAATAAGTGGGGATGTGATGGATCATCCGGTCAAAGTGCTTACAAACAAACAATATCGACAAATGACACAACTATTACAGATACAAATATGTTTATGGCTTCAGTAGTTCCTTTACGACTGAGAAGTGAAATCACTGAGCATTGGAAAAATCCTCGCCCATTATCAGTTCATTTTTGCCGTCCGATATTTTTTCAATCTGCAAAAAAGAAGTCTTCAGAAATAATCAAATCTACAGTGAACGATATAAAAAAGCAAATTTCGGAACTAAGGCCTTCTGTTATTGAAATAAAGAATGGAAAAAATGTTTCGATTGATTATGAATTTTTTCTTACAATGATTGATGGCAAAGTCTTAAATGTAATAACAGACACTCGTCAACTTTAAAGTGTGAAATTTGCAAAAAGTCACAGAAAGACTTTCAAAACTTTTATGACTCAAGTGATGAGCAAAATTATGAATATGGAATTTTTCCATTACATGCCAGAATTAGGTGCATGGAGTTTATTTTAAAACTAGCGTTTAAAATTCCGTGTGAAGTTGAATGTTTTGATATGAACGCAACACAAAAAAATTATACAATATTAATTTCTTAAGAAGCTTGGGCTGAAAGTAGACAGCCCAAAGCAGGGGTATGGAAATACTAGCGATGGTAATACGTCCTGAGCATTTTTGGAAAATGATGAGGTAACAGCCCGAATTACTGGGGTCGAAAATAATATTATAAAAAGGTTGGCAGTTATCCTAAATGTTATAAACTCTAGAGAAATGGTAAATGGCCCAAAGTTTGATGATTATGCATCAAAAACTTCCCAACTTTTAGCTCAAATGTACCCTGAGAAGAAACTTACTCCTACGGTTCATAAGATTTTGGCTCATGGTAAAAGTTTAATTGAATATCAATGCTTACCGATTGGAGAATTGTCAGTAGAAGCCCAGGAATGCAAAAACAAAGACTACAAAAAATTTAGATACACGAATACTTGCAAAATTTCACGGATTAGACAGAATGTGGACCTTTTCAATATGTTTGCGGCCTCTTCAGACCCACTAATTTCATCACGAAGACTTGTAAGATCTCGAAAGGATTTGGAAGAACATAATTATAGCTCCAATATATTAAGTCTATTAGATAACGCTCCCAATGTTAATGACTATTTTAAAGAGAACTAACTAATGAAAACCAATTATTCTAGCTACATAAAATATATACTAAATAACATTATATCTATAGCATAAATGTATTAATATTAAAAATAATTTAAAAATGTGTTTCTGTAATAGATATAAAAAAATTTAATATTGGTTTAACATGTTATATTAGAGTGTTTTTTTCTAAAGTTTCGGATTTAAACAATTTGTATTGCAAAGCCCACCGGGTTAAACTAGTTACTTAATATAAATTTACTTAAATTTAAATATTAAATGTATATAAAAATGTGTATTTGCGATACATATATAAAAATTATAGTTATATAAAAAAACATGTTAACATTTAACTGGAAAAATTATCCTATTTTAACTGCAATTTTTTGAACACCCTGTACCTCTAGCAGTATTTTGTAAACATAATTTTGAAGCCTAAAGTGGCCTCTGTCAATATCTTTTTAAATCTTTAAAATATGGTAATTATTTCAAAAGAGCAGCCAATAGCTGCTCCAGCAGACAGTCGAACAAAAAATTAAACCATTTAAACTGTTTTTAATATTAAATCTATTTTAAAAAAATTAGGCTTATAAATTTTTTACCTGCCAATTTTTTTCGTTTTTGTTTTTTTTATAAATAAATAATAAAATAAGCATTTATTGTTGTGTTTTATTTTTAAAACTTTAATAGCATACATATTTCCACGACAAACTGCTGCACTGCTTCTTTTCTGGCACTTGCTTCGCTCTCTGAATCATGATTGCGAATCATACCGTTTACAAGACAGCTAAGTGCTTTATTTTTAATGTGCATACATACCTAAATAGTTAGCGGGTTAATTTGTTTGTGTTAAATAATATATTTATTTCAAATGGATAACAAAAGTGAGTGAAATTTATAAATAAATATACATTTGTAGATTAGTTCTATTAAAATTTATTTCTTCATTTTAAGTATTGAGAAAAAGTGCTAGCAGATGGGACCAAAGTGTTGAGCGAGCTTTGCTGGAGATATGGTCCGAAAAGATGTCCCAATTGCGTGGCTGCCGGAAAAACAGTCACATACTTAAAGAAATGGATTCGGAGCTGGAATCTCAGGGTTTAAACTACTCAGCGGAGGAATAAAAGACAAAAATGCACAACATGGCCTGTCGATATTGGTATGTATATTTACATATATTTTTGTACATGTTCGATATAAGATATTAATTAAGATATTAATTGTTTTTTATATGTATTTACAGAAAGGAAAAGTTTAAAATTGGGACAACCGGTGGTTCACCCTTAGACTGGGAACTATATATGTAAATATATGGAAAACTTATTGGCTCCGTATAAAAGCTATCATTCTGAAGGACTCGTGTCTGACAACATAAATAGTAAGTAAAAAAATATTATTTATATAATATCATATTTATTAATATGTACAAATATTAAAACTATTTAAGACATATATACATATATTCAAATATTGAGTCGTTGTTGTTGTTGTAACAGCTCTGCTGTTGTCGGAAGTTCTTTCCTGAAAAGATTTAAGGTGTATATATTAATTATTGTAAAAGTGTCACGTGGGTGGAACTTGGAGCTGGAGAAATTGCGCAACTTCAATCGGTCTTAACCATAGGTCTATGGGGCGCAGATCCGTAGGCCTATTGGGACATTGAAATAGATGCACCGTGTCATGGGGGCTTTGAAGACAGGCTGGGCAACGATTTAAAGTTCCGGGAACTATACGCTCGCGGTAGCAATTAAGAATACTGCACCATCCGGCCTGCTAAGGTGGTTCTTGTTTGCCTGGGAAGAAGCCTTTCATTTTCTGCAATCGCTGGGGGGTGTTCATTAAGGACCCTATTACATCTATAGCCATTCATAGCTCCTAAAACCGCCTGTTGATGTAATAGCTTTTGGGCGTCTGCAATGGCCACTCGATCTATAAGAGATGGAATAATATCTCGAATGTCATTGCGATATAGACGAAAGTCCTGCCGGATGTGACGGGGAGACGGATCTTGAATGACCACTTCATGGTTAGGGTGGGTGGGCAGGTGACAAGCCACCAGGTATTGCTTTGTCAGTAGCTCATTGTGCTGCCTGACCGGCAGTATCCTGGTCTCCTCATGAAGATGATCTATGTTTGTCATTCTGACACATCCGGTAGCGATTCTAAGTGCATTATTTTGTACAGTTTGTAAAACTCGCCATTTAGTATCACTGAGGAACGAGGTCCAAATAGGGGCAGCATAACTAAAGAGAGAGCGACCAATTGCCTTGAAAGTTGTTATTATGGTCTCTTTAGTCATTCCCCAGGAGGTGCCTGAAAGAGCTTTTAGGACTTTGTTCCGAGATTTCACTTTCTGGTTGATGTAAGTGGCGTGTGAAGCGAAGTGAAGGAGGTTGTCGAAGACCACGCCTAAAATTTTTGGGTTTTGCACCGTAGGGATACGTCGGCCTTCGATAGAGATATCTAATTCCATCCTTACTTCTTTAGTCCAGGAAGTGAAAAGAGACACTGAAGACTTTGAGGGTGATAGCTGAAGTCTACGTTCCTGTATAAATTGTGAGATGGCCAAATATTGAGTAATTTTAGCACTTATGTCTTGGATGTTAATACCAGATGAATAGATGGTGCAATCATCTGCATAAGACACCATCTTGATATCTTGTGGTGGGGCAGGAAGTTTTGCAAGATATAAGTTGAAGAGTATAGGTGACAGTACTCCTCCTTGTGGTACACCCATTTTAATCTTGCGATATTTAGACTTCTGACCTCTGAACTCAACAAACGCTTGTCTGCCACTTAAATAGTTGGCAACCCAGCGTTTGATATCATTGGGAAGTGTAGAGTTGTCATTAATCAGCAAAGAGTGGTCAACCGTGTCAAAAGCCTTAGATAAGTCTAAGGCTGCCACAATTGTGCGTTCACACGGTCTCTGCTGATTGAGGCCATTTGCGATCTGGTTAGCTATCAAATTCAAAGCTGTCGTGGTACTATAGGATTCCCTGAAGCCATGTTGGTGAGAGGCAAGCGAGAAATGCTCCTTCAGGGTTGGCAATATTAAAGCTTCTAAAACCTTTGCTACGGGTGATAAAAGGGAGATAGGGCGGTATGATTCTCCTTTTGTAGCGGGTTTATCAGGTTTTAGGAGGGGAATTATCCGAGCAACCTTCCATATATCTGGAATCGACAAATTGTCGGCAGAATAGTTTAGCGCATTTCTTTGCATCTGTATGTTGAATGTCATCGAATCCTATAGCTGCAAGATTTTTATTGCAGTTTGTGCCAGATAGACTTTTAATAGTAGACCAAAGCTTTTTCGAGCTAACCGTGCATTGGTTTAGGTGGTCTAACCACTTGTTGCGACGATGTTCATTAACGAGATGGTAATTTCTGCCGTCAACAGCTCAATTCGCTCATCTGCTAGGTTGCAAGCGCGCAAATGATCGCGTTCTTGGGTTAAACGCGCTGCATTGGTGGGGAAATTTGGTCTAATATTGGGTATTCTGCCTGCAGGAATAAAGCGTCGTGCTGCCCTGAGAATAGTTTGCCTGAAAACTTTCTCTCCCTTCCTGGCACAAGTCATCAATATCTTTCGAGAACCCCTGCCAGTCGGCTTTATTATAATTAATAAATGTGCGCTTGTCAGGTTCAACGAAGTCATTGGGTTTCTCAACAGTGACCACAATGGGAATGTGGTCTGAGTTAAATGCAATTTGGGTTTGCAAGCTGGTGTAGGCAAGTAGCGATGAGCAGACAATGGATATGTCTGGAGAGCTTACACATATTGCAGTTACTCTGGTTGGGAAATCTTCGTTTATTGAGGCAAAATCTGATTCATCTATCTGTTCTGCAATGAGTCCACCGCGGGGATCTTCAGGTAATTGGGAATACCAACTCTCATGATGAGCATTGAAATCACCAAGTATTATTCTATTATCACCCTGCAAGAGATGGGATATGCTTGGGTGATAATTAGCTCCTATGCTGTTGACGGGCGGGATATAAACATTGATGATTTCAATTGCAGTATTTTCAGTATCTACTGAGATGCTCATAACCTCTAGGAAGGGTATGGGGAGGGTTGGGGGGGCTGCCAATTTATAATTGACATTTCGTTCTATAATGAACGCAAGTCCCCCATCATGTGCTCTATCTCTTCTGACAATATTTTAATTCCCTGAGGCCGAGAGTAAACAATCATAGGTCAGCTTTGGTTCTTGTATGGCGGCAATAGGTATGTTGTTGTCGTGCATATATTTTGTGATCTCCACAATTTTGTTTCTCAAACCATTACAATTCAATTGCATGATTTGAAAAGATCTGCCGGGACCAGTATTTTGCACTTGCCGCTGAGTGGGGTGTCTTGGCGGTGTATTCACCTGAGGTGGAGTTGTAGGTGTTAATACGGGTTGCTGTAATTGAGGAGTGTTCTGTACATTTGGCGTTCTGGGTGTTGATTGCGCCGTTGAGTTAAGGGTAATGCTGGCCGTAGGAGTGGCATTTGCACAGCAAGAGGCTAGGAAACTAGCACTCCAATCCCTATAAAAGCGTAAATCTGTACAGCGCCTCATATGACACCATCTTTTACAACCATTGTACTGAACTGATCTAATATTCCTCCTAATTATTGTGTTACAAATAGAACAATGTGTTCTACTGTGTCTCACAGGTGGGGATGAGACGGGGTTCTGCTGGGGAGCAGTGGGAAGAGCAGTGCTGGAGTTAGTTGGTTGATTGCTACAACAACTCGCCACAAAGCTTGGGGACCAATCGCGGTGGCTGGTGAGACCTGAGCACCTTTTCAAGTGACACCAGTTTTTACAAATAGAGCATTTGACCGATGTTATGTTGCGGGTTATTTTGTTGTGACACACTGAACAAAACCAGTTCTGTGGACCTGAACCTGAACCTGACCTGAACGTTAGTCGTTGTCATTGCCGCTGCCGTCGTCATCAAGCAACATATCTCCTTCAGCGTCATCATGCAGCATATCTCCACCAACGCCATCTCTGTCCGAGTCAGACTCACCATCTCCAGCTAAACCTCCTCGTACATCTAGAAACAAAAAGCAAAATATATTTGATAAATTAATAAAATCGATGGAAAAAACTCATGCGGATTTTAAATCTACATCAGAAAGGCAAGTGGCAATTGAAGAAGAGAAATAAATCAGTCAAGTGCGAGTTAGACTCACACACGTAGGGTTCCGTACTATGTTCAGTTCAACTTTAAAAATTCAAGCTGGTAATTTTTTATTTTTTATGGAGCACCCTTTATTTTTTAATTATTTTTTTACTAAATACCCTGTGAATTCGTCAAATTCGCGACATTTAGGGATCACCCTTTTTTTATCAAATTTGTAAAATATAATGTGTAAATTTTAAATTTGTGAAATATAATGTGTAAATTAAAAAAAAACCTTTTAATTATTATTTTTTATATCTTTTGCTTAGACTGACATAAATTTAAACTCTCTGTATAAATTCACGCTTGAAAAATGATATTCATATTCGCAAAAATTGCATCATAATCGTAACACCTTTTAAATTAAAGTAATTGTTGTTATAGCGGTCATTGTAATACACTTTCTATAAAAATATCAGGAGCCTACCTATTGCGGTTTAAAAAATAAGGTAACATGTCACTGATAGAATACCCTTTAATTTTTAGTAACTTTTACAGCGGCCGAAGGAGCAGATCTACTGTAAATATTTCAAGAGTCTACTTATTACGGTTCAAAAATTATGGTTATTTACGTACAAATTATGTCACTGTCGGAACACCCTTTAATTTTATTATTTGTTGTAGCGGCCATGGCAATTCGCTTTCTATGAATATATCAAGAATCTACCTATTACGATTAAAAAAATAAGTCACTTTACACAAAAAACATGTCACTCTCGGAACACCCTTCAAGTTTTAGTAATTGTCATAGGGTCGTGGCAACCTTCTGTGCAAATTTGTTTTTACCGTTAGTTTTTAAATTTAATACTTGCAAATTTTATGTATCATTAATTTTATTGAGTTATATTTTATACAGGTTTTTCTCTCCCATAAGTTGGCAATACTGTGGTGAAGTTTTAATATGGGCGGATTTGTCTGGTCTGACGATTTGCCACAAAAGTAATATATTGTGGCTTTTGTTGGCAGAAATTTATGAAATGCAATTACTGACTCTTTCTTGAAGAAGTACTTATTTCTAAAGGATTTTTGCAATTAATTCGCAAGGAATTTTATTAAAAAGGAATTAGAAAAAAAATATTTACATTAAGGCATTTCATGATTAATTATGTATTGTATATTTCTTTTTTACATCCTCTACAAAAATATTTCAATAGTTTTTTATTTATTACATTGTTTTAATAACTACTTATAAGGTCTTAAATTGTTATTAGTTTTGTTATGCCAGCATGGTTTTAGAATAAAAAATAAACAAATTATCAATTTCATAAATATTGGCGAAACTTGGGGTATTATGGCGATATTTAAGATGCAATTTGGCATGAAGATATAAAAATTGGCAATAATGTCCAAAGTAGTTTTTACCGTTAATTTTTAAATTCAATATTTGATGTTTTATGTATCAATAAATTTATTCCATTATATTTTGTGTAGTTGTGATTAAAGGTATTATCTTGCAGAAGATTTTTAAATTAATAAATACCTATAAAGTGAAGTTTTATGTCACCGTTGTTTTTTTTTAATATATTAATATTAAAATTATAATAATAATTTAATTGCTTTTTACTATAAGTGTAAATTACATATTAAGTGGTGTTTAAAAAAATTGTAATCTAACCAAAGTAAGTACCTAATATTAATAAACAATATACATAAATGTTTTTGAAGATAAATATATGTTATACAAGTTTTTTACGTAACGACTTTCGTAAAACACACATAAGTGTGAAATTAAATATTTATATGACTTAACGTCTTACACACTAAAACATAAATATTTCAACAATTTAAAAATATTTTAAAAAATTTGTTTGGCAAATAATAAAATTTAAGCAATTTCAAGCCCTACTGAATTTAATGAACATAAATTCATACATATTATTTTTATTGAAAGAGACACAGAGGGGTATTTTCCCAATCTAGCCGGACATTAGGCCAAACATTAAATTTAAGAAATATAAAAAATTAATTTATGCAGATCGATAGACAACAAAATTCTGCATCGAATAGTAAATTTTTTTGCCTACGATTTTGAGAGGTTTGCTTTTTTTGTAGCCAAACGAACAAAGATTTTGAATTGGTTTTTTTCAGTTTTTAGAAATATTTTATTTAAAAGTTTTATGATATTGAAAAAAGGATTTTTGTTGACTTTTTAATAAAAAATAGTGTAAATGTTTTTAAAAGTGATCTCCACCGTGATCCTAAAAATGTTATTAATCACTATAAAATTTGGGATCTTTTGAAACTACCAGGTAGATAGATACGAAGAGTACTGATGACAGACGTAGCTGTCTAGAAAATGCATTCTGCTCTGCTGGTGTCTATCTTTTCTTTATCTCTTTTTAATTAAGAATTTAAGCCCAAATAAATAATTTATTCATTTAAAAATAGTTCAAATATAATTTTTGCAAAAAAAACCGACTTCAAAACAGATAGAAGGGCACCAATTATAAACTAAAAATGTAAGAAGTAATCTGTAAGAATTAGATTTAAACCAAATAATAGATGCGCCAAAATTAGCGGAAAAAAGTAAAGACTATGGAATGTCAAGCATCTACCTATTACTGTTCAAAATTTAAGCTATTTTCACCAGCATCCTTATTTTGTGGGGACACCATTCAAGCCTCTGTTTATAACGGTTTTAAAGATAGGGTCACCAAGATCAAATAACATCACCTATTCGGACACCCTTTAATTTACAGTTTAAATTAAAGACCTGTTGTCATAGAGGACTTGGCCACACAGATTCTTTGTAAATTTCAACTATCTGTCTATAACGGTTAAAAAGTTTAACCATATATATCAAATTACATGAACTATTGGGACACCCATTACATTATAATTCCAAATATTTATACTTCAAAAGATAGGGCCATATAGATCAAATTACATAATTTATGGGGACACCCTTTAGTTTCTAAATTCAAATTGTATACTTGCTATAGTGGACTTTGCAATACAGGTTCCTTGTAAATTTTAGCTGTCTGTCTATAACAGTTCAAAAGTTTGGCCACATACATAGAATTACATTAACTATTGGGACACCCTTTTATTTCCAAATTCAAATTTTATACTTTTTGTTATAGCGGACTTAACAATACAGGTTCTTTGTAAATTTCAGCGGTCTGTGTACAACTGTTCAAAAGTATGGCCATATACATCAAATTAAATGAACTATTGGAGCACCCTTTAAAATTTTGAATATTTATACATTTTATTATAATGGTCAGAGTAATCAACATTCTGTCAAATTTTCAAGGTTTTGCCTATAACGGTTCAAAAGATAGGCTCCAATAGGTCAAATTGCGTCACCTATGGGGACACCCTTTAAATTTTAAATTTATTTTTTTATTAATTTCTGATGTTGGCAGCTATAGCGACACACAATTTTTTAAAATTTTAATTTGGTGCCCTTTACGGTTCTTAATACACGTAAAAAACATGTATGTTGTATGGGGACACCCTTTAATTTTTAATATAATAAACTGATTTTAAAATGGGACCAACCTGAAAGCAAAAGCTTTCAAATAAAGAAAAAAATTTTAAAATCGGTTCAGAAATGGCTGAGTTCTGCGGTTACATATATGAAGTTTGACTAATGATAAGACAAATCTTATATTGAATGAGAAATCGCGGAAAAGTCGCTTTCAAGTGATGCCAAGTTTTATTTTGTTTTAAAAATATACTTGTTTCGTGTGTAGTTTCGTGGTTGTTTCTGTGCTTGGAAAAGATACTGTTAAACAAACTTTTATTGTATTCCGCCAACTAAAAAAAGTGTAAAAATGGCAAGTAAACAAAAATCAATTTTCTATTAGTATATTTAAATACAGTGAGAAAAAAAACTTAAAGTTAATTTTGTTGTTGTTCTATTTTTTAGTTTGAAAGTTAAATGAGGGGAGTTACACTTAAGACATGCTTAACAGCAGATACTCCCGTCTTTAACCCAAAATATCTATGTAGTCCTCAAAGATTTAATGTAATCTGAAGTCAGCGTTGGTCATACCATAGCGGAGAAAATCTTTGCTCCCGGCCGGCTATGCAGGAAATCTTAATGGTACGACTATTAAATCTTAAAGGACTACATATATACATATGTATTTTACACAATTTTTTTGCACAAACAGATGAAATTTAAAGTCAAGCTTAAGTTCGTTTTATTCTATTTAAGAACAAATAATTATAACTACAAATGTATATAAAGAAAAAGTGGGAAAAATTATTTTAGACACTAGCAGAACGTCTAAACGAACTTAAACTTGACTTAAAATTCCTTTAAATATAATTTTTTAATTCCAGAACCAATATACATAGATGTCCACATTGCCTTAACAAAATCAATTTAAACATAAAATTAAAAAAAGGAAATTTCGCGTAAGGGAATTTTTCATACCGGTCAATTCACCAAGAAGCAGGCCAACCACCATACACTATACAACAGTCATACCCTCCATATACTCTCCATCAGTATCCAACAGTATTCAATCAACAACAACCACCGTTCCATCAACAACAACAACCATTCCAGCAACAACAACCACTACCAATGCAGGACCAAACACATCCACCACAAATCCAGCAACAACCACATCATCCATCACTTCAGCAACTACCAATGCAGCAACTGCATCCACCACAAATACAGCAACAACCAAATCAACAACCACCTCAGGATCAACAATTGCAACCTCTTCATCAATAAAATCTACTTAACATATGTATGTATGTAATGTAATAATATGTAAATCTTTGTTTTTTGTTTTTTGTGTTTTTTTTTTTTTTTTTTTTTTTAAAGAAGTGATAGTTTTTGTTATTGTTTTTGAATATGTAATTAACATGGTATACATACATATATGTATATGTAATATACATAAGTATATAATTATATATAGATATTTAACTTTTGTAAACATCAATTTCAATTTATTGTTGTTTTTATATACATACATACCTCTGCGATGGGTAGTCATCTTGTCGCGATGCAGAGGCTTAGTGCATGCCATGAGGCCATGCTGGTAGGGCCACCCATGCCAGACGGGCTCATGACAGGTACAAACTAAGAATTACCCTCCCCCTCAGTGTCTGATAGCGTCTGTTTCCCCTATGGGGCGGCTATCAGTTACCCTGCACGGAGTGTTTCTCCTTTCATTGAGACTGGTCACTCTGTCAGGGTACGTCCGTTTTTACTGTCCACTGTCCATAATCCCACCGGCGTCTGTTTCCCATATTGGGCGGCTTGGTGGTCTGTCTGACTCCCCGTCAGGCAATGGTTAAAATTACATGGCAGTATGTATAAAATGCAAACCCCCCCCCTATCCCAAATGAAAAAAAAACCATGCCCCATGTATCCGGTCGGGGGCTTAACAATCTCCGGAGAACCTATTCCCGCCTCGTCGATTTCAGGAAGCGGTGAATCGAATACGACTGAGATACAGGTTAGTCCGGTTGGAACGCCAGGCCAGGCTAATCTGCAAACCACTGGTGTCACACAAAACGCAGGAGGAGGCTCTGGGCAACCAGAACCATCCAAATGCACAAAGAATGCACTAACTAAAAGTGCCACAAAAGACAGCGAGGTGCCTCTGAACCTTAAACCAAGCACCTCAAAAGCTGCCAAGGTCCGTGCCGCTAAGGCTAAAACCCCTGTCTCGGGCGCTGCAAGCACATCAGCTGCAGCTGCCCCAGTGCCGGCTGTGAGCAGAGGAACTGCGAACAAGATTTCGGGTTCCACTGTCTCACCTCCCCCCGCCAGTGGAGGAACTGCAAACATGTCTTCGGGTTCCAAAGCTGTGCTCCCTGCCACACAAGGCAACACAAATAGACCAACACGGCACGTCCCACCTGCCAGAAGGGCCTTTTTGAAACGGCGAGCAGCCGAAAAATGTGTCGGCCAACTTGGCAAGAAGCCAGCTGAGTCGCTCACTAAGGAGGAATCAACCTCTCTGCAATGGGCTAAATCCACTCTGGCTAAACCGCATGCACCTCTACCTTCGTCCACTGACGCACCTAAGCGTCAGAGGTCGGAGGAGGAGACGCATGCGAAAAGTCAGCAGCCCGACACCAAGCGTCCGAAGCACAAGTCGATGGACAGGAGTTTCAGCGAGGTCGCCAAAGGCAACCTCGTACGTGCTGTCATCGACCGCAACGATGCGGACAGCTCCATCTCTCATGCAAACTGGGAGGTGGTTCGTAAGCAGCTGATGAAAGTGTTCTGGAGAGTCCTTAAAGACAATCCAGGGCCCTCTCCTCAATGCGTAGATGCAGGATGGTTCAGAGGGCGTGTCAAACTCATGGCCTGTTCAAACGAGCGATCAGCCACGCTTCTGAAGCTGGCTGTCGCTCTTTTGGAGGGTCTTTGGGAAGGCGCTAGGCTCGACGTGGTTTCTCTTGAAGAGATTCCCCGCCGACCTAGGGCCATGGCACGAATTCCCGAAGAGCCATTCTTAGCTCAGGAGATTATGGATCTCATTCAGATAGGAAATCCTGAACTACCAACCAATGACTGGAAGGTAGCCAAGATTTCCGAACCTGAAGGTTCATCCAGACGGATCACCGTCTTGCTGAATCGGGAATCTCTGGCGCCGCTTCGAGAGAGACGTGGGAGGATCTTCTATGGTTTTGAGACGATCACCCTACGTGTCTACCGAGGTGACGATAGGGATCACCAGACTCAGGGAGATGATGATCCATCTCCGGACGTGGCAGACGATGAGACTGCTAGTCTAAGCTCTCATGAGGACGCACTCTCAAACTCTGAGTTTGTGGGTGAGTTCTTTGAGAGGATGGACGAGGCAGTTGACGAGGACGCCCTCTTGGACTCTGATCAAGAGGACGTCAACGTCACAATTGTACCCGCCACAAGAGATGGTGAAGGTGACGCAAGACAATCTTCATCACTCTAAAGCAGCTTCGGCTGCACTGCTCCTCCGCCTGGCTGAGAGAGGGGAGGAGCTTGTCCTAGCCCAAGAACCCTGGCTACACCAAGGCAGGGTTTGCGGGCTCGGTGCAAAAGGCTTTAAGCTACTGCACACGAATGGTCAAGGTAAGATCAGAGCGTGTATAGTGGCTAAAAGCGATTTGAATATCTTCATTCTGTCTGATTTCAGTGATGAAGATACGGTTGCAGCCGGATGGGAGACAGGAAACAAAACAATTATAATTGTCTCCAGCTATATGGCGTATGATAGCGAAGCACCACCACCTAAAGTTCGCAGCATTGTAGAAATGGCAAATAGATTGGGTTTGCCGGTAATCATTGGAGCAGACGCCAACGCTCATCATGTCGTATGGGGAAGCTCCGACTGCAACACAAGGGGTGAGTTTTTACTTGACTTTATCCTTTGTAGTAAATTAGACGTAGTTAACGTTGGTTCAGAACCTACTTTTGTTGTGACAAATAGAAGGGAGGTACTTGATATAACGCTAGTAGACACTAGGCACTCAGATTTGATCAGTTCGTGGAGAGTCTCAAATGACTGCTCCTTCTCTGATCATAGGTATATTGAATTTAAGATAGGTATTCAGGGTAATGGGGTTACACCCCGGCGTAACAGAAGGAAAACAAACTGGGAGCAACAGCGATCTTTTCTCTCAGACTTTCTTTCAAACCCTCCTGTTATCAATGATAGGCAGGGTATTGATGTCGCAGTCGGTGCCCTAACAAATGCATTCGAACTAGCGACGTCGGAATCTTGCAGAGTAAACATCTGCCGTGGTAGGAGTAAACCACCCTGGTGGAACTCCGAAATTGCGGAAGCTAGAAAAACCTCCCGCAAACTTTTCAATGAGGCAAAAAGACTAGGTAACTGGTCAGCATATAAGGCCTCAGTTAATAGATTTAAAAATCTGATAAGAAATGCGAAGAAAGCGTCATGGAAATCCTTCTGTAGCGGCGTAGAAGGGGCTTCTGAGACGAGCCGACTTCGAAAAATCTTATCAGTGTCGCAAGTTGTACCAAGTTTCATTAAGAAACCATGTGGTAACTGGACTACCAGTGGACGTGAGACCCTTGAGGTACTCATGGACACGCACTTCCCTGGTTGTATTCCTCTAATAGGGGAACACTCAACCTGCTTAGACTGCCACCCGCAAAATTCAATCCCTATTAGCAGGGAAGGACTTTTGTGGGCTATAAAGAGCTTTGACCCGTTCAAATCTCCGGGTCCTGATGGCATTATACCTGCTGACCTGCAGCATAATGCGGATCTTGTAATACCATGGTTAACCCGAATATACACAGCATGTCTGTCATGGGTGTATATTCCGGAACTGTGGACTAGGTGCTCCGTTGTTTTTATCCCGAAAGGAGGAAAAACGTCGCACACCTCACCGAAGGATTTTAGACCTATCAGTCTGTCATCCTTCCTTCTGAAAACATTGGAACGGATAATTGATCTCCATATGAGAACAACAATTAATCCAAACCGACTCTCAACATCTCAACACGCATATACCAAGGGTAAATCGGTTGAGACGGCACTGCATATGCTCGTAGGATGTATTGAAAAATCTCTAGAGCATAAGGAATATGCATTGGTGGCGTTCCTTGATATAGAGGGGGCGTTCAACAACGTGAAACTGGAGGCCATAATTAGGGCTCTGGAGAGACTGAATGTTAATCAGTCGATTATTAGCTTCATTAGGAATTTACTGACCTATAGGGTCATCATATCCAATATGGGGCGGGCTACTGTCTGTAGGATAGCCAGACGAGGGACACCACAGGGAGGGGTGCTATCACCTCTTCTTTGGAACCTCGCCTTAAATTCATTGCTTACGGTACTGGACTCTATGATGTTCACAACCGTGGCATATGCGGATGACGTTGCAGTAGCTGTGTCAGGCAAACACCTGGACACTATATCGCAACGTCTGCAAACAGCGCTTAGACAAATTAGTAGGTGGAGCACCGAAGGTGGTCTAAGTGTTAATGCGCAGAAAACGGATCTTGTATTATTCACTAGAAGAAACAAGATTCCCACATTTTCGCTACCACACCTTAACGGAATGGAGCTTAAACTGTCTGACAGTGCGAAATATCTGGGTGTTATTCTAGATTACAAATTGTCATGGAACCCTAATGTACAATTTAGGGCAAACAAGGCTTTAATAGCCATATATACCTGTAAGAAAGCCATAGGTAAAAACTGGGGCATTAGCCCCGGAAATGCCTACTGGCTCTTCAATACTGTGATAAAGCCCATACTAATGTATGGAGCGCTAGCATGGTGGCCTGCACTAGGCAAGCCTACATACTGTAGTATAGTCAACAAAGTACTACGCACTTCAGCCTTGATGATCACAAGTGCCTTACGCACGAAGGCTTTGTTTACAATGCTGCACTGGCTGCCAGCCGATCTAATGGCCAAACAGCTGGCCCTGAACTCGGCAGTAAGACTTAGTGCAGCCGGGACATGGAAATCGAAGAATTTCGGCCATGCGACTATTTTGGGATGTGTGCGCATATCGACCATCCCGGAAAATATTGATTATTGTGCACCCTCAGCCATGCCGACCAGAAGGTTCGAAGTATCAACTTCAGGCACGTCATCCATGATGACACATGAAAGTCATCAAGAAAACGTGCTTGAGGTTTACACAGATGGATCTAAAACGGACATTGGAGTGGGGGGAGGCGTTTTCATTCCTTACTTTCAAATAAGGATGAGTTTTAGGCTACAAAATCATTGCAGCACTATTCAGGCTGAAATTTCTGCCATAAAAAGAGCGGCAAATTGGCTAAGGTATCACAGGATATATGGTAAAGATATCCAGTTCCGTACTGATAGCAAGGCTGCGATAAATTCCTTATCGGGCGTTTATACTACGTCCAGTTTGGTTCGTGAATGCCGGACATCTCTAGATGAGATGGCGAGACATTCCAACCTGGAACTCTTTTGGGTGCCAGGGCACGCGGGAGTGCCCGGAAATGAAACTGCGGACGAACTGGCTAGATCTGGAACCTACCTTAGGGACCAGGAGATAGATCAACTAGTCGGTGTTCCGCTAAATTGCTGTAAGGATAACATACAGCAGGAATTACTGGGGGCTGCGCAGACCAGATGGTCGAACGAGCCCACCTGCACGACCTCGAGGCTTCTATGGCCTCAGTATGACTGCAAACGTACTGCAATCCTGCTGAGAACCCCTCGAGGTCAAATATGCACATTAGTGGCTGTGCTGACAGGGCACTGCATTATAGGTGCACACGCTAGGAGATTGAATCTACCGCATAATGACTTCTGTAGAAGTTGTCAGGATGAGGAGGAAGAGGAAACAGTGAAACACCTCCTCTGTCACTGTCCGGCCTTATTTATGGAAAGGGCGGCGCTGCTAGGCAGCTCGATATTACAGGACCTCACAGACCTATCGGGTTGCGATATAAACAGGATAAACTCATTTATCCGGCTCTCCGGTTGGTTTTTGCACCAAACCTAAAGTGGGGATCGGTAGGTATCTATCCTGCTCATCCCTCTTTCGGGCGTCACAACGGGACCTAAGGGACCCAAGTGAGTCGGCTTTTCCCCTTTTGCGTAGCCGGCGACCCGTGCAACCTAACCTAACCTATATACATACATATATAAAATGTGAAATATGTACATACATACAGGTTTTTTGTTGTTTTCACAAGAAGTGAGTTTTGTTTTTTGTGTGTTATTTTGTTTTTAATAAAAAGTTAAACAATTTCAAATTTGTTGTTTAATTTATTCCGATAGTGAAACTGCTAAGCATAGTTTTGAAAATTTTAGGATTGCAATTTACATAATGTATTTTAAACAAGAGCTGACCTATAGGCCAAGAAGTATCTTGAGTGATTTTCCTCAAATCAGTTTTTCGAAAATGTTGTTCGAAACAATAACTGGTCTGGGAAAAAGTAATGATTTTGGCCAATACCTAGGGCTATTAAAATCCAACCTAACATTTAGGGTGAATTTTCCGGTATTGGACCTATAGGCCAAAAAGTGACTTAAGTATTGTTTCTCAAATCAGTTTTTCGAAGCAATAACTGGTATGAGAAAAAGTAATGATGTCAATATATAGCCAAGGGCTATTAAAATCCACCCTAACATTTATGGCGAATTTTCCGGTATTAGACCTATAGGCCAAAAAGTAACTTAAGTATTGTTTCTCAAATCAGTTTTTCGAAATAATAACTGGTCTGAGAAAAAGTAATGATGCCAAAATGTAGCGAAGACCTAGCTAGGGCCCTAACATTTAGGGCGAATTTCCCGGTTTTGGACCTATAGGACAAAAAGTGACTTAAGTAATTTTTTATATTGGTTTTCATAAGGTTTTCTTATAAATTTTTTATTTGAGTTTTTAATATTATTTAAAAAAAATATAATTAAATTATCTAATATATTAATAAAAATTTGAATATAAATAGTAATTTTAAAATTCAAAATCAACAATTGTTGATTTATCTTATTCCAAAATCGATTAATAAAAATGTTAACGTAAATGAAATTCTAAATATTTGATTTTAATTTTTCTAAATATTTTGAGTACTAAGCCAAATGCACCCATTTTAAGACAGACATTTTAAAAGCTCAATTCTTTATGTTTTATCGAAATAAGTTTCAGGAAGACTGAAATGCAAAATAATTTTCGATTTTCCTTACATATATGTATGTATGTTATAAAAATCGATTTTAAAAACGACTTCTTCTGGTCTGCATTTCAATAAAAATAATTTAATTTTTTTAAAAATCGATAGGAATTCTTCACAACATTCAAAAATAATTGGTTTGAAACCGATTGAATTCTATTACATACATATGTATGTACATAATACACTTAAAATCCAATTTTTATAAAAAAAAATTATGTTTCACTTAAGTTATTACCTAAAGCTAAAGAAAAGTTTTAAATAAGTAATAAGTATAGTATTGGAATAGCTCCCTTTTTTTATTCGACCTCTTATATTTAACAATAAAATATTTTATTCAAGCTTAAGTGCAATAGAAAAAACACTTCACGAACTAAATAGTTTTCACAGAAGAATAAAATTTACAATAGAACAAAAGACCAATGGATGTTTATCATATCTTGATACTCTCATAATAAGAGAGAAACGACAATTAAAAATTGACTGGTACCAAAAGCCTACATCATTGGACCGCTTAATAAATTTTCATTCATGCTAGCTCAAGCATGTCATAATGAATACGGCGTAAAATTTAATCCAAAGATTTCTTACAATTACCGACACATATTTCCATGATAAAAATACAGCAAAATTAAAAGTTATTCTAAAAAAGAACTCATTCCCGTCGAATATTATAAACAGTTTATTAAATATGTACCATAAGAAAAACCAGAAAATGGACAAGAAGCCTTTGGTCTTTAAAATTATGACATACTTATATACCAGGTATCTCGGAAAGGATTAAAAAAGCTCAATTTTATAATAAAGAAAAATACAATGTATCATTTAAGGCCGGGGCACATAGAATCCGTCATACGTTATACGTCGTCTTTTTCAACGTACAAGAAAGTTGAAATACAGCTTTTCTAATGAGTGTTGTCACAATCAGTACGTCTCCTTCAACGCAAAGTACAAAAGTTGGGCAACTTTTGACGTACGTTGAAAGCTATAAATAGAGAGAAACAAAGCTCTCTCTCAAAGTTAAAGTTTTGTGTTGAGTGGAAGCAAAAACAAAACAAAATACAACAAAATAATTTAATTTAATAGAGTAAAATGGAGAGAAAAGCTTTTGTCTTGTTTTCTTTTCTGATTAAATGTCCGTCAACGAAGTACACATTGTGTCAACCTCTTCCGTTGTTACTTTGATTTCAACTGAAAGCTTTAAAGTATAACGTATGACGGATTCTATGTGCCCCGGCCTTTACTTCGGATATAATACTCTAAAAAGCTTTTTTCGAACACTAAAAGCAAAATATAAAAAATGGAAAAATCTAATATAATATACATATAAAATAAACTGTAACAGCGACGGAAGTGACATATGCAACCAAGTATATGTTGGAACAACAAAAAATAAATTAAAAAGAAGAATAGCTGGTCATAAATCGGACTTAAAAAATAGAAACAAATTATTGACGCAAAAAACTGCACTTATGGCCCACTGTGCTGACAACACAAACCTAAGATCGATAAAGTTAAAATTTAACAAAGAAAGGAACATTGCAATAAACGATACATATTGGAAATGCTACATATTATAAACATCAATAAAGACGAAAGCAGAGAAACAAGTCGTCGTAAAAACTCGGTGGCTGAGGCCGACTTACTCTGTTATCAAAAAGAACAACAACAAAAATAAACAAACACATTTATTGATAATTTTTTTACTTAGAAGAAGTAAATGTTACAAATTAACTCGACAGATTTAAAAAATTAATATTTAATCATATTATGATTTATATATAGCGTAAACACCAAATTCTTAAATTTTTTACTGTTTGAAAAAAAAATTTAAGTTTTTATTACTATGTAGGTATCTCCTATCAAAATCTTCTGTGGATATGCTGTCTGAAACACTTTCTTTAGAAAAATCTTATTATATCTTTTTGTGCCATTTTAAACAAAACTATATTTAGTAATAATTATTTCTGTGGAAAAACGGTTTAAAACATTTTAGGCATTGGAAGGTTGCAATTTATATTTTAATGTTTCCAGTCGTAAAAAATATATGTTGATTAACTTGTAAGGCTAGGGTAGCCAGATTTGGAATTCGGAAAAACAGTACACCTGGGACAAAAAAACAGTACAATTATGAAAAAACCAGTACATTTTTTTTAACAAAAAAATAACTATTTATTCAAGTCTTTACATGTTTTGAACTATTAACTAAGCAAAAAATAATATCTTAAAAACACTTAAAATATATGAGATCTTAAATAAATTTTATTAACTTTTTTGCACAAAGGTAAATTCATTTTAAATGTTCATATCTGCTGTATCAAATGTAAAATATTTTTATAAATAATAAAAGGCCTTTTGGATTATAATATTTCGTTTTTTGGTCTGAGTTGTATTGTGTGTGAAATTAAATTGTTCAGATTGTATAAGGCAATGCTTTTACATATTTTGAAATTCATGTCAATTCTACATACAAATATTTCTTTTATCACAAAATGTGTTATAGTTAAAAAATCCAGTAATTTAAAAAATAAATCACAAATTAGACTTATTTTAAATTTTTTTTTTTTTTTGGGTTACATAAACAGCACATAGCTATTTTGTATTTGTATTTTGTATTTTTTTATTGAGTGATTTTCTAATACAACAAGATGCAACATCTTTTAATTTACAGTATTAGAATCAGTTAAGTTATAATCAATTTAATTAAGACAAATAAACATATATATGCTTGTGTACAAAATAGATATAAATATATATACGAACAATTTTGACAAAATTAAAAGAGAAGAAAATTTTAGTGTTCATTTTAATTGTTACCATTGTAATATTGGAACAAAAGTTTTTTAAATTTATATGCGTTGCTGGTGAATTGTAGGTATGAGGGAAGACGGTTCCAGAGATGTATGGTGAAGATGAAGAATTGATGGTAGGATGCTGTATCACGATATTGGAAGGTCCTAATTGAATTATTCCTAAGTGATGTGGTAAAAGTCAATTTGTTATAAAGATGGTAAGGCTCCTTCGTAGTGATAATTTTTTGTAGAAAAGTTAGATTTTTTAGTTCCAGGTAGTTATCGAGTGTAATTCCAAATATACGTTTTGAGAATGAAGAAACACTTTCAAATCGTGTTAGGCCATAAACATAACGTGTAATATTGTTAAAAGTAGTATTAATCTTTCTTTTTTCCTTTAAATTACAACTTGCAAAAATTTCTGATGAATACAGCAGTGTAGGTATAAAGAACGTCTTTGCTAACATCATCCTTATTTTCGGTGGTGTGTAGTTATGACTTGGCCATAGACTTCTGAGCATACCATATGTTCTTCCACAGGCTTGTGTAATATGATCGGACCAGTTAAGCGACCGATTGAATGTGACTCCAAGGTTTTTTATAGTGGTTACAATATCAATTTTGGTCTCTCCCAGGTAGATATTAATGTCATCACTTAATGATACGGATTTTTTGCAAATGATAATACATTTTGATTTCTTTGGATTTAATCGTAAACCATTGGCAGACGCCCAGGTAATAACTCTATTAAGATCTTGATTGAGTTCGTTAACTTTTTCATGAATAAGATCCTTGGGACTACTGAGGTAAATTTGAACATCGTCTGCATACATACGAATACGACAGTGTTGGATTTGCTCAGGTAAATCATTTGCGTATAATGAATACAATAATGGACCAAGTATAGACCCTTGAGGAACACCTCTAGGCAAGTGCAAAGGCCTTGATGTTCTGTCTTTATTTGTAACTGATTGAAATCTATCCGTCAGGTATGATTTAATTAACTTTGTCGCTGTGGACGAAAAGTTAAATATTTTTTTGAGTTTCATAATCAATGTATTGTGATCCACAGTGTCGAATGCTTTTGAGTGATCTAACAAAACTAAGAAGGTAATTTTGTTGTCATCAAGATTAACACGGATATTTTCAACCACTTCCGTTAAGGCTGTGATACAGCTATGATGTGGCCTAAAGCCAGATTGCCGATCAGTCAAAAGCTCGTTTGAGTAGATATATTTGGAAATTTGTTTATGTAAAATCCGCTCGAAGACTTTAGAGAGATAGGGAAGAATAGATATAGGTCTATATTCTTTATCTGATTTTAGCACTGGTATTAATTTGGCATACTTCCATTCTGTTGGATATGTGCTGGTGGTGACTATGGTATTAAAAATATGATATACATAACTTATGATCCATGGGAGTATAATTTTTATGAATCTAGGATGAATATCATCTGGCCCAATGGCATTGGACTTAATTGACCAGAAACCTTCAAATACTTCATTTATGTGAAAGCACATAACGTTAAACGGAAATTGCTACAAAAATTTGGGGCTTCTTTAAAAAAAATTCTGTATATCATAAATAAATCATATCTTTTCTTTTTAAAGTACAAAATAGATTTCTGAATTACTTTTTAAAGATATTTATTACTTTTTTGTATGTGTTTTAGAATTTCATTTCTTCCGTCTGCAGTTTTCAAAAAATTGTAAAATTCGTTGCAGTTATATTCGTAATTTGTTTTTATAATTAACTCAATTTGTAAATTTTCAATTAATAACCTATTCCTCTCTTTTCTCCAAAATAAAAACATTAGGCTGAAAATTCTTTCAGAAAAAATAAAATTGCAAATTTTTTTCAAAATTAGGAAAAGTGGTCAACAGTTTTTTCTTTTGGTACTTTTTTGGAAAAAGTTTTCAAAAAAATATACTCATCAAATAAGAGATCAATATCAATATGTTTAATAGAGAACAAATTGACAACATCAGTAAAATCTTGAAATAAAATCTCTGAACTTAAGTTGAAAATATTCAGTTTTTCAAGTTTGTTATTTTTTAAGTCAAAGCGATCTTCAATGTATTTAATTACATATGATAGAAAAGCGTCAGCTCGTTTTTGAAATAAAGAAACGTCCTGTGGATTATCAGAATTACTGCAAACGGTTCCGGCTATGTAACCATAAAACTTTTCTCTTTTTTGTTGTTCCAATTTATCACGGAGCATTTCAACTATTTTATAAATGTCGATTATAACTAGATTGTTCTTTTCTTCCAGTTTCTTCATTGATGACAATAGTGCAGTACCTGTGTTGTGAACAAATCCCAAATAAGCCTCCGAAGTGTCAAGCTCAAAAAATTGTTCTAAAGCAGCTGGACAACTATAAAGAGAAATAAAATACGTTTTTAAGGCTGGATAATTCCTCAAAAATCTCTCAATAGCTGGAGATAAACTGTGCCATCGGGTCGGCACGTTGCGAAGCTTTTCGCTCCATTCTAGTTCACAGAACTCGAATATTTATTTTAGACTTGAAGTCTTCTTCGTTGATGAGCTAAACTTATTGAAAACCTTGATTACAATATTCTCTACATCGAGTTTCCAAAGTTTTAATGCGTTTTTAAATGCATTATTAATGATGTGACACAAACATCCCATACCGATAATGTCTGGGTTACTTTGCTTGAGCTGAACAAAAACGCTTTTTTTACAACCAAAATTAACGTTTGCATTATCTGTACAAAAGCTAGTTACGTTGGCTAAGTTTAATTTGCGATCTTCCAATTTCGACTTAAAACATTCAGCAATATCATTTGATATTTCGGAATTTGATTCATAAAAGCTAAACAACTTTGTATTTACTCCTGTGTGTTTAGAAAAGTATCGCAGAACAATTGGAAAAGTTTTTACATTTCATTTGTTCGATGCATTAGATGAAATGGAAATAGGATGATCATCAGCCAAGTCCTTTAATATAGTTTCAATAGAATACTTCGCCAGAATATTAGTGGTGATCTTCGATAACTTTGTCTTGCCACATGTAAAATTAGACGCCACATTTGAGTCTGGAAACATTAGCTTAAAAAGTTTGCTACTGCAGTCTGCGGATTGGTACATAGCTGTGGCTTTGTATGACGGTATGATAGACGAAAGCTGCCTCTGCCATTGAACTTGATTGTCTTCCAACTTCCGTTTCGGTATTGGAACTCTGGTTGAAGAAGTGACTTACAGATTTTTTATTATAGCTGCCTAAGTTACGCAGATGTCTTGCTGTCCTTATATGGCGTTTGATATCCGAAATACCACCATTTGCGATTGAAAAACAAACACCACTGACAAAGCATTTGGCCATTAGTCCTTGCTAGTCAATTAAAGTCGTTTTTCCGACTTTTTTAAATTTATTTTTACGTCGATTAACAATTTTCTTCTTTTGTTTTAAGTATTTTGTAAAGTCTACTTCTTCTGCATCTGTAGTCGATTTATCTGTTAAAGAGTCGTCAGAAATTATTTCTTCATCATCTATTCCTAAAAAATAAGAAATAACAATTTTCGGGTTTCTGTACACTCAACCAAATTTTTGTTATCAAATAATAAAACAAATATATGTTTTGCATTATTTTATAAAAATACATAATTAGTAAAACAAAAAAAGTACAAAGTTTAAAAAAACAGTACATTTGTGTACTGTTTTGGGTGTTCTGCATAAAACAGTACAATTGAAAAAAACAGTACATGTACTGCTAAAAACAGTACGTCTGGCACCCTATGTAAGGCTGGCATTGCTTTTTAGGTAAAAATTACCATATATGTACATACATAAATACAATTCTATTAACAATTAATTTTAAATAAAAAGCTACAAAGTTTAATTTACATTTCTTTACTAATAGAAATTTGAATATACAAAATATAAAGTACTACAAAACACAAAAGACAAATGTCGGCTAACATTTTTGAGCCGTGACAAGCCGCACTTTTCGGCGCCGGCTCGATTATTTAAAAAACGTCGGCGGCGACTGTTAGCTGGCTATGATCCGCTTGACTTGTTTCAATGGACAAGAGAATGAACTTCAGAACAGATATAGTTAGAAAACTACGCTCAAATTTATAGCAATTTGATAAACAAAAAAATTAAATAATTAGTACAATATTAAATATAACAAGTAAAAGTGCTATATTCGGCCGTGCCGAATCTTCTATACCCTTCACCACGGTGATTTTATTTATACAGACATGTACAGCATTATCCATATTGTTGACTCTTTACATAAATTAAAATAAGTCATCTGGGAAAAAAACTCATTATTCATACTTTAAAGAAATAGAAGACAAATTCCGTTGGCTACAATTGTCGCCGTGTTGTCAGCTACTTAATGATATTGAAGCCGACAGCTACATCGTAAACTCTGACATTGTTGTAGAAATACTTATTTTGCTTTTATAAAATTAAATAACTTTATTAAAAAATTATAAATATTTCTTTCAAAACTTTTTGTTTGTATATGAATTTGTAATTTGCAATTTTGTGACATTTTCTTTTGTTGAATAAAATATAAATAACCCTAAGTTTACGACAGCCACAATGGTGGTCGTGTAGCCATGTAGCTATCTATACTGCCTTTAAAATAATGGTTTACCTTTAAACGTGTGTATTTGTGACAGTTTGTAGTAGCCCTGAACAATTGTCCCCAAGTCACCACTTTTGTCAACTATTGTGGTGAATCTTTGGCGACATTGTCAACAAATCGTTGACAATATTTGCTTCTTCTTAATTTTTTATTATTGTTAAAAATATACATACATATGTATGTATGTACTTACGTCAGGTGCAAACAAAAAATACGTTTATTTTAAATATTCAAAAATCAATATAAAGTGTGTTTCAAATCATAAAAATTCATGGGCAAAAGGAATTATAAATGACAGATAAAAAATCAATCGATTTTATATAAAATAGAAGTAAAACCGAATGTTGAATTGAATGTTGTAATTGTAAAAATTGTGTAGTCCCTGTAAAAGATTTTGTGGGATTAGTGGCATAATTGTTTTTTATAGACGTTTCCGAAAAGCGGCATACCACCTTACTGGACATTCTGGCGGAGCGTAGTTTTGCTAGACAGAACTATTAAGCGAAATACGGTGCTACAAACCATATTTATACCAATTATGAATGAGGAAAAATTAAAAGAACTGGACGCCACTCATTCAAACCAATACGTAAGTATTTCTATTTGTTTTAGAACGAATTTATTGAAAAACATTGAATTTTCAATTTATATTTAATGTATTAGGCAAATCAAATCACTCCTTGCTGGCAAGAATGGTGAACCAAGAATTTGGTCAAACCATTATTATGAGCTTCAATATAGATGGACCCTTTGTAAAAAATGGGTTGCGTGATTATCCAAATATTTTTAAAGTTGTAAAAGGTAAAAAGTTTGTTGGTTATGTTAAGTTTTGTAATATTTTGACAATTTTTTTTTTCATAATATTTAGATGTTATTTCAACTTTTAGTGAATTTTCGGATAAAAAAAAAATTAAACAAATAGGTCGAGAGAAAGCAAAATCAAACGGAAAACCAATGGATAAAGACACTTCCAACAAAGATTAATTTTTAACATTAACATTTAACTGAATTTATTTATAATCATACTCTTAACAATCTTATTGAATAGTTCGTAATAATTAATTTTAACTTAAATTTTTTATAATCATAGTCTTAACAACCTTAGATTTTTAGATTTTATATTAGAAAACGACTATTATGAATTAGTGCTTTTTAGTCATTTTTTTAATAAAACCACAAAAGTCAAGAAAAATTGCATTTTCATTGTTTAATCTATTTCAGAAAAGTACCAAAAGTGTAGACTAGAATTACTAAAATGAACTAGTGAATCACTAGTTCCAATGTCTACATATTGTCCCAAAAGAACTACCTAGTCAATAGTACCAATGTCAGTAGTGGATTTTCAATGACATGCACATGTTAAATGTCTATAGTAAATAGCATTGTCTGGGGTATTATGGTGACTGTGTTAATAGTAAGTCACTACAGATTCACTATTGACATTTCCTGCAGGGAGGTATTCTGATGTTGATAATGTGTTAAATACATGTAAGTTTTACAACAAAGATCTCATCTATTTAAAAAATATGTTACTCTATATACATAGATACATATATTCTTAATATTAAAATATATTATGTTACAGTCATGATTTTCATTTTCACAGAAATACTGAAATTTTTTTCTTAATTTTTCGAAAATTGTTTGTAAAAATATTTTTTTGAAAATTTTTTGTAAAATTTTATTCGAAAATTTTTTAAAAAATTATTTTCGACAATATTTCTGTGGAAATATTGTTTCGAAAACGGTTTTTAAAGTTTTTTGTAAATTTTGAAAATCTTAATTATTATTAGTCGAACTGTTTATGTATTACATACAATGAAATATTATAATCAAGCTTAAGTTCGTTTTTTTTCTCTCTAAGAAAGAATTAATTAAATTACAAATTAGGTGATAATATTAAAGAAAAATTGGGAAAATTTTCTAGACAGCCACGTCCGTCATCAGCACTCTTGTATCTAATCTACTTAGGGTAGTGTTTTAGTTAGTTCTTACAAAATTAAAAATCGCAAAGCACCGCGCAATCTTGTTTACTCAACAAAGTTTGTTTTGATACTAGATTAGTGTGAACTAAAAACGAATGTTGGGAGTAAAACAAATAAACAATAATTCTTGCAAAAAAAAACCAACTTCAAAACAGACAAACTTAAAATCATGTTTCTTTAAGACGGTAACTATTGCGACACCCTGTAATTTCCGAATTCAAATTTTATACTAGTTATAGCGGTCGTAGCAATACAGGTTCATTGTAAATTTCAACCGTCTGTCTGTAACGGTTTAAAAGTTTGGTCATATACATCAAATTACATAAACTATTGCGACACCCTGTAACTTACAATTTTAAATATTTATACTTATTATAACAGATATAGTAATGGACATTCTGTCTAATTGTTAAGTGTTTATCAATAACTGTTTAAAAGATAGGATCATATATATTAAATGACGTCACCTATTGGGACACCCTTTAAATTAAAATTTTAATATAAATACTTTTTAAAGAGGACTTTGTCATACAGATTCTTTTTAAATTTTAACTTTCTGTCCATATACATCAAATTACATCAACTATTGGGACACCCTTTTATTTCCAATTTTAAATATTTATACTTGCTGTTATACCAGACATAGTAGTGAACATTCTGTCTATTTTTCAAGTGTTTGTCTATAACGGTTCCAAAGATGAAGGCATAATGGTCAAATTACATCAATAATGGGGACACCCTTTAATTTATAGATCCAAATTTTATACTTGTTGTAATAGCGCAGTAAGCAATATAGGTTCTTTGTAAATTTCAACTGTCTATCTATAACAGTTGAAAAGTTTGGCCATATATATTAATTTTACTTTAACTATTGGGACACCCTTTAATTTCCAAATTCATATTTTACACTTATTATTGTAGCGGACTTAGCAATACAAGTTCCTTGTGAGTTTCAACTGTCTGTCTATAAAGGTTCAAAAGTTTGGCCATATATATATCAAAATAAACCAACTAATAGGACACCCTTTAATTTCTAATTTTAAATATTTATACTTATTATAACACACATAGTAACGAACATTCTGTGCAACTTTCAAGTGTTTGTCTATAACGGTTCAAAAGATAGGAGAATAAAGGTAAAATTACGTCACCTATGGGGTCACCCTTTAATTTTTAATTTAATTTTTTAATTACTTTTTGTTATTGGGAGCTATAGTGCTACGCACTTTTTTTAATTTTAAATTGGTGACCTATAAAGTTCATAATACACGTAAAAAACATGTATGTTGTATGGGGACACCCTTTAATTTTTAAAATTTTGAAATTCTTTTAAAATGGGACCAATCTGTAGCCATAACCTATCTAATAGCGCAAAAATTTTTAAAATCGGTTCAGAAATGACCGAGTTATGAAGGCACAAACATACAAAAAAAAAAAAAAAAAAAAAAAAAAAAAAGCAACACACTGACGAATTGATAACCTCCTTCTTTTTTTGAAGTCGGTTAAAAAGTAACTTTCATTGCTAACCGAAGGTTGGCTGAAGGAACAACAACATACATATAAAGTGGTAAATATTAAAAGTAAAAATATTCAACAAAAGGGAAGTTTAAGGTAGTGGTAGACTTAGTTCTCACCAACTGACGATTGATAATTGAATACAAGTTTTTCTCGTATTCCTTTATATGGATTTGGTTGGTTAAATAGATTACACAGCACAACAAAATAAAAAAAATTGTATGTGCTCTTAAAACCACTATATAATTTTGATGTATCATGACTACCTTTGTACAAAAATGGTAAAATTTTTAAATTCTATGGATAGATTTTTTTTTAAAAAATTTTTTTTTAAAATTGCAATTTTTTTGAGACGTTTCTTCAAATAATTAATGATAACTCAAAAACTACTAGTCCGATATTATTAAAATAAATTCAGAAAAATTAAGATTTGCATAGCCTTTAATTCGTCTATATATCGCGTTTCAATCGGATCAATAGTATCGGAGTTATAATAAAAAACTTAAGAAAAAAATATATTTTTTACGTAAAAATGGCAAAAATTTTCGTTTTAAAAAAATCATAAAAAATCGAAAACGGCAAAAAACTTCCAGATTCATTTTTTTAT
Source organism: Phasia obesa (assembly GCA_949628195.1). Lineage (NCBI taxonomy): Eukaryota > Metazoa > Arthropoda > Insecta > Diptera > Tachinidae > Phasia > Phasia obesa. Next base: position 84,305,355 of record OX451217.1, on the reverse strand, counting down.
CGCATAGCGACATATAATAGCAACAAAATGAGATATCGACCATAAAAATCGATTGATTTTTTTCGAATTTATTCACATTTTAGTGAATTCGCTCATTTTCACAAAATTTTAGTTTTTTGCTTGATATACGCATTATAGCGGGTTTTCAAATGTGTGAAAAACATAAATTTTCCAATTTCAAGGGGTGCATGTCGGATTAATGTTAGATTTGATGAGAAACTTCCACCCACAAAATTTTATTCGAATTCGACAACGTTAACACGTAGCGCATAGGCCCCAAATCTGAAAAAAAGCGTTTAAATCGAAAATAATTGACAAATTTTCAGTTTTTGCAAAATTAACGCTATTTATTTCCCCTTTTGCAAAAAAGTGGATCCTGGTCCTTAGGGCATGAAGTACATATAGTACTCGGCGTCCAATGTTCGTTAAAATTCTTCGGATTTATATTAAAGCAATCTTCATATGACTTTTGAAATGAAGCTGAGAAGCATTTCCGTTTTTTTTCGTTAATATATTGGCCGCACACATAACAAAATGAGTCCGGATTGTTTTTACATAAAAATGTTCTAGTTTTCTTGCTCATGGCTGATTGAAAATTATGCTTCTGTTACCGCAAACACTTGTTGAATGAATAGAAATGGCTCAAGGAGCTCTTATAAATAATGATACTAAAATTTCGAACAACCCTTAATGTGGTCCTATTTTTTACCTATTCCCAAGAATCGTAAAAAACATTAAGGAATGCTATGCAAAAAATCAATCTTTACAGGTAGCCAGCGGAAAAACCCAATTCGGCGTGCACGCAAATTTATGAACGTTTATTACTTTGCCGCCGCAATTGTCAAAATGAAGCAAGGGCGACAGGTAGCCAACAGAAAAGGAGCATTTCATCGTTTATCAGATTTCTACTGAAATCGTAAAAATTAAAAAACTTTTCCTTTATTGCTTACTTTTTTTAATTCTGAAAATCATAAAAATGCCATAAAGATATGTTCCAAACAATTTTCTACATTCAATACTGTATTTCCACAGTAACACGTGTCCCACAGAAATACGTGTTTTGCCCAAAACAGTATTTCGCGTACTTGTTTTGCCATACATTTCTCATTCATCCAAAACACTTTGGCAGTACCTGGATATTGTATAGTGGTTTCAAAAGCATCTAATTTTTTTATTTTGTTGCGTTGTGTAATAGGAAGATATCAGTCAATTTTAGCGAAATTTTATATTTTATTGTTAAAAAAGAAAAAAATAAAAAATTTTAAAAGTAAAATGTTTTTGTAAATTGTATTCGGCAAGTTCTCAAGGACATATAATGGCCAGTGAAAATTGTAATAACTCGAAAACTTAAAGACATGTAGCTTATTGTAAATCTCATTGTGTTTGCTCTAAGGACCAGGATCCACTTTTTTGCAAAAGGGGAAATAAATAGCGTTAATTTTGCAAAAACTGAAAATTTGTCAATTATTTTCGATTTAAACGCTTTTTTTCAGATTTGGGGCCTATGCGCTACGTGTTAACGTTGTCGATTTCGACTAAAATTTTGTGGGTGGAAGTTTCTCATCAAATCTAACATTAATCCGACATGCACCCCTTGAAATTGGAAAATTTATGTTTTTCACACATTTGAAAACCCGCTATAATGCGTATATCAAGCAAAAAACTAAAATTTTGTGAAAATGAGCGAATTCACTAAAATGTGAATAAATTCGAAAAAAATCAATCGATTTTTATGGTCGATATCTCATTTTGTTGCTATTATATGTCGCTATGCGATAAAAAAATGAATCTGGAAGTTTTTTGCCGTTTTCGATTTTTTATGATTTTTTTAATACGAAAATTTTTTGCCATTTTTACGTAAAAAATATATTTTTTTCTTAAGTTTTTTATTATAACTCCGATACTATTGATCCGATTGAAACGCGATATATAGACGAATTAAAGGCTATGCAAATCTTAATTTTTCTGAATTTATTTTAATAATATCGGACTAGTAGTTTTTGAGTTATCATTAATTATTTGAAGAAACGTCTCAAAAAAATTGCAATTTTAAAAAAAAATTTTTTAAAAAAAAATCTATCCATAGAATTTAAAAATTTTACCATTTTTGTACTAAGGTAGCCATGATACATCAAATGTATATAGTAGTTACTCGAGCATATTTTTGCTGTTGCCCTGTGTTATGCTTACAACTAAAACACTACCCTAAGTAGATTAGATACAAGTAGTGCTGATGACGGACGTGGCTGTCTAGAAAATGTGCATTCCGCTCCGGCTGGTGTCTAAAAATTAAATTTTCCCACTTTTTCTTTAATATTATCACCTAATTTGTAATTTAATTAATTCTTTCTTAGAGAAAATAAAAACGAACTTAAGCTTGATTATAAAATTTCATTGTATGTTTTTTGTAAATGTTTAAAAAAAAAATTTTTTTTAATTTTTTTTTTTAATTTTATTGAATTTTTTGTACCAGTGGGTACCCTGTGGGTTAATTGGCTACCTATATGTGTATTGCTTTTTATAAAGGTCTTTAATACAAATCAAAGCAGAAAACCCCTACCCCTACAGTTCAAAAGAAAAGGGTTTTTTTTAATTTTCGCGGGTTAAACATGTGTTAATCATATGTCGGCATTATCATCCAATTTGGATTAGTAGTTTGTTGTTGACAACTGAAAAAAATGGATCAAATTATATTTATTAAATTTTGGGTTAAAAATGTATAGAGTGCTCGAAATTTTGAGTGAAAACAGTGAAAAATTTTTTTTGGAAAATCGTCGAATGACTATTAGGAAAGTTGCAGAGGATGTTCGCATATCAACCGACTCATGCCATGCAATTTCCTCGAATGTTTTGGGTATGAAATGTGTGGCAGCAAAGTTTTTTCCAAAATTGTTAAATGAAAAGCAAAGGCACTAGAGTCGCTCAGGAGTTGTCAAAATGGTCATAACTGGTGACGAAAAGTGGGTATATGGTTATGACGTCGAAACCAAGGCTCAATCATCCCAATGTAAACGACCAGAAGTCAAAAATCAAAGAACAGACACAAGTGTGACTAATTTTTTCAGTCGTCAACAACAATCCAAATTGGCTGATAATAATGACTAACATGTACCAACAGCCCTTTAGCGGTACATTATTGGTCAAACAAAACCCTTGGAAATTTTTTATCAAAAGCTGCAAGTATTTAAAGACGCAAATCATACAACACTTTAGATGCAACTGGATAAATTGTACGACAAATTAATGCGCTGAAAAAATTTTTAATATATAAAATTGTTATAAGGATAAAGAAGTAAAAATGATTAATTCAGTTACGACCTGGGCTGCCAAAAGTGCCGATTTTTGGTCACAAAATGCAGATTTTATCCAATTAATTGATTTGGGAGTTTATGCTAAAAATTTAATATCTAAATCTTAAATTCACAACATCTAAACATACATATACAAGGATCATTTTTTGTACATGAAATATTTTTTGAAAGTTTTGTTGCTGGTGCAGATAGTAATCGAAATGGAATACAAAACTGCAATTTTTAGAATTGGATGAATAATTTAATTAAATTTTGTGAGGAGCTACATACCTTAGTATCTTGATACAAATATAGGATATTTTTTTCAGCTAAAACCTCTCATCTCCAAGAAAAAATAGAGAAAAAGTGGTGAAATTACGCAATTTTACCAATTTAAAGGTACTGAACACTTAACAACACCTTTTGTTCTTGATAGCTTTTACAGAACTCTAGAATAATTTTAGATTTGTATCCTGCATATTAAGAAAATATATAAACCGAAACTCAAGCGTTATAAATGTAAGAATTGTAAAATTTGGTGTTGAGAACTTTTAAAAATTAACTTTTAATCACTAAGTTTAAGTAATAATGTAGAACAAAAGACTATTTTTGATATCCTTAAGGATTTTCCGAATTTCATTGATGAAAATGAAAAACAAGCGTTAGATTCTGATTGCTGAGAATTGCAATTTATTGAATTTGTACAAATATTTACAAAGACTGAAACTAATTTATGTAATTTCTGAAATAATGCGAGGAGATTAAAATTTTAACAGAATTTCTGAAACAAATTATGATTCTGCCACATTCTTTCGCAAATGTCGAATGAATACTAGTACCGTCATTAAAAAAAAAACAAATTTCGATGTTCCTTAGAAAATGAACCATTAAAATGAATTATTTATTCTGAAGATTATTTTAAACTTAATAAATCCAGTTGTTTTGACACTTACATACATACATTGTATATTAAATACGATTGAGTAAAAATGTAAAATTCTGAAATGTTTCCTTACTGCATACGAAAAAATTAACTTAAATTAATTTACTATCCATCTTTAAAAAAACAATGTGTTCATGTGTATAAAACTATAAAACGCTTGGAATTTATGTTTATAAAATTCATAAAACTATTAAAATTTGTTTTAAAAGTTATTTCTTTATTTATTTTGTTTTATTTTTTTTTTTTCATAAAAAATGAAATAAAACCTCGACAAATAACTAGTTTTGTTTATGCCGATTTTCTAAACTGAAGTGCCGAAAATGCCGATTTTTTTCAAAAAGTGATGTCCCTGCTTCTTAGAGGAATGTACCCACGTTCATTTAGTGTGTTGCGGGTCAATTTAAATACGTAACTGCATATTTTGCTATTTCTGCTTTAACTGATGGCACGTTTAGATCTTTGTGGATGTTCGAGTTTTTTATATACCAAGGAGCAGATGTTATCATAAGTAGAATTTTGACGTCTTTGGATTTCTTCTATACTGCTAGCTGAGGCAGTGCCCCATAATTGAATGCCATAACACCAAATTGGTTTTAGAATTGACTTGTACAATAAAGGTTTGCAATCTAAGGTGAGAGTAGAATTTCTGCCAATAAGCCAGTGTAGTTGGATTGCTTTTACCTTCATTTGTGTTAACTTTATTTCTATGTGGCGTTTCCAAGCAAGGCGCCCGTCAAGATGTATGCATTTGGTTATTTATGCGAATAGGGGGGCACGATTCCTTACGCAGCGTGAAAGTTATATGAGTGCATTTTTGTTCATTCACCTTTATTCTCCATTTCTTCAACCATTTTTCTAAATTTAATATTTGGCTTGTAAATATCGTGATACTACTTCGGGACTTTCGTGAATGGTTAAAAAAGCAAATGTTGATGTGTGGACTCGGTCACTAGTCCACATGGCATATCTATATCTGAAGTATACAACAAATATAAAATGGGCCCCAATATACTGCCCTGGGGAACTCCGGCTTCGATTGGCTAGGGTCAGCTCAAAAAATCTCTTTTTTCACAATAAATTTTCGTTCTGTTAAATAACTTACTAGCAGCAGCTTATATAGGTTTACCGGCAAATTCAGTTTTAGCTTATATATTAGGCCTTCATGCCATACCTTATCGAATGCTTGAGAAACGTCCATAAAAAGCGCAGAGCAGTATTTGCTTTCTTCAAAGGTCTTTGTCAACGTAGTTACGTTGACTAAGCTGCAAGTTTGTTGGATTGTACTATTTTTTTCTGTAGCCGAATTGATGGTTTGGAATATATCCTTTGTCGCCTAAAATGGGGTTCAGCTTAGTTATTAACAACCTGTCAAACAGCTTTGACATATTTGATAAAAGGCTTATAGGCCTGTATGAAATAGTTTTACATACAGGCCTATAAGCCTTTTATCAATATTTGATGCTGCTCTTCGGGATTCTAGTAACTCTCTTAGCCGTTTCGTGCATTCTTTAAGTCTGCTTTTAAGTTGAGACGATCTGTGTAATTGCCACTCTCTGCGAATTTTTATTTTTTCAGCCAGGAACCTCTCGACGTCTACAGAATAAATTTGATTGTGTCTAATTAGTTGTCGGGTTGATGTTGGACAGGTGATTTAAGGTTTAGATCAAAATCAATAAGACTCCGCTCTACGTCTTCAGGTGTTCTTAGTGGGATGTGAATGCATACTGAGATATTTTCTATATTTCAACCAATTTATGCTTGTGCTAGTTCTTGGTGACACGATATTTTTCTGGTTCCATATATATGTAGACAATAGTGGGTGAATGATATGAGGATAATTCAAGTGACGCTTCAACTTCGATCATTTCTCTTGAAATACGCTTACCCACGCCAAAATCTATACCGTCAGGTATTTTTCGCCGATCAGTCCACTCGATATCAAGTTTAGGCACATTTTTGAAATTGTGTCATACAGAACATGACCTTTTAGAGTAATTAGTCTTGATCCCCAAAACGTTAAGCGTTGTAGTCGCCTGATGCTATAAAACAGGAACCTAGTGATTTAAACATATTGACTCCCTGATATTTGAAATTTTGGAGGTAAATAAATCGAAGAAATAACGAAGTTTTGATGAAATTCTTCAATCCAGATGTTTGTTGCTTGAAGGTAGTCCTCAAATAAAGATTAATTCTATCAAAAATCACACAGTAAATAATATTTAATTCGAGTCTTTATTAGTATTGTTGAACCACCACATGCTCTGCCACGCCGTCTATAGTGTCAAAAAATATAGCCATTGATTTTAAAAAAACTATTTGTTTTTAATGAGCCTGAAATCATCATGACATCAATTTGTTGGTTCATCAAGAAGTACTCGAGTTCATTTTTGTGTTGGTGTAAGCCATTTGCGTTCCAGAAACATATTTTTTAACAGTTCATGGTTTGTTAAGTACCGCCTGCAACATCATAGATTGCATGCGTACCATTTCTTGCATTATGCTGCTCATAGAGCTCATAACACTGTTTAACGAATGCACTAATGTCGCTATGCTTACTTCGAAACGATTATAGTTACCAGGTGGTGTTTGTTCTTTAGGTTCTGGGTGCAAATTTGGAGAAGTATTGGTTGTTGGTGTCCCTTTGTGTACTGGAATATGATTGGATTTTAACATATCCGCGTATGAAACATGTTGGGTTGTTAGTTGAGCTAACTGAGGGTAATGAGCATTTGCTTGGTATTTTGGCTGCCTAGCAGGAGTATTTAGTTTTTTAGTTGACTTCCTTACCATAGAAAAAAACTGGACAGCCTCTGTTAGCAGTGTTATTTCCACCGCAATTAGTACATTTTTTAACCTTCGAGTCATCCTTTGGTTTGTCGCATTGGGCGGAACAATGTAGCTCGCCACACACAACGCAAACCGAAGGCAACTTATAGTAAGCCCTTGTATGACCGTATTCTTGGCAATATAAACACTGGACACGGGTCCAGTGAATTTTTCTCTCTTAAATAAATTGGTGGTGTTTTAAACGACTTGGGTGCCGTTTTAGGTCCACTTAATTCGCTATCAAAATTAGCAAAACAATTTTGGAAACATATTCCGCTAGCTTCCTTATCCTTAATTTCTTTAGACATTGGTGCAAGCTGAGAAGATTTAGGGCTTCGACTTCTTTTTAATACAGTTATGTATCTGTCCTACACTATCCATATTAGTAATACTGTGTTCAGAAGGCGACTTGTTTGTACTTGTAGTTATTTTATTGTCATCACTTAACAAAAGCGATGAACAGGATTGGGCACGAATAACTGGGATAGCATTAATACACAAATTATTTTCAGTTTTTTTTGTTTTTATTTAATTCAATATTGTCCACATTTTTGTTACTTAAATTAAAGAGGCTCATTATCCCCTATTGTTTTTGTTTTATTTTTAAAGTAGCAAAGCAATAATGCCGTAAAAAAGCAAAGTAATAATGCTGTAAAAAAAGAATGAAAATAGAGAAAAAAAAACTTTGTTGTTGTATTAAAACAAGTTTGTTTTTTGCTTTTGTTTGACTTTACACTATTTGTTATTGTTTTTTTTTTTTTGATAACATCGAGCTTAGAAAATCACGTCCGCACAAACTAAAACTTTTTGGAGAAATATTAATCTGCTGTAATAATCAAAGTGTTTTTGAGTATCTTAAAATCAAATTTTTCTTTAAAAGTTACGAGTTATTGTTCAGTTGTGGAAACCTCATTACATCCATAGTTTTTGTAAAGACCTAAATATAAAAAGAGGGGGGAAACTAACGCACATTATAAGTAGTCTTTTAATTTTAGCTTTTGATCTAAAAACATTATATGAATGCAAATTCTTTGAACATATTTTTATTAAATAAATTAGTCAAGTGCGAGTTAACATGTCACTGTCGGAACACCCTTTAATTTTTAGTAATTGTCATATCGGCCGTGGCAACACATCTTCTGTACAAAATTTCAAGAGTTTACCTGTTACGGTTCAAGAAATAAGGCTTTATACATACAAATCACGTCACTGGCGGAAAACCCTTTAATTTTTACTATATGTCATAGTGGCCATAGTAAAAATTTCAAAATTCCACCTATTCATTCAAAACTTAGGCTATATACATGCAAAACCCGTCACTATTGGAACACCCTTTAATATTTAAGTTCAAGGTTGTATACTTGTTTATAAAACAAACATAGTTTTAATTACAGTCTGCAAATTGTAAGTGGTTTCCTCTTACAGCCCAAAAAAAGACATAAACGTAAATAACACGTCACTTTTGGAACACCCTACGTTTTAGTATTTTTTGCTATTGTGGCCGCAGTTAAACACTTTTGGTAAAATTTTCAAGAGTCTACCTATTATGGTTCAAAACTTAGGCCTTACACATACAAAGCACACCGCTATCTGAACACCCTTTAATTTTTAGGTTTATTTTTTTAGACTTGTTTATAAAGCAAACTAAGTTTTAAATACTGTTTGTAAGAAATAAACACATATTCGTAAATAACACCTCTCTATCGGAACACCCTATAAGTTTTAATATTTTTTGCTATAGCGGCCATAGTTATACACCTTTGGTAAAATTTTCAAGAGTCTACCTATTATGGTTCAAACCTTAGGCCTTTTACATGCAAATCACTCCACTATCGGAACACCCTTTAATTTTTAGGTTTATTTTTTTCAGACTTGTTTATATAGCGAACTAATTTTAATTTAGCGCTTGCATATTTTTAATGAATTCCTCCTACAGTTCAAGAAATAAGCACATATTCGTGAATAACACCTCTCTATCGGAACACCCTATAAGTTTTAGTATTTGCTAGTATAGCGGTCACAGTTATATAGTTTCTGTGAAAATTTCAAGCGCCTACCTATTACGGTTCAAAACTTAGGCCCTATACATGCAAATCACACTACTATGGGAACACCCTTTTATTTTTAGGTTTATTTTTTTATACTTGTTTATATAGCGAACTAAGTTTTAATTACTGCTTACATATTTTTAGTGTATGCCTACTACAGCTCAAGAAATAAACACATATTTTTGAATAACACCTTTCTATCGGAACACCCTATAAATTTTATTATTTGTTGCTATAGCGTCCAAAATTATACACCTTCTTTAAAAATTTAAAGATTCTACCTATTATGATTCAAAACTTAGGCCTTATAAATTAAAATAACACCACTATCGGAACACCCTTTAATTTTTAGGTTTATTTTTTAGACTTTTATATAAGGCAAACTACGTTTTTATTACTGTTTGTAAATTTTTAGTGTATGCCTCCTACAGTTCAAGAAATAAACACATATTCGTGAATAACACCTCTCTATCGGAACACCCTATAAGTTTTAATTTTTGTTGTTATAGCGGCCATCGCTATACACCTTCTGTCAAAATTTCAAGAGTCTACCTATTATGGTTTAAAACTTATGCCTTATACATGCATTTCACACCACTATCGGAACACCCTTTAATTTATAGTTTTATTTTTTTATACTTTTTTATATAGTGAACTAAGTTTTAATAACTGTTTGTAAATTTCAAGTGTATCCCTCTTACAGTTCAAAAAATAAACACATTTTCGTAAATAACACCTCTCTATTGGAACACCCTATAAGTTTTAGTATTTTCAAGAGTCTACCTATTACGGTTCCAGAGATAAAAGGCGCTGACAGACGGACAGACATTGTAGCGAAAACAATAGGGTTTCGTTTTTAAACTTTGTGTACGGAACCCTAAAAAGAAGAAAATTCTTTATGTAAACAACGGAATATTAAAATATGATTTCTTTTGATGAGGAAAACAAAATAATTTGGAATCTTATTCTTTTAAAAGCGACTTCAAAAAATGTGTGTTGTTTTTTTATATTTGTACTCGCAAAAATCAGTCATTTCTGAACGGATTTATATTTATTTTTTATTTAAAGGGTTATGCTAACAGATTGGTCTCATTTAAAAAAAAAGTTCATAATATTAACAATTATAGGGTGTCTCAATAAAAATGGCACAAAGTTTTAACAAAGTGAATATTACTAGAAACGAAGCACGAGATATCTTTTGTACTCTATGAGAAAACTTTTTCCATTGTTACAACATTTCTTTTCGAGGTTTTTTCATCATTTTCTTCTTCAAGTTTTTGGACCACTTTTGGACCCCTTTCTTTCAAAAATTGAAAGGCCAACTGTTTCTTCGGTATATTCCACAACTATTTCCTCATTTTTGGCAACAGTGTGGTGGAAAGTTATGAAGAAATAAGCTAATGTGAATGCTGGATTAAGGGGTTAATATTTGCCACGCCCATTAAATAAAATCTCGACGTGATAGAAAAATACTAAAAGTTTATTTCTATACTTCTTATTTATCCCATTTTTTAAGAGTATTTCTCTGCAGAATAGTGTTATTATTTTTATTATTAAACGTTTATAAAACTGAAGAATTTCTTTTTTAACTTTGGGAATTGTAAAGCTTAGTGCATACATTGAAGATTTTTTTGTACATATATTGAGTTTTAACTTAATAAAAAAATTACATTATTTAGTATTTACGTCTATTTTCTCAAATATTTGCCATGTCTGAACTAAGCTTAACTATTAAAAAAAGTTCCCACGCAGGAGTTAAAAAAGGTTTATTATTATTACTAAAGGGTAGTAAAACCCTATACATACTATACATATACTATACATATATACATATGTATGTATATAGTTTGGCAAATTCAAAAACTGCAGTAATATATTATTTTTTTGGCATAAAATAATAATAATAGAATTTTTTCAACGAATCTTCAGCTATCACCTAGTATGAATGAGATATTGGACAAAAAACGAACAGGTACTGTCAAATCCGAAAAGTCGTTATTTGTTGTATAATCTATACATATAATAAAATAGTAACTCATTTTCTGTCTGTCTGTCTTTTTTGTGTTCGCATCACGTAAAAACTACTGGATGGGTTTTAACAAAATTTTGTGAGGATGTATCTTAGTATAATGATTCCAATATAGGATATTTCCGCAAAGATACATATTTAATTTTCAAGAGAAAGTGTAGAAAAAGCAGTGAAATTTAAGGGTACTGCATACTTTAAGACATCTTTTATTTTTGAAATCAGTTGCAATGTTGCGCAACAGATGACGCTTTTATAAAAAAAATGAGTAACTCATTTCCTTCCTGTCTGTCTTTTACAGAGCTTTACAATAATCTTAAGAATTTTATTTAAATTTTTGAATTTTATCCAGGGATGGGTACCTTTACATAAAGTAAATATGTAAGAGTCTTAAAATTTGGTGTGGATTACTTTGAAAGCAAAATCGAACAAAATATTGTCAGGGCGCACACAACGTGTGTGGGCACAGCTAGTCTATACGTATAATAAAACTAAAACAGGACCACTTCTGTACATAAAATATTTTTTAAATTTTTTTTTGCTGTTGCAGATAGTAATAGAAATGGAATACCAAACAGCATTTTTTGAATTTTTGTCTCTCCGTCTGTCTGGTGTTCGCATTACATAAAAGCTACTTTGGATTATTTTCACCAAGCTTGACAGTCAAGCTGCAGTTCTATCAACTTTTCATCACATTTTCCCATTTGTTTAAAAATACTGCATTAGATATCGAGTAAACTATCGTATCGAATAACAAATTCGTTTCGAGTCGAGTAAGCTAATTATGCCATTCGGCATGAATAGAATCATTATTTACATATATCATATTGTAATAGATTAATAATATGTCAACAAGTGAACAAGAAAACACGGTTTAAAAATATTTCCTTTCAAATGAAATTACGATACTTTTTATTCGGTATCGTGAGCCATGATACCAAAATGAAAAATAACGAGAGATTTTATTCGATATCGAATACGGCGATTAGACCCCTGCTCTGTCATCGTTTCGAACAAGTTACGCAGTACGATTTAACTTTCAATTCAGAAATTGCTTTCTAAAAATTTTAGTTTTCGTAGTAGAGAAATTACATAAACCAAAACTGAAGCACTATTTAAGAAAGAGTCTTAAAATTTGATGTCCAATAATTTCAAAGCAAAATCGATCAAAATATTATGAGGACGCCTACGACGTGGCGGGCACAGCTAGTCAATCAATAAAATTTCAAAGCAAGTAAAACAGATTTCGTAATAATAACATATTTTATTAGTACAACCTATATTTGACTTATTTTATAACTTACATATTTATGAACATTGGCGTAGGAGGTCATTTTTTGGGGGGGGACAAAACCACTTTTATTGGAAAATAGTTTTATGAAAATAAAAATATAGTACAATATTTAAAAATTCTGCGGGGGAGGGCAAGAGCAAGTCTGGAGGGGGTATTGCACCCCCCAGAAAGGGCTGCCTACGCCAATGTTTATGTAAGTATGTTATGCTCTAAAAGTGCTACGAGTATTTTGAGTTTTTGACAACTCTAGCAGCGAATGCCTAAATAAATTTTAAATACAATTTGGTTTAGTTAGAATATTTTATGTGTTCGTAATACGAAGACCCGCCATTGCCACCACTACCACCGCCTGAACTGTTTGTTGCGCCCACGCCTAATTGTTGGGAATGCAGTGGCGGTGTCGATATTGTACCGGAAGGTGGCGTTAATGGGGGCAAATAAATCGGTTTACGATCAATTAAATGTGATGTTGCCGCTGACGATGTTGCTGCTGATGACGACGTGGGTGGCATATTTGATGATGATGTTGCTGGTAATGTTGGTGGAGGTGTCATGGACGAATTGTGATGTGTGTGTTGATGATGGTGGTGAGTATGGTGATGGTGTGATGACGACAATGAAGACATTTGTGTTAAAGACATTGAACGCAAACCTGCAAGAGAATTAAATTTAAAAGAATTAAAACAACACATTTATGAATTAATTTCTATTTAAAATGCAATTATTTTAATGACGATCATGAACGATGTACTTATTGTTGCAATATGTTTATTTTTTTGAAAGCAAAATTTATGATCTTCCGCAATAAAATTTTATGTTATAATTTCAAGTAATAAACATTTATGATTGACATGATCACCCTGCATGATCTTTTTATGTTTAATGATGATGATGGTGATGGTGATGCTTATGATTGTACTTACCATTGTCTATGTTGTAAGTGGCGCCTGTGGGTGATGAACCATATGGATTGTAGCCATTGCCGGCAGCTACTAGTGAAGCTGTTGCATAATCTAGACTGGGATTTGATTGCAAAACGGACGCCGTTACTGCAGAGCTGGCTGTTATTGAGGGAATTGGTGAGGAATTACTGGTTGGCACATTGGAAATGCTGTGAGCCAAAGGCGGTGTAGGACTATTGTTTTGCAATGCGGCAGAATGGGCTATATTTGAATATTGAGGTAGAGTATTTTGACTATGACTGTGACCATGCTGTGTCCATGCATCATTGAAGCCACCTGCAACTGTAGCCGAAGGATAATCGTAGGAACTAAAAGCTTGAGAAGCATAAAAGTTTGGATTGTCCTAAGAAATGAAAAAAGCAAAATTAAGATTTTGTTTTCTTTAAGCGAATATTTTTCATTTACCATTCCTGTATCATAGGATGCTGTGCTATAAAATCCGTTCGCCGAGCCATATGGTTTTACTTTCAATTTTGATCTGTATCCTCTAGGTCTTCTTCGCAAACTACCTTCATCTTCAAACATGTAGGCCGAGTTTTGTTCTATTGTCCAATAATTGCCTTTTCCAGGTTTTCCCACTCCCATTCCTTTGGGCAACTTCTTAAAACATTCATTTAAGCTCAAATTGTGTCTTACAGAGTTTTTCCAACCCACATAAGGTCCCCGAAAGAAGTCAAATCTGAAAAGAAAAATAAAATGACAATAAATTAGAATTAAGCGACAAAAGAAGGAAAGAAAGTATAAAAAGAACATAATGCGTAGACAATATCTTGATTGCAAACAATTCAAAACAATGCGACATTTAGAGTCTTCATCATTTATTATTTATTTATTTGTTTAATTTAAGAAAAAATAAACAATTAATTAAAATAAAACCACCATATAATAATGATTGTAATTCTTTGAAATTGCATACATATTTTTTTAGGAATTAAATTAGGACTATTGTGCGATATCATTCCTATTCTCCAATATCGTTCTCGTATTTGTTTGAATGCGTCTGGTATGCATGAGATTGAGACTCAATTGTCGTATTGGTAGGTACCAATTGACAAGTTTCGTATTTCTTCTCTACTCAGATTCTTCAAAATAAATAAACTTATTTATTGTTTTCTTTTGTTTCTTAGGGGCTTATTATTATGAAATATCAGCATTTATAGATATTTGTATTATTTAAATAAAAAGCGAAAGAAAAAAATCGTTTAATATCTCAACTAAAAATATGATTTTAAATAAATTTTTTACTAAAAAATAGTAAAAAGTTTATTTCAAACATTGCACAATGGCCTGAAATAGAAAAAAAGTTGTAATTAACATAAAACAAACGATATGAAATATCCTTGATTTAGGTTAACAACTATAACGAAAAAGTGACAATATCGTAAAGCTCTATAAAAAGGTACAATCAGTGTAGTTGTATATGACAAGTTATAGAACACAAAAGGATTCTTCTTTTCTATGGGTCAATGCTATCGATTAATGTGTTTGTGTCGTGGATTAATCTACATCTACATTGTACATATAAAAAAATAGAAACTTATTTCCGTCTGTCTGTCCATACGTATGTCTGTCTTGTTTTCTTTTGCATTTGCATCACGTAAAAACTACTGGATGGATTTTAACAAAATTTTGTGAGGAGTTACCTCAGTACCTCATTTCAAAAATAGGATACTTTTTCCCGTAAAAATAAATAATTTATAAAATAGAGAGAGATAAAACCCTGAATGTGCAAAACTTTACCAAGGCATATTTATCGGGTGGTCGCACTACGAAGGGGAAATACCAATTCGAAAGTTTTTAATTTTGTAAATGGATTTTAACAGTTCAACTTCCATTTAATGGGTAAAAAAAAAGTTTAACTGTCAAAATCCATATTAAAAAAATAAAAATGTTCGCCTTATTATTTCTCCTTCGTAGTGAGGCCATCTGACAAGGCACATTTATCTGGTAGCCTCACTTAGGAGGGGAAATATTAAATTTTTTATTTTTTATATGGATTTTGACAGTTAAACTTACAACTTTTACCCTTAAATGGAAATTGAACTGTTAAACTCGATATACCCCTGAATATATTTCGGTTGTGGAAAGCCCGATGGACATTTATAAAACAACTTTATATTAAACGACAAGATTATAAGAACAAAAATAAAAACGTAATAATAATTGTTAAAAAGATAGCATATTTAACAAAAAACGGAGGAAGGAGGTGATTAAGGAAACGCAAAGAAAAAAGTAACACATACCTATGATACAATGCAGGTGTATAGCAAGTGAAAAATCGAATTGTCAGCCCACAAATAAAATGACGATCGAAGCAACGACTGAAAAGATTCAGCTCAACATTCCAATTAGAAAGATCGAATGTCATTATACACATAAGACATTACAATACATGGTTTGGTAACTTTTCATGTGACAACAAAAAATCATAATACGGAAAATTAAGGGCATTTTGTTGATATTATAGGAATATACAGGAAAATGTAAGTGCAAACTTTACACAAACTATCTACAGTCCACTCCCAACATACACTAGTTAGTGGTGACATTAAAGTGTACACTTCTTTTTATATAAGTATATATAAATAGAATATAGATAAATAAAAATATTGATAAACACATTGCACTTCTGGCTGACAAATAATGTATAATGTAATCTATTATGAGGTAAGTCTTAAAAGCCAACTTTAAAACAGACAGAAGCTCATCAAATCGAAATTTTAAACTTAAAAGGGAATACATAAGTATTCTGTAAGCACTAATGTAAAAAGAGGATACAAAATATACGTCAAAATCACGTCCTTTCTGGGACAAAATTTAATTTCAATACTTGCTGTTATTTAGTTTCCGAGTGCATATCTATATATACCAAAAAATAAGGTCAAATTAAATCATCCATGGGACACCATTTAACTTTAAGTGTTATTTGTTATTGCGGATATTAGCGGTTTAAAAGATAAAACTGTATATAGCTTTATAAAATTTCCCGTTTACAATATACAAAGAAAAGGTGCTGCCAAGTCATTTAAATCGATGAATTGTGTACATACTTATTTATCAAAAAAACCCAAAATTGGGATTTTTTACTCTTTTGCCCATAAAGTCTACATACGGACTAGTGCTCATAAAACACTTTCAGAAACAATTTGGAGCATATATAGCTTTATTATTATAGCAGTCTTCTTTTTATA
Source organism: Phasia obesa (assembly GCA_949628195.1). Lineage (NCBI taxonomy): Eukaryota > Metazoa > Arthropoda > Insecta > Diptera > Tachinidae > Phasia > Phasia obesa. Next base: position 84,288,775 of record OX451217.1, on the reverse strand, counting down.
GGCTAAAGTCAAAATTTCGATGTAAAATAGGTCATATTGTGGGTCCTCCATCTTCTACAAGGATGATCAGTTTTACACGAAATTTCAAACGTACACACATATAGTTAGCTTATACAAAAATATTAAATTTATATATATATATATATATATATATATATATATATAAAGAAAATTGTTTCTATAAAAACGTTAATGGCCTTTTTTGGCTAAAATACACAAAAAAGCAATAATTTTGGATTATAAAATATTTATAATTTAGCTCGCTAACTATGGTAAAAGAGTTAAAAAAGTTTGGTATAAATTGTACCCAATATTTTGAAAAAACTGGACCAGGGTAGCGACAAATCAAAAATTTTATTTCTTAAAATGCTTATAATTCAATCATTTTAAATTATACAATTTTGTAGGTATTGACAAGATCTTTAAGGTCATCTATAGTTTTTAAAAATCGGAATAAAACTGAAGAAATTGCAAGCTGTAAAAGAATTTTCGAGCCACCACTGAAAGTTTTGATACTCCTCAACCTTGAACTGGAACAACAACCTATTAACGAACTCCAAGAACTAGAACAGTCAATCTTACATGGGAAGACGCAAATACAACTGCGAGAAATCGTGTTAAATGGAGATGCTTTGTGGAAGCCATATGCTTCCAGGAGGCATAATGAATAACAAAAAAACAGTGATAAATAAAGTAAGAACATATAATTTTACTGTTGGTTATTATTGTTTGTTTAAAGGTTAATTCTTTGTTTTTAATATCTCCAACTTAATTCTCATTTTGTTTAGGACATTTTTAATATAAAAGTTATATTTAGCTTACCCAAAATTTGGGTACAGATTTCCTAATGAGCAAAATTAAGCACTTAACGAAGTGGCCATAGAAATTACTTTATCCCGTAATAATCAATTTCAGTGAAATTATAATTTGGGTTAATAGCATGATAATAAAATTTAAAATATTTTTATAAAAAAGACCTTGTGCTTAAAAAGTAGAGTCAAATTATATAAAAAAAGGTCAAAAACTACAATAATTACTTAATGATGTTAAAATTATTTAAAATAAAAATTTGCATTTCTCTTATAGATACATAGGTAAACTTCTTACACAAGTGGCAAAATTATATTAAAGATAAAATTAGACAAGGGAAGTGCTCAGTTATGACCGATAGATTTTCATAATAAAATGTCTCGTTTGACAAACACATATTAAAAAAAATACACGTTAAGAAAATATTATTAATTTTATTTTATTTTTTGATGAAAAACTTTTTTATCACCAATTTCGTTTGTGCAAAAGCACAATCTATGTAATTTAAATGAAACAACTTTTTTTATTTATGTATTCGAACAGGATGAACTGAAAAACATCTAAAAAAATGTTAAGAAAAATAATCATCAAGTAAATTTATTTTGAAATTTTGGTTTATTTAATTTTTAATAATCAAACAATGGATAAAACTGGTTAAAAAAGGTTTTGTCCTAGAGGCCTTGCTGATCATAGACGTATTATTCCGAATCTGTGGTTAGATTTACTTATATTTTTCCGAATGTGTGCTTAGATTTTTTCTACCACGCCTAGTTCCCCGATACGATCGGTCTCTCAGAAAATTTATCTGTGCAGGAACCACCGGCGAAGATTCAAAAAGTAATCAAGAATATGAGGATGTGAGGATTCGAAAACTCGAAGGGCCAAATTGCGGACCTAGTTCATCTCTTGGGCTTCGTTTTATAATTTAAGGTCGAGTGCGCAATTTAAATTTATCCAAAAAGCATAGTTAAATCTTAGGGTTTGAAATTGCAAAATACAAAAAAAAAATTGGATTTGGAACCAGCACGTTGTCGAGGTCAGAAAAAAGGTTTTTTTTGTTAAACAATGTTATCAGTAACAGTGATTGTTTTATAATTTCCGAAGATTAAGGTCCTGGTTTACTTTGCCTAACTTTTGACGAGTATGTGTTTTAATCTTCTCAAATCATTTCTCTTAGGATTCAGCATTGGTGATAATGGAGAGCAGATATAAGTATGAAGTAGATCGGTATTTACACTCATTGCACGAACTTGTTCCGTTATGCAGATCTTCGCAGTATCCAAAATCGATAACCTCTTCCGATATTGTGTTTCATGGAGCTTTTAAATAAGTTCTTGCAAAGTTTAACAAATTTGTTCGCTTAGGTTAAGTTCTCTTATTTAGACCAGCAATCAGCGAACTTACTCCTGCAATGGCATGTGCTGAAACTAGACAGCATAGTCTTGGGAAGGAGTAAAGAAAATATTCGCTAGTCTAAACTGGGACTTAGCTTTGTGTAGTTCAAAAGTAAAAAATTCACCTTAATAATATCCTAAACAATTTTTAATTAAAATTAATAAACAAAAGTTAAATTAATCCAGCTGCTTTCAGATGTTACTAAAAAAGATAACTAAAACGTTAAAAATTTGTATGAGTCTCCGTTGAATCGTGACGAACCTTAAAACATATTGTATGGGCGTGGCTCCACCCACTTCTCTTATTATAATATTAACTGTCAGAATAATAAGGATGCAAAATTTCAAGAGAATCGATAGAATATAACTATTTTATAGATATATTTATTTTATATGGGCGTGGCCTTGCCTAATTTTCTAAACAAAACCTTGCAATGCCTCAATAATTTAATGTAATATGTGCAAAGTTCTGATACAATTACTTAAAAATAATTATTTAAAAAGCTTATTTATGTTGAATGGGCTTGGTTCCAATCTTACATTGTTATGTATGTCAAATATCAATTCAATTGGCAAGCGGGAAGCTTGCAAGATTTCATTAGACACAACGGGAGAGGTGAAACTAAATAAAACCGTTCAAAAACAAAATCAATTCAACAGTCTTCCATTTTTATTTTTCGTACAATTCAACAATTTAATATTAATATGAAAATAGATTGGAACAGGTTGAAAGGAAAATAAATCAGTCAATTGGAATTTATGTTCAGTAAAACTTTGAAAGTACAGGTTGCTAATTTTTCCATGACTTATGGGGCACCCTTTATTTTGATTTATTTTTATTAAATTTATTTTCGTTACTTGTTGTCACAGAAGATATTGTAAAATATAATCTGTGTAAATTTTAAGTGTCAGCCTATTACTATTCAAATATAAGGACTTCATGAGCCTACCTATTGCGGATGAAAGATAAGGCAACACAAGTGAAATCATGTTATTGCGGAACACCCTTAATTGTTATAGTGGCAACACATCAACTGTAAAAATATCAAGAGTCTATCTATTACGGTTCGAAAAATAAGGCCATATACATACGTCCAAACTGTCGGGACACCCTTTACCTTATTATTTTTTTTAGCGGCCATGACAATTCTCTTTTTATGAATATATCAAGAGTCTTGTTATTATGGTTCAAAAAATAGGGCGATATACGTGAAAAACATGTCATTGTCGGTACACCCTTTTATTATTAGTAATTATCATAGCGCCCATGGTAACATATCTTCTCTAAAAATTTTAAGAGTCCTATTACGGATTTTAAGAACTTATTACAGTTTAAAAAATAACGCTATAAACGTGCTTATCACGACACTATCGGAATACCCTTTAATTTTCGCTATTTGTTATAAAGGCCATATTAATACACCATCTGTGAAAATTTCAAGAGTCTACCTATTATCGTTCAAAATTAAGCCAGTTATATGCAATCAATTCACTATCGGAGCACCCTTTAATTTTAAGGTTTAATTTTATTACTGTCTACAAATTTTAAGTGGTTGCCTCCTACAGCTCCAGAACTAAAGACATATCCGCAAATAACACGTTACTTACGGAACACCCTATTATTATTTGTTGCTATAGCGACACAGTTAAAAACCTTCTGTGACGCTGACAGACGAATAGACATTGTAGGGAAAACAATAGGGTTCCGTTTTTAACCTTTGGGTAGGGAAACCTAAAAAAGGATTCCATTTTTTTTAATTTCAATATTTTTTTAAACATTAAACTGATTAAATTCTTCTGCGAATCCAGATGATTAAGACACAGAAGTGTTGATTTTTTAAACGTTTTTTACCTCACGGTAATCGAGTTTTTTTAAAGACTAGCTGTACCCACACACGTTGTGTGCGTTCTTACAATATTTTGTTCCACACCAAGTTTTAAGAATCAATTTATATTAATTTTTTATTATTACTTTTACGAATTTACTTTATATAAATGTAACACTCCCTGGACAAAATTCTAAAATTTATATAAAATTCTAAAAATTATTGTCAAGCTCTGTAAAAGACAGACAGGAAATGATTTACTAATTATTTTAAAACAGCTCCATCTGTTGCGCAATCGTGTTTAAAATATCCCGCTTTCAAAAACTAAAGATGCCTTAACGTATGCAGTAACTTTAAATCGGTAAAAAAAATAGGCGTACTTTTACTGCTTTTTCTCCACTTTCTCTTGGAAATAAGATATTTTTGCGGAAAAGAAGTATCCTATATTGGCATCAGGATACTAATGTACCTCCTCACAAAATTTTGTTTAAATCCATTCAGTAGTTTTTACGTGATGCGAACACAAAAAAGAAAGACGGACAGGCAGGAAATGAGTTACTATTTTATTATATGTATAGATGAATAGATTACAAGGTCGTTATAGTAAAATGCCTTTTAACTTCTTCCTATCACTTCTTCTTTATAGCTTTTTTTATAAAACTAGAAATTGTTCAAACAAGAATTGAAACTTACCGCTTCTGCAGAAAACTATAAATTTCACTTAATGTTAGTTTTCCGGTTGGCGATTCTTTGATTGCCATTGCAATCATATTAATGTAACTGAGAGCTGGTTTTTCAGGACGTCTGGCTCCCGATTTCTTCGTCGTATCCGGTGATGACAAGTCCTGAGATGATGCTGATGTAGATTGTTGTTGCTGTTGTTTAGACGAATTATTTCCATTATCACTCTTATTGCTATTGACTGATTTTGCGGGAGAGGAACTAATTGAATAGACTCCCGCAGAAATAACGTGATTTGAATCATTGTGAGATTGGTTAACGGAGGTGATGACACCACCAGATGTGGAGGTGTGATATATACGTTGCAAAAGTTCATTTGAATTGTTGGTATCCATGTGATCTGTGGTGTTATTCTGCGAGTGGTGATTTTGTTGATGATCCTGTAAATCAATATGATTGTTATTTTCTAAATAATCCGTGGAAGGCTTGCTTGAGCAATATTTTATGGTGGAAGCGTAATGATGATGATTTAACTGTTCGCTAGTGGGCAAAAGATTAACAATTTTATTGCCATTAGCTGAGTGATAACTTTGCAGTTCATTTTCCGTCGGTGTGCGACGTGCCAAAGGTGATGAGTCGCCAGAAGGTGGTGGCTCATCGCTGCCACCCCCATTGCTAACACTAACATTAGTTTGCTGGTTGGCTAAAAGTACACCGTATGGTGAAATGGGGCTAGAAGAGGTCGGCGGTGTTGTCATGCTGTGCAACGAAGTCAAACCATAATTCATAGAATCGGGTTGAGTCATCATGGTTGCATAATATTTACGCTCATTTGTATACGATGGTAGCATTGTGGGTTTATCATCTTGCATTTCAGGAGATGCTTGATGCATACGCATCACAGATGAAGTGTTCAGATGGTGATCACCAGCGATGGCACCATACATGATGGGCTGAAAATTGGAAGAAGCCAATATATTTGCAGGTAAATTACGATACAAGGACGAGTGGTGGTTGTTTAACTGATGCAGACCATGCGTGGGATTCAAAGATCCACAACCGTTTGAATCTAACATGTCTTCACTTTTAATCATTCTTAAGATTTATTTTTTTTATTACAAAAATCTAGAGTATTTTGTATCAAATATTTTTTTTTTATTAAATCACTTTGTGTTTACTTAACATTTGTACACAATTAAATGAAAAATTATTTTTTTTATTTAAATTTAAGAGAATATCTTCAAACCGTTTATCACGTCTTAACGGTTTCGTTAATCTAATCAAACTAAATCGTATGCTCCAGTTGTATTTTTATTGTTGTATTTATTAAATCAAGCAATTGTTGCTCTAAAATCCTTTTCTTGAGTCTTTTTTGTGTGTTCACTGTCTGTATAATTAGCTCTCGTCTTCAAGTGCTCGCCATGGGTTAAATTCACATGTGTATGTGATCTCTGTACGAGTTGCAGCCGTCTACACTGTGCGAGTACTCGTACCTTATGGCACCATATGTGGGTGTGTGAGATATTTAATGTTTTGGCGTTAAAATCCCCAGACACACATACGAGTATTCCAAACAATTCCACAATTACATGCCGTTTCTGTCGGTCGAGCAGAGAACAATGTGAAAATTCCTCAAAGTAATGAGATTCATTTTACTCAAAATTATTTTGGTTGATTTTTTCCTTTTTGTTCGTCTATTGAGTCAATGAGTGTTGATGGGAGCAAAGAGTTTTTGAGAGACCAGAAGATGAAGATGTTTTTTCGCTGATCAAGCAAAAAAATTAAAGAACTTTTATAATGTTTTTGTCATAAAGGCCTTGAGATATTGATAACTAATGTAGATGTAATTGGTCTTGTTTCACAGGAAGCAAAGAAACGTCATCTCCAAAAAGAATTGAATTTCTTTTTGTCTTGTGCTAAATTATCAGACAAACAAAAAAATATTTACCTTTTTGTAAAATGGCTGAGATTTGTTGAATTTTTTCTACATTTTTCGTTTAACAAAGGTCCCAACAAAGTTATTTAAGAATCACCAAGAACTTAAAGCAAAGTAGGTTTTTGAAAGTGAATTTGCAAAAGACAAAAGGCTAAATTATAAAAAATTGTTTTTTAGAAAAATTTAATTTGAACAATCGAAGACCGCAAAATCTTTTTCTTTCTTCTAAAAAGGAATGATTTAGTCTTCTGTCGAAAGGCTTCTACTCAAAAGATGAAACACCTAAATTAATCAAAAATAATTGAGAGAAAATTCATTACGCAACTGCATCAGAGTTTAAGGCAATTGGGTAAATTAAAGGCGAACTCTATTCAAGATAATAGGGTTATTAGGAAAGCTAAGTTTTAAAATATTTTAAACACATTTTACAGAGCTTTACAATAATTTTAAGAATTTTATATAAATTTAGAATGTTATCTAGGGATGGGTATCTGGTTTGGATTACTTTCAAAGCAAAATCAAACAAAATATTGTCAGGACATAAACAACGTATGTGGGCACAGCTAGTCTGTAATATAACCTAACAAACCTGTTTCAATAACAGCTCTCGGATATATTCTTAAATAAAGAAATTGAGTACTGGTCTCAATGTTGCTGTTTTTATACCCTTTACCACAGGTGGAAAGGGTATATATGTATGTACATATAAGTTTGTCATTCCGTGTGTAATTTCTACAATATTCATTTCCGACCCCATAACGTATATATATTCTGGATCCTTATACATAGAGAAGCTAATTAAGCGATAACCGTCTATCCGTGTGTTCATGTTCGGGTAGTAATGTCATTTGCCAAGGCACCAGAAGAGATATAAAAAATTTAAGCACACCAATCTGTCATTTTTGGATGGCAATTCAGCAAGATCGGATCATTCCTTTGGAAGCTGCGTGCCAAAAACCACGCCCACCTATATTTTTATGTTTTTTTTAATTTTTTTCGGATTTAATGACTCTCTTTTGCTTTTTTTTGTCAAGGAGTGCATACAGATTGCAAGGAGTTCATACAGATTTCGGGGGATCAATAACACCCTGCGAGGGGCAATTTTTGTTTGTTTTTAGGTTGGTAGGGTTTTTCTGCGTTGATTTGCATAAGACCGTTATAGAAAGCACTACACATAGAGATAGCCAATGGAATGGTAAATAGATTGCAGGAAGGTCCTAAATTAAAAAAAAAAAAAATTCAATAAAATTTAAAAAAAATTTGTTTTAAATATTTACAAAAAAAAAATTACAAAACATTTTCAAATATATTTTTACAGAATAATTTTCGAAAAAAATTTGTTAAAAAATTTTTGAACAAAATTTTACAAAAAAATTTTTGAAACAATTTTCGAAATACAGTACACTCGCGATAATATGAATACCCTATTATATGAACACCCCAAAATATGAACATTTTTTTTCTTCCATTGATTACTCTAAAATATGAACCTAGTGTGAAAGCTTTAAAATATGAACAACTTATTTTTGAATTTCTGAACGGACTTTTATCTAAACAGTGATGAAATCTTTGCAAACAGGGTTGTAAATAAATTCTGGTACAATTGCATAATAATTTTGGGATTTTCCTAGCTTTTTGCTTTTGAATTGTCTTTTAAGCTGTAAGTCAAAATTTCTTACATACGCTTTTAGTTCGCACTCACATTCAGCTGTATTAATTTTGTATATAAATAAATTTAAAAGTTTTTAAATATGCATATAAAAAAGCATACGTTTTTAACTTTAAAAGAAAATATCAAAGTTTGTGTCAACAATACAATACCTGTGGACGTGGAAAAAGAAAGACTATGCGGCCTTCCGACTATCTGAAAATGGAATATGATGATACCGATGGTTTCTGGATATGAGAGGCAAAAAGTTTGCTATAAATGGACTTATGTTAAAAGAAAAAGCCAAAGATCTAAATAATAAAATTAAAGAAAATGCTTTGAAGTTTAATCCCAGCGATGGATGGCTTCAAAACTTCAAAAAGAGATACGGCGTTCGCTTGCTTTAAATATCTATAGAAAAACTTTCTTCACAGCCCCACTTAGTGGTTTCTTTCAAAATTAAGCTAAAAAGTAAAATTGAAGAGTTGGGATTGGCCAATGACCAGCTTTATAATGCTGATGAATCCGAATTATTTTGGAACAAAAGACCTACCTCTCATCATTGGAAAAAACAGCTCCTTATGCAAAAACTGAAAATCAGCGGGTAACTTTCTTGTGCTGCGCAAGCGCCGCAGGAACTCACCAACTTGAACTGCTTGTAGTTGGAAAGACTAAAAAGCCTCTCTGTTTTGAGAATTTTAATTTTCCTCTTCATTATAGACTTTCTAAATAAGCTTGGATGACAGGAGCCATTTTTAAGGATTAGTTTCATCTTGTATTTGTTTCGGAAGTAAAATTTATATATTCGAGCTAATTTCCATCTTACAACTAATTTTGTATAATTTAGGTTAAAAATTTTTTTCAAAAAAAAGTTGCCGCTAAAAGCTATTCTCCTAATAGACAACGCTTTATCTCATCCATCTGAGGATGCTGTATTTTTGCGATGTTTATGCCACCAAATGCGACGCCATCAGGATTATAAAACTTTATTATAGAAATAGTCTGCTAGCTTCAGTTGCTGCAATATGCATAATAAATTATTATTTTTTGGGGAAAAGGGAAATTAAATGCCATTCGTAAATATGAACAATCTTGCAAAAGTGAACTGGCATGGTTTTAATTAGTTCATATTATAGCGAGTGCACTGTATTTCAAAATAAAAATTCAATGAAAATGAAAATCATGAGTGTAACGTGACATATTTTTAATATTAAGAATATATGTACATATATAGTGGAAAGGGTATATATGTATAAGTTTGTCATTCCGTGTTTAATTTCCTTCTATTTCTTTAAAGCATGAATAATGAGTTTTTTCTCATCTGACTTATTTTCATTTGTGTAAAGAATCAACAATATGGATAACGCTTTACATGTCTGTATAAATAAAATCACCGTGGTGAAGGGTATAGAAGATTCGGCACGGCCGAATATAGTACTTTTACTTGTTTATTTTATTATCGTTTTTGCTGTGTTATACTGAAACCCGAAGATTTTGAAAAAAAAAACGGAATTTGGATAAAGAACCGTAACCGAAACAAATCGTAAGGGGAGCGACATTTAATAATTAATTTCGGTTTAGAAGATGCCATTTACCAATACATATGAGTTTCGATGGGTTCAAGCATGGAACTATTTACCTTAAATTTGTAGGTATGTTCAACATTTTTGTTATTAATATTTTATTAGGACTATTTCGTTGCAAAATCTGGTTCGATAGATATAACTTAAGTAGCATTGTTGATAATGCCAGAAAAAAAACGAGAATAAAATTAAAGAAATGTTAAATGTTTTCTTTTCTCTATAAAAAATATTTCATGTTTTTCATATTTCATGTGTTTCATATTTTGTGGTCATAAAAAAAATAATTTTCACATAAAAATGGAATCTTTAATTAATTTTCCCATATATTAGGCTAATAATTAGTTGGGAAGCCTATATTCCTTGGCACTTTAGCACATCCTTTCGGCATAATTTGAACCAATGCAGTACATTGGACAGGACTAAGTGTCTACCATTTCACCTGTAATATTTTCATTCAAATGGTTTTTTAATTTGGATGAAGCTAATGTCGTTTTTATAATTTAATTCAGGAATTTGTGCTGGTCAATGTAAGGTCTTAATATTATTTCTACCAATCTAATTCTACGTGAGCAGCGCTTGCCGAAAGAATCTGCGTTATCACCTTCCAAACGATTTTCTATTATAATCTTGTTCATTTCACCCGTAATTTTTCCTTCAACTTTACCATATGTAACAACTCCTGGGGATTATAAAAAAAGCAGTAGTTTCACGCAAATTAAAATAAAGAGCCCATTTTAATTAAAATAATACAGGTGGAATGGAAGACACCTGCTCCTCTATATTCACTGCAGGTAATAAAATGGTATGAATTCTTACATTTAAAATGAAAATTTCCTCAAACCTGTTTTTGAATTTAAAATGCATTTTGGTAAAATATTTAATTACACACTCATACATACAACTAAATACACTACATTAAAGCACAACACCTGAATCACACGGCAACAACAACTCGTAATTCACTTATGTATTCGTGCATTCATTCATTATGCAGTGATCACACATATAAAATAATCATGTCGAAAAACGAATCCGCCATTGTTTATTTAAAACTACAAAATGTCACCACCTTTAAATGAAAAATAAAAACAAAAAACCTACAAAAATCTTTCTCCATGTCTTATGATGCCTTGTAAAACGTTTTATGTGTCAACTTTAACTTAGTGAGACGCATTAGCGTAGTCCATTAAATGAGCAGGGGCACCAACCACCACGTTAATGTTTTATGCGTTCTATTCGTATGGATGTGTTTGTGTGAATTAGTCATTATCATCATCATTATTACCATCAACATCATAAACGAATAAACAAAATAGGCGGAGTTTTGTTTACATTTTAAAAAGAAATGAAAAGAGCAAAAATAAAAACGATCAGAAAAAATTTATACTTTGAATTGTGAACCGTGTATACGTCAGCTATAAACGATTGGCAGACTGACGGCCTAGCTGGCTGCTTGGCATTTCGAAAACGTAATGCTTTAAATTTAACATCTACATACTTACATACATATGTATGTATGTATGTACGTAAATACTAGATGATAGGATTTCAACAAAAAGTTTATTTGAAAGGAATTTTTAGGTTGACCAGAGTAAATTCACAAACGAAGCGTCGCATAATCCTGTTTCTTAACACTTTTCAATCAGTTTCGTGATGTGTTCTCTATTCCCCAGCCCAAATTCATAACTTTTAATAGGTTCCGCTTCTAATTTGACAAGACATGGAGTTCTCGGTTATTTTGAGGTTAGTTAATAAATAGACTCACATCAGAGCAACGTTCGCAAATTGTTTAAAATTAATTTGAAAAGGAATTCGACAAACTCGATGGTAATAACTTGCAGTTTATGGTGCTCATAATCGTCCAACAAAGCGATTAATTTGAGAAATGAATTTCAGGTTTTTTAAATAAGTTACCATAGATGGGGGTAGTGAACTAAATTTTGATTGAAATCAGCATTGCACTACCACTAAATCATGTTGCAAAAGAAATTATTGCACTATTTTTTTGCAGCTTGTGATAAACTGTAAATCTTCACTAGCAATCAAAAGAATTTAGTGGTAGTGCAAATGTTTGTTTTCCTTTAGTGGAATGGTAGACGCTCCTAAAAGAAACAAACTAAGTGATAGAAGCTTTGAAATGATTGTTTAGCTAAAAATTAAATTAAATAATATTTTATTTTTAATGAAGTATTCGTCTTCACTTTTAAATTAGTGCACAAAAATAATAATAAATCAAATTGACCCTCAAATTGATTGCAAAATTTCCAAGTTGCAATCAACTTGAGTGAAGAAAAAAAGTTGCTGAATGCTTTTTTGAAATCAAAATAATTAAATTTTTGTGCAAAGATTTTTTAACTCACTGTCACTAATGTTGATTGAGGCTGCAAATTTTGAAATCATCATTAGAAATCAAAAAAATGAAAGCAATAATTATGCAATATCACTCAGTGTGAGTGAAGATTGCAGAATTAGTGCACTACCCCCAAACTCACGTTTAGATCCTTTTGGATGAATCTTATTTTGGCGCCAATAAATCTCTTTTATTTCATCGAAGTACCTTTTAACTACACGCAAAGAAAAAACATGGTTATTGTATGGTCACGGCAACCACAATATGTTCTCTGTAACAATAGATGTTTGCTGTGAACAAATTATAGTTATTTAGAACAATACTTTGGTCACGATAAACAAGTTTTTTGTTAACAGTTAATCATTCAATGGTTATACGCACCAAAAAAGCAACATGGTTGATTTGAAACATATTAAAATTCAAACCACAACCAAATTATTTTTAATATTTAAAAATTATAAACATAATATATTATTATTAAACATAGTATGTTAAGTTTGACTAAAAATAAACAAATAATGTTTGGTTTTAAAAATACATATTTTGGTTTTGACATTTTTTCAGTTCAGAAATATGTGTATAAGCTATCGGTTCATCTAAAACCGTAGAAACATTAAATACATATTTTTTTGTCAACAAATAAATTAGTTTTTTATTATAAATGATAGTTTTAAATTAATAATATCAAACATATAAAAAGGTAAGCAGAAAATATCAAAATATTTATGTAAATTTAAATGGAAAAATTCGTGTATTTGTTTTTTGTTATTTATAAATATATTCATAGGTTGTCACATATAACCATTTACATGTTTCAAATTATATTATAGTATGTTTGTATTATAAACATAACTATGGTTGTATTTTACAATGTTATTTTTATGTTCCAACGACAACAATATTATTTTTATATATAACCATATAACTCAACCATAACACGTTGTTCTTAAATTATGGTTACCTCAACCATGTTTTTTTCTTTGCGTGTACATTTACTAATCTGTGAGCCTGTTCGATTGTACTATTGATGGTTTGGAATACATTCTTTCGAGCTTAGAATTGGGTTCAGCTTAGTTATTAATGTTTTCTCAAACAGCTACTACATATTTGATGAAAGTCTTATAGGTCTGTTGGAATCTGTTTGCCCAAGCTTATGTATGTATATGTGGTATGTATGTATTAAACACCGGTGATTTGCGCTTAATAATTCTGAAATTTGTTACAAAATTATTTAAAATAATCCCTGGACTCAGTCGAAGAAAGCAGTGCAGAAGGTGTAGGAAAACTCTATAACATTGATGGTGACATGAATATTTATTGATGCAATTCAGGTGTTGGAGCAAAAGAACTAACCGAACATAAGGCTAAAAATCATTCGATTTTTTAAGTACTTTCAATTGGGTTGCAGTCGCCGGTTTTGTTTCCATTCGAAATCTTAACGAGTATTCCTAAACGTCAAATTTATAATTTTCAGCATATTTTTAAGAACAGAACTAAACTCCGGTAACACTTCCTTGATGTCTGCGATCCTACAGCCTAAGAGGAGTGCCGCAAGTTGCTTGAAGGCTTGCCGTCTATAGTGCATGCTGTAATAAATGCTAAAGACGGTTGCATAAGTACATGTTGCTCATAAGTACATGTTGCATAACACGCCAAAAATGTGCAAATGAGCCAAACTAATTAATTTTGATTTTAAATACACAAAACTATGTTTATCAACTATTTCGAAAAATAAAAACCAATAACGATCATTTACACATACAAATGTATTTGTTCTGAACATTTACACATAAAAATGTATTTGTTTCGCACTTTATACAAATCTTGTAATATTTCTAGGAAGCCTTCTGCTTGCAATCTTCTTACGAATTTGGTTAACAAATACTAATTAAAAGATAATCAGTTAAATCCAATTTACGAAAAATTTTAGTTCGTGTTTGCTTTCTGTGTCAATAAATGCATAAGGGTACATTAGGACTATTAAAGTGCCCACTCTGAAAAAACTCTTGGTCACCCTAATTTTCTTATTTTACCAACCATCCATTGTTTCGCCATTACAATGGAATTTTTTCTTTAACTAAAATCATTAAAATTATATTAAATGATTTTATTATTTCGTTCTTTTGAAAGAAGTTTAAAATAATTTCAGCACATCATTTCCCACCATTTTATTTGCAACTAATTTTCCGTTGTTGTTCGTGTATTTTTTCGTTTTCATTTGAATATTCTCTATTCACAGATGATAAATGATCGCAATACAGAGCAAATAAACTTTAAATGGCATTCGGTTCGAGAAAAATAACAGCACGAAAGCAATAAAATTCTTTAACCTCAAACAGTTGAACGGATTTAAGAACGAAAAATCATTTAAAAAAGCAAATTGAAAAAGTAACAAAAATAAATACAAAAACAGAGATCATTTGACTTTCAACACTGTTTTTGTCGATCATCATTTACCCTGTGTGTTGGCTTTCAATACTAATGACCACTTGGCCAGTCATTTAACACTTTTCCTTCCCCAATAACTGGGTCATTTACTGCATTCACCTGGGGTGTATGGATATTCTCTGTTCTAGCCTCTGCTTTTTCCACTGTTTAAATATATTTTAGGTTGATTTTCTTTTGGCTCAGTTAATTCTTTTGTTCTTCGAATATTCTCTGAAAAATCCATAAATATGTATGTACATTTGTAAGCACACAGTCAGTTATTGCGCATTTAAATATACACAAACATTCTTTCATACATACATATTTTTTTTTAAGATTCTATTGGTGCTTAATTTTGCTATTTTTCATTTTGGAAGAATACGAAAAAATTTTCGCATAAAACATGATTTATTGCAAACTAAATATAACCAAAAACAGGTAATTTGCCTTTCACATTACGTGCGAGGAATTGAGGTGCATATATGTATGTATGTAAATATATATACAGGGTGTCCGCCGGGAAAGTATACTTCTTTATTTTGCCGCCATTTTGATAAACATTAGTCTTGACAGTTCATAGTTGGCAGTCGTGAATGATTTCGAAGAAAGAGGGTCTTTAGGTGATAGACCCAAGCATGGACCACAACGTACTGCAAGATCGGCTGAAAACATTACTGCTGCTCAAGAAAGTGTTCACAACAGCCCATCAACTTCAATTCGACGCCGTGCTCAGGAGCTTGGTCTTCAAAGAATAAATTTACCCACAATTTTGCACAAGGATTTGCATTTGTTTCCATTTAAGATTCAGTTGACACAAGAGCTTCTTCACACAATACCATTTACGGCGCCGTACATATGCCAATAGGATGTTATAGCTCGACCATGACAACCCCGATTTTCATAAAAAAAATCATAATGAGTGACGAGGCACATTTTCATTTGAATGGATAGAATAGTCGGTTATGTGGAATGGAAAACCCTCAAATTATTCATCAATCACCTTTGCATCCATAAAAAGTGACAGTCTGGTGTGCAATTTGGTCAGGAGGACCTTTGGACCTTACTTCTATGAAAATTAAAACGGTATACCGATAACTGTGAATGGGGAGCGATATCGTGATATGATTGAAAACTTTTTAACGTCACAAGTGCATGCTTTGGGCTTGATTAACAGTGGTGTATGGACACCCTGTATAAGCGAGGAATATACATACATACACATGAATATGTATGTACATACTTATACTCTAGTGCATTGTTTCCCATTTTATAGAAAACCAGAATCCGTAATTTTAAATTTAAAAATAATTTGTGGTTATGCATAGCACAAGTTATCGACTAGAATTAAGCGATTTCGAAATGACGTACTCTCTTCTTCCACTCATCGAGATAACACTGCCGATCCAAGTTTGAATCGTTATGAATAGTACTAGATACCATCCAGGTATTTTATAAAGTCACTTGGATTGATCCCTTATAACTCATATATTTCGTCTATTTAAACAAACAAATTTGTGTCTTAAAGAAAGAATTGCATGGATATAAAATATCTATTGTTGGAAGGTTCTAGCCAGTGATTAAAAATGCTTGACTATTTTCAATGCGTATGTAATTGTTTAACTGTTGCTTAGAAAAAGTGTGCAGCAAAAGCAAAAAGCAAAAGCAAATAAAAGAAGAGTAACTCATTTGCTTAAGCTTGCTATGCAATCATCAAAGCAATTACTGTAACAAAAATTTGCTGTTGCTTAAGCAATAAGTTGTTCTTCATTTTTATTTTTGCTTAAGCTTAACTCTTTAATGTGAAGTTGTGGCTGACTACGATTGCTGTTTTTTGCTGTTACTCGCTGCTTCAGTCTTAAGTTTTTAAAAATTCTTTGACAGTGAGAGATTAAAATTAAGGCGCCACATGTAAATCGAAAAAAAAACTTATTTTTGAAGATCTGCAAAATAAAGATTTCCAATATTGTTTTACAGCAACAGCAAAAGAAAAACCCATATAAACTTATTGCTTAAGCAACAGCAGAAGTTTTCAAAAAAATTGCTTTGCTGATTGCTTTGCTGTACAAAGAGGCACATAGTAAGCTGAAGCAAATGAGTTGCTCTTCTTTTTTTGCTTTTTGCTTTTGCTTCGCTTATAACAAAATGTTATATTATTTGCTGAAAAAGATGTAAGCAAAGCAAAGAGTTTACTGCTGTTGCTATTTTTAAGCAAGCAATTCAAACCCTTGTTCTAGTCAAGTAGCATGTAAACCGATTGCCCACCCACCACCATGTAAAATAGATAATTCACCATGTAACAGAATTTAATATTAATATTAAGTCATTACAGAATTAGGTGGGCCAAAATCCGCATCAAATTTGAGTTTACCGCCATTTGCACAATAAATAATTGGCAATACTAAAATATAATTTGGCAACTGACAGTTAAAATAAAACACGAAACATTAACGCCCATAATTATTATAAGCAATATAGAACATTAAATCGACAAAATTATCGGTTATTGGAAACAGACAACTTGCATGTAATTCCCGAAAGACAAATGCGTCTACAACAAAAGTGTCACTCTTTAATGCGGATTTTGGGTTGAAGTCATCATTAAATCATATATTTCTGAAAATATGTGTCAACTTACTTTTTAGAGAAATCGGGTTTAAACTACTCAATTGTTAAGATACAAAGAATGCTGAAAAGGATGTAGGGTAGCGCTTTAGAAAGTTCTGCTAGTGCTTAAAATAAAATTCTTCCATTTTCTTTAAAAGTTACATATATTGAAAGAAATATTATTTCAACTATATTTAGCAGTCAGAACACGAACCTGAGCCTACTAAGAATTAATTAATTAAAATATTAGTAAACAGTCGACAAATAAAGTTAAATATTCAAGGCGTAAACATGTTCACCTGACATGTCACCTATTAGGACGCCCTTTAATTTCTAATTTTAAATGTTATACTTCTTGGTATAGCAGACATAGTGATATATGGGAACACTTCCATTCGATTTCGCACTATATTTTACCCCAATTACAAAAAAATAGAGACTAAAGTTTTCAAAAAGTTTTATGATTTTTTCACCAAATTTTTGACACGAATTCAGCTTCGGTGGGGTCCGGGACTACTCCCTTTCCAATCATACAGTACCGTTATGATCCCTACTAAAAGCCATATTCAGCTTTTTCTGAGCGCCAATGGTACCTTCGGCCTTTCTTTATCGAGTGAGGACAGAAATTCTTGGATAGTTTAACCATTTTGGACAAGGAGTGTTGACGTACCTCTATGCATTTACCACGTCCAGGTTCGATCCGTTCGTTACACACTTATCAGATATACCGTTTCCAAGAATAACTCCATGACCCAGAACCCAAACACTTCATAAACGGTGTCGTCCAATTAGGGCCTTAATGGCGGCTAGACAGTCCACAAAAATGTCAGCAGTTATAAGTTCCTCGATTCTCCTTGCAGCTTCTAATATAGCATAAATGTCTTTCTAGAGCACGGTACAGATATCGGGTAGGTTGATTGAGATCGCTATCGTCAGAGAAGATCCCCGATCCCGTTCCTGGAGTCGTAAGAAACGAAACTCCACTGTCTCGAATTACGGAAGCTGCTAGGCATTTTAAAAACAAAAGATTTGTTAGAGTCCATAACAGGAGTCAAAAAGTCTGCCTGCCCGCTCCAAATTATTTCCACCTACCTGACGTAGGATGGTGTCATGTCCAATACGAATATGCCTTAAATCAGCCGAATCCGACAGTTTTTTGGTCGATCTATGAGATACTTATTTGATGTAGACATCAAGGAGGAAAATATCCAGCAGTGTCCAAAAAAAGCCTGTGTACTTGACCTCATTGCGCGAGTGATTGTTTTCCATCAGACTAGTGCTCCAGTACCAATAATTCGGTAAAATTGTCACTTTTTATCTCCATTTTTCTTGGAAATGAGATATTTGTGCGAAGAACTGGTGTATTTATGTACAAACATATTTTTTATGAAAATTACAAACCAAAAGTTTACAACACACTATTGTGTTACTATACAATAATACAGCCGATAGAAAGTTACGAGGGGCAACCCCTTCTGTCACTGTAAATTGTAAACCGCCCTTAATATAAACATGTTTAACAATATTAATAAACATTTGAGCAGACACAATTGCAATAAAAACTGAACAATATCAACATGAGCATAATAATCATAATGATCATAGCAAACAATTGAGGGAATTCCCAAATAAATAAAATTAGATCCCCAGAGATCGATGAACCAAACAAAAACAACAACAGAGAGCAACACAGCATTTTTTGGCGCTATGTAAATTATACAAATATCAGTATTATGATCATTTCTAGCAACAACATCAGTTTAAACAAAAAAGGAACCATCATCTATTCCAAATAATTCACTTTGTTTATTGAAGAGTAACAACAACCAGTATAAAAAACAAGCAATTTGAAATAATAATAAACAATAATATAAATAACATAATTGCAGCATCGTTAACAACAACAAATATATATATAAATAGAGTAATTGTTATAATTTTTAATAAAAAAACATTTTATTACGATCGCGATGATTATCAGTATAAGCAAATATCAGCTATTTTATATCACAAGGGGTGACAAAATAAAACATAAAGAATGTGTCAAAAAATCTAGGGTAGGATGGGTCATAAATAGGGTTTGGGATTTGCCGGACTTTTTCATTTCGCGCGGGGCGGGGAAAAATTTATTCGCATTCCCGGGAAAATTCATTGTTTTAATAAAACAATAAATAGGACGCAAATAACGACTAAATATTAGTATTATCAGTTTATAAAACTTAAAAACAATTCAGTAGTGCAATTCACTAACTTTTAAAGATCTAACACTTGTTAAATATGTATATCAACATGTTTTTTTGCTTGCACTAACGCATTTGCGATTCACTAACCTATGGTTAACAAATAAAAAATACAAACAAAAATAAATGGCAATTCTGCTAAACAAAATGTCAAAATAGCGAAAAGAACAAAGAGGAATGAAAAATAATAAACAAAATATACAAAACTTTCCACCTAAATGCTTCATTTTTTATTTTTTTTTTATTTTATTTCTAAAAATTATTTAATTTCATTTTTAAAAGGTAAGTAAAATACATATGTATGTGTTTTAATTATGATTATTAATAATTATTTAGAATATTTTGATAAAGTAATCGACGCAAAAGTAGTTGTAGTTAAATTAACAATATTCGACTTGCTAAGAAAAACAGCTGATTTATAACAACATCAAATGTTATTAAAAAGCATTACTGAATAGCAAAGTCTTCCGTTTTGTTGTTAAATTTTTTAACGAGTCCCGAATCGTTAAAACTGAATAGTGAATCGCACTACAGGTGACAAAAATAGCAAGATATAACACATAATTATTAATACTGAAATAGTATTTCAATAATTATTTTTTTACAAAATATGACTAGAACTGTTAGTGCTTTTAACAAATCACTGGACATTCTTTTTCTTGTTTTTGTTGCGAAATTCTCTCTTTAGTTAACAATACAACTGCTAGTTGAGTTGATCTGTTGAACAATTGTAGTAAATAAAGTATTATGACATTTTTTGGCACATTAACAATTTCACCACTTTCTAAGTACTTAAATATCGCAAACGTTTTATCATCCCTTCGTTCATTAATTTTCTTTTTAACTATCGTTTTTGAAAGAGTCGAATTAATAGCCAAAAGCTGCTCGTAGAGGGTCTGAATAATAATATCTGCTATTAGCAAATTTGTGCCCCCGCGGCTCAAGGCCTCTAATGCAACTTTAGTCTGATTTAAAATGGCCACTAAATTTTCTAAAATCTGAACATATTCTTCAACCCATAACTCTGCGCAATTGTAATCTATCAGAGTTTTTTTAATTGCGTTCTTCGATTTAAGAAACGATTGAATCATTTCAACTATACTTATCTTTTTTTAACCGACTTCAAACAAAGAAGGAGGTTATCAATTCGTCTGAATGTTGCTTTTTATGTTTGTGCCCGCAGAACTCAGCCATTTCTGAACCGATTTAAAAATTTTTTCTTTATTTGAAAGGTTATGCTTACAGATTGGTCCCGTTTTTAAAACTGTTTATTATTTAAAAAAAATTAAAGGGTGTCCCCATACAACATACATGTTTTTTTCGTGTATTAAGAAACCTAAAGGACAACAATTTAAAATTTTAAAAATTGCGTAACAGTATAGCTCCCACCAATAAAAAGTAATAAAAAATAAACTTAGAATTTAAAGGGTGTCCCCATAGGTGACGTAATTTGACTTTTATGGGCTTATCTTTTGAACCGTTAACGACAAAACCTTGAAAGTTTGACAGAATGTCGATTACTATGATCTTTATAATAAAAAGGATAAATATTCAAAATTATAAATTAAAGGGTGCTCCAATAGTTCATTAAATTTGATGTGTATGCCCATACTTTTGAACAGTTATACACCGGCCGTTAAATTTACGAAGAACCTGTATTACTAAGTCCGCTATTACAAAAAGTATAAAACTTGAATTGGGAAATAAAAGGGTGTCCCAATAGTTAATGTAATTTTATGTATGTGGCCACCTTTTGAACCGTTATAGACAGACAGCCGAAATTTACAACGAACCTGCATTGCTAAGTCCGCTATAACAAGTATATAATTTGAATTTATAAATTAAAGGGCGTCCCCATAATTGATGTAATTTGACCTATATGGCCCTATCTTTTGAACCGTTATAGACAAAGACTTTCAAATTAGGCGGAATTTTCACTACTTTGTCTGGTATACTAGCAACTATATATATTTAGAATTATGAATTAAAGGGTGTCCCAATAGTTCTGTAATTTTCTATATATGACTAAACCTTTGAACCGTTATAGACACACAATTGAAATTTACAAAAAATCTTTGTGGCCAAGTCCTCTATAACAATAACTCTTTTATTTAAAATTGTAAATTATAGGGTGTCCCAATAGGTGATGTTACTTGATTTATGTTGCCCTATCTTTGAAACCGTTATAGAACGTATATTAGTATATTACTATGTCCGCTATAGTAAAAAGTATAAAGTTGGAAATTAAAGGGTGTACCTAAAGTTAATGATATTTGATCTATATGACCTTATTTTTTGAAAGCTTATAGATAAACATTTGAAATTTGAACAAAGCGAATATCACTATGTCTACAATAAAAAGTACAAAAAACTTAAAGGGTGTCCTCATAGATGACGTAATTTGACTTATATGAACTAGTCTTTTGAACCGTCTAGATAGAGACTTGATATTTACATAGAGAGTGTATTGTTATGTCCGCTATAAGAATTATAAAATTGGATATGAAAGGATGTCCCTATAGTTAAAGAAATTTGATGTATGCCTCATCTTTTGATTTACACATAATGTGTATTACTATGGTCGCTATTACAGCTATAACAATTTAAAATTAAATGGTGTTCTCATAAAAGACGGATGTTGGTGAAAATAGCTTAACTTTTGAACAGTAATAAGAAGATGCTTGAATTTCACATAGTCGTTACTTCTTTTCCTGCGCATTTTGTTTATCTTTTATTTGGTTTATATATAGTTATTACATTTTCAGTTTAGAACTGGTACCCTACTATCTGTTTTGAAGTCGGTTTTTTTTGCAAGAATTATTTACATCATGAATTAAACGCGACTCTTTGCCATATTCTTATATTTCTCGCGACAGGCTGTTTTTGGAGGACTTTTTTTGAAATAGTTTTACACTTGCACGATCTAATTTCTAGAATTATTACAATTTTAAAAATACTTGTTTGTTATTCAGCACAAAAACGATCAAATGTTAGTGTGATACAAAAAAAAAATGCTAATTTAAAAATAAGAACCACTGAATTTTCTTTAAAGTGCTCATGATTTTAAATTTCCCGTTTCCCGGGAAATTGGCAAACATTTTCTCGGGAAATTGTTTATAGCTTTTCTCTAGGGTTTCCCAAACCGTTGTCGCAAATACAGAAAGAAAGACGGATTAAACCGTGGTTGTTTAAAGAGTGATTGTACTAAAAAATCAAATATGGCTAGTGAACAAAAACCCCAGACACAAGTGGGAATGGATAGATACGTGACTGTGCTAAAAAGAGGATGAGGCCCTAATTCTTGGCAATGTCTAAAGTACATAAAGAGAGATACTCTAAGGGAATAAGTTCCCAAAAATCGATTTGCTATCTTAGATAGCGAAACAAGTGAACCTAAAACGGCATGCCGCGGCACCCAAGTCCTTCAAACCATCTCTAATTTATTTAACAGAACGAACAAAATATTGGTGTTTTTCATTACATACCGATGCTTCGACATTCCCCCTACATTAAAGAAAATATATTTAAATAACGGTATTTTGCGAATAATCGGTGTTTAAGAGATACTTAAAGTACTTAAGCAATGGTAAAATGGGTTTTAATATACACATTTTTAATAACAAATGCATTTTTGATAACTTGTTTTTTAAGAATTTACTTTTCTATTTCTTAGCACTCCATACAGGGGTTTGTAAGGTGCAATTGACTTCTTATTACACATTTTAATCAAGTATCCCTTATCTATAAAGAAGGTTAAATTTTGTTCTTAAGGGATTGTTTTTAACGATATAAGATCTGGATGTTTTGCCCTATACAAATTTCTAGAACAACCCGAGAGCATACGAGATCATTCCTCAGCATTCCAGAATATGCCAAAACATTCTTGAACGTTGTGGTATATTCCAAAGCAGATGGAAACGTGAAGAGTAATGTATGTATACAAGTAACGTGTTACAGTATGGGTAGATTGGACTCAATAGGTCGGCTGTTCTTAACATCAAACCTTATATTTTATCCGGCTTCTCATTCTATGTATATCAAGAATTGTTTTTTTTATTAAAATCCTGAAAGTGACCTAGGTAACGCAAGGTAAAATTAGTTTGCTAATATTATCCAAATATTAAAATAACGGACCCAAGTTTAGAGAAAAGGTAAGGAAAGGTTTATTTTTATGCTAAATTTATTTGCTTGCTCATGTGAACTTTATTTCGATGCACTGTGATAATGAAGAATTGTTATTGTTTTAATATAAACTTTTTAAAAAAATATTTAAACAATAAATAAAATGTATTTTATTATTGCATAAGCGAGTATTCATCCCGTCGAATCATTTATTTAAACTTTTTCTAAACAACAGCAGCAACTACAACAACACTGTAAACAAAATTGTTTAAAAAACAGGCTGACATCAACAACAACAATTGTTTAAATAAAAAAAAAATAATAGTGCTGTGGCAGACAGTATTGCTGGTAGTGGCAGTGGATGTGGAAGTAGTGATGATGGTAATGTTTAGATTTGGAATCAGTGTTTTTACTTTTTTTTAACTTTGCACACTGACCTATAACAACGACTTGTTAAGAAACAAACTGATTTCATTGAAAAGTATATTTACGCAGCCTATCTGGTTCCATAACTGAGCTGCAGAGAAGGAGGAGGATGATTCAATTGTTTAGCACTGATTTCTAAACAAATGAAGATAAATAAAATTCAATTTCAAAATATTTACAAAATCAACAACATCAACAACAATACAAAAACAAATAAAACAACAACTTTGTTAATGATATGATCACCTTCATTTTAAATATTTACACAAAAAATAACAATAATTGGTTTGTTTCAGTAGATTTATTTGAAAATGCCAATGAAGATCACGTGCTCATTTTAAGAACATAACAACGTGACTTTCTCTTAGATTTGAAAATTGTTGTAATTTTTGATTGATTGGCGTAAAGGCAATTTCAATTTGATGTGAAAATCTTTGAAGTAAGAACCCTGATTATTGTTATTTAATTTTTATACTTTTATGCACAATTTCATTCATTTATTAAATTACTTGAGTTTTTTTTGTAAATAAAAACGTACAATTAATTTGCCATGTTAAAAATTTAAATGTAAATAATTCTTGCAAAAAAACCGACTTCAAAACAGATAGTTGGGTACCAGTTCTAAACTGAAAATGTAAGAAGTAATCTGTAAGAACTATATATAAACCAAGTAAAAGAAAAACAAAATGCGCAGGAAAAGAAGTAAAGACTATGTGAAATTCAAGCATCTCCTTATTACTGTTCAAAAGTTAAGCTATTTTCACCAACACCCGTCTTTGCCTATCAAAAACGGCTCAAAAGATAAGGCATACATCAAATTTCTTTAACTATAATTTAATTTCCAATTTTATAATTCTTTTAGCGGACATAACAATACACTCTCTATGTAAACGTCAAGTCTCTATCTAGACGGTTCAATAGAAAAGTTCAAAAGACTAGTTCATATAAGTCAAATTACGCCATCTATGAGGACACCCTTTAAATTTTTTGTACTTTTTATTGTAGACATAGTGATATTCGCTTTGCTAAAATTTCAAATGTTTATCTATAAGCTTTCAAAAGATAAGGTCATATAGATCAAATTTCATTAACTTTAGGTACACCCTTTAATTTCCAACTTTATACTTTTTACTATAGCGGACATAGTAATATACTAATATACATTCTATAACGGTTTCAAAGATAGGGCAACATAAATCAAGTAACATCACCTATTGGGACACCCTATAATTTACAATTTTAAATAAAAGAGTTATTGTTATAGAGGACTTGGCCACAAAGATTTTTTGTAAATTTCAACTGTGTGTCTATAACGGTTCAAAGGTTTAGTCATATATAGAAAATTACAGAACTATTGGGACACCCTTTAATTCATAATTCTAAATATTTATACTTGCTAGTATACCAGATAAAGTAGTGAAAATTCTGCCTAATTTGAAAGTCTTTGTCTATAACGGTTCAAAAGATAGGGCCATATAGGACAAATTACATCAATTATGGGAACACCCTTTAATTTATAAATTCAAATTATATACTTGTTATAGCGGACTTAGCAATGCAGGTTCGTTGTAAATTTCGGCTGTCTGTCTATAACGGTTCAAAAGTTTGGCCACATACATAAAATTACATTAACTATTAGGACACCCTTTTATTTCCCAATTCAAGTTTTATACTTTTTGTAATAGCGGACTTAGTAATACAGGTTCTTCGTAAATTTAACGGCCGGTGTATAACTGTTCAAAAGTATGGGCATACACATCAAATTTAATGAACTATTGGAGCACCCTTTAATTTATAATTTTGAATATTTATCCTTTTTATTATAAAGGTCATAGTAATCGACATTCTGTCAAACTTTCAAGGTTTTGTCTTTAACGGTTCAAAAGATAAGCCCATAAAAGTCAAATTACGTCACCTATGGGGACACCCTTTAAATGTTAAGTTTATTTTATATTACTTTTTGTTGGTGGGAGGGAGCTATACTGTTACGCAATTTTTTTAATTTTTAAATTGTTGTCCTTTAGGCTTCTTAATACACGAAAAAACATGTATGTTGTATGGGGACACCCTTTAATTTTTTAAATAATGAACTGTTTTTAAAACGGGACCAATCTGTAAGCATAACCTTTCAAATAAAGAAAAAATTTTTAAATCGGTTCAGAAATGGCTGAGTTCTGCGGGCACAAACATAAAAAAGCAACAATCAGACGAATTGATAACCTCCTTCTTTGTTTGAAGTCGGTTAATGAGATGAGCTTTGTTGGAAAGATATTTCATAAAGCACTGCTCATAAGACGTGCATACTTTATTTTTTATAAAGAAAATACATAAACTAATATGCAGCATAGTTTAAGGCGGTATTAAAACCGTACGGGTCTTTGGTGTGGATTGCTTTCAAAGAAAAATCGAACAAAATATTGCAAGGACGCTGACGAAATGGCGGGCACAGCTAGCTTTCATATAAATTTGTAAATTTTAATAGGTTGTAGTCAATAGCCTGCTGTCTTCTGCCTGTGATTAATGCAATATTCTTTATCTTTTAGATTAGTTTACGATAATTCATATGTAAATGTTAAAATGTGGAATTGCTTTAAAATTGGCCATGTATGGATTGGGCCGGAGAGGCAACGGTTACAATCTATGACCCAATTTTTCTTTTATTCGTATTGGCTATAAATAGATAGAATAAATTGACTTGTACCGAAGTAATTTATTTAAGGAAAAAACCATACCACCTTTTTTGGGAAAATCCTTAAAACGGCAATTTTTACATTTTCCCAATTTAGAGGCGTGTTACTTTTGCCGAAACAAATTTTATCAAAAACACATTCGATATCTTAAAATAACTGTCTGATCAACATTAAGTTAATCACGTCAAAAATACCGACACCATCTTGCGTGATTTATTTATTTTTACTCTTGTCTTCTATTGAGCTCTTTTTCACAAATTTCACTCCAAACATTTCATAATTATTGAGTGTAACTGAATACAAACTACCATTAATATCTAATTGAATCTTTTGTTGATTTCAATAAGTTTTGCTTTAAAAATCCTTTTTAAGTAAATCTGTGGTACTTGTATCTGTTAAAATCAACCACTAATCAGATCACACATACTGTGTGCCGACATTTAGTATCAAATTCCACTTGACAAGCAGTCAGACGTCTATTGAAGAACAAAAAATCAATGGCACAAATGCACATACATGCGTGCTGGAACCGATTATGTAGCGTTTAATACATTTTTGGTTTTCATAGATGGGAGCGAGTAAGTATCGGTGCAAGAATACAAATCTTTCAGAATCAACCTCAAGTGCATGAGCTCTGGCCTGCCGTGTAATCATAATCCCTTTTAAAAGCATTTTGTACATGTGAACGTGTATGAGATACTTTGTTGTTGGTGACTGCTAATGTGTCAAGTGGGACACACACACACCAACTAACATAATTTTCAATTTGTAAAAGTAATGAAATATAATTTATTTGATAATTTTCGTCACTATTTGTAACTAATGAACGTAAAAAATATTTTGACATTTTAACGTCCATTAGTATCATTGATATTATTGTGGTTTAGAATGACAATTGAAACTGGTCGAGCCAAAATTTTAAAAATTTTAGCCGGCGCCAGTTATATCGAATGTCATTGCGGCAACTAATTATGAATATTAAAAAGACATCATTTTTGGAATTAACTGCGGGAGAGGAGAGCAAAAAACAAGAAAAACTATTTGAGAAAAAAACTTCAAATTTTATATTTTATTCATACAATTTTATATTTTCGTGTGTGGTCTTATTTTTTTATATTTAATAGCTATTGCTTGATGTTGCAAAGTAGCAGTAGCCAACTGCCAAAGAGCTAAGAAGAAATTAATAAAATTTATTAAGTATAAATCTTTTTAAAATCACCACATTTCCTCAATAAATTCTTTTCGTTTCTCTTTTCTCCAACTGCCATATATACCTACGAGTACATATGTATATACATAAGTATATGTATGTATAAAGATGTGTAAGCATGGATATATGTATGCATATACCCGTATGTATGAATGTAAGTAAATTTTTTAGTAACCCCAAAAATAGTAGCATATTTTCTCATGGCACCACCCTATTGGCCCACAAAATCAAACAAGAGAAAATGTTGTGAAAGAACCTAATTTTACCGTTTTAAAGGTACTGCAAACTTGACAGCACCTTTTATTTTTGAAAGCGGGATATTTTAAGCACTAATTACAGAACTCTACAATAATATTAGATGGGTACTATAAAAATAAGAATCCTTATAAGTATGTAGTGTGGATTACTTTTATAGCAAAATCTTTTTTCTTGCATATATTTTATTTATTGTAACAATACTAACTCATATCTTAAGTTTAAAATAAATAAATATACTTAAGTCCAGCCAGTTCTAGACAAAGCAGAAAATATGTTTCGCGGTTACTGTTAATTCCGAGTCATCCCTCGGAGTACATTTTTGTTCATTCACCTTTATTCTCCATTTCTTCAACCATTTTTGTAATTGAATATTAGGTCTTGTAAATATCGTGATGATAATTCGCGTCTTTCGTGAATGCTTAAAAAAGCAGTTTCGTCAGCAAATGTCGATGTGTGGACTCGGTTAATAGTTGGCATGTCTGAAGTATACAATAAGTATAAAAATGGCCTCAATATACTATCTTGGAGAACTCCGGCTTCGATTGAAAAATCTCCTTCTTTCACAATAAATTTTCGTTCTGTTAAATAACCAACTAGCAGCAGCTTATGTAGGTTTACGGGCAAATTCAGTTTTAGCTCATACATACATATAAATGTCTATATTATACATACATATATATTAGAGCACCCATGAAATATATGGGATTTGCAAAAGTATTATTTTTTCCACTCCCCGCGCACTTTTGGTTATCAGGGGAATAAAACTTGAGATCTGCATAAAAATTTCGTTTCTAAAATACAAACCGGCCAGGCCCCTCGCATTTAAGTAGTAAAAATGGCCTTAATATGCTGTAAAAAGTTATGTGGCTTGATTGATATCAATAACTCTTAAACTGAAAGGTTTTCGTAATTTAGTTGTATAAACTTTTTATTCGTTATAAATGGGACAAATATTTTGTTCATACAAAGTTTTAACCCAAGATAAAGCGTTAATGCTTTTTTAGCGGTTCATTTCAAAGTTTAACTTGAAACTGAACTTGGAGTGGCTCTCATTCATTTCTGAACTCTCTTCATCATGAGATAGTACATTTTGCGCTTATTTAATATTTGAATAAAGGTTTTTTGAATGTCGTCCATTTTATGGCTTAATGACCAAAAACTGACTCAAGCCTGCAATGTTATTAAGTCATTTTAATACTGAAACTCTAGAAAGTGCCCAATTCCATTATTTGCGTTTCCTAAGTGCTAATGAACCAGTTAAAATTTTTGATAAACATAATATTTTACCGATTAATCGAATAAAACATAAAAAATTAATCGGTTAATCAATTAGTTTTTATGTTGTTTTGAACGTAATTTAATTAATATATTATCACAAATTAATTTAATTTACGATGTGACGACGATTTCGTCGCCTTGGTTTTTATTAACGAATGAAGTGCCAACAATATACAAAATAGAAAAGATTTAAATAACAAGTTTGACACAATTATACTTTGATATAATAATATCTGTATCCTAAGAATATTTTGAGGGTGCTGTAGCTTAAGTGGTTAGCACGTTGACTACTAAGCAATGGCCACGAGTTCAATATTCAGCCATGGCAACATCAATTTTTCTGATATGTTTCTTTATAATAATACATATCACAGCGCCCTCCTTCGCTGGTATTACCACATAGCACTAAATCGCCGGCGAAGTAAAATAATTATAAATTGGCTATGATAGCTTCAAACTAATTCGCCTAAATAACACTAGAGGCGTTGCAATACTGTTCTAAAAATAATCATAACGTGCAATTACAGTGTTGCCGGAATCGAAGCTTTACTATCACACTAACCATCTGTCTTATCTACTACTATCCCTTTTCAAAGGAAGTACCACAGTTAATATAGGCATTAAAACTGCCTGAGTGGTAGGTACTTCTCTTTAAAAAAAAAAATTTGGAGAATTGGAAAATCTCGACGTGATAGAAAAAACTTAAAGCAGATTCTTATTAAGCACTTTAAATCATTCCACAATATTAAATATAATTCTTGCAAAAAGAAGGACTTCAAAACAGATAGAAGGGCACCAATTCTAAACTAAAAATGTAAGAAGTAATCTGTAAGAATTAGATTTAAACCAAATAAAAGATGCGCCAAAATTAGAGGAAAGAAAAGTAAAGACTATCTGAATGTCAAGCCTCTCCCTATTACTGTTCAAAAGTTTCGCTATTTTCACCAGCATCCGTCTTTTATGGGAACACCATTCCTGCCTCTGTCTATAACGGTTGCAAAGATAGGGTCACATAGATCAAATAACATCACTTATTGGGACACCCTTTAAATTACAATTTAATTTAAAGACCTGTTGTTATAGAGGACTTGGCCACAAAGATTCTTTGTAAATTTCAACTATCTGTCTATAACGGTTCAAAAGTGGACTTTGCAATACAGTTTCCTTGTAAATTTCAACTGTCTGTCTATAACAGTTCAAAAGTTTGGCCACATACATAGAATTAAAATAACTATTGAGACACCCTTTTATTTCCAATTTCTAATTTTATACTTTTTGTTATGGCAGACTTAGCAATACAGGTTCTTTGTAAATTTCAGAAGTCTCTGTACAACTGTTCAAAAGTATGGCCATATACATCAATTTAAATAAACTATTGGAGCACCCTTTAATTTAAAATTCTAAATATTTATACATTTTATTATAACGGTCATAGTAATCGACATTCTGTCAAAAAGATAGGCCCATATAGGTAAAATTATGTCACCTATGGGGACACCATTTAAATTTTTGTTATTTTTTTATTAATTTCTGCTGTTGGGAGCTATAGCGATACGCAATTTTTTAAAATTTTAATTTGGTGCCCTTTACGGTTCTTAATACACGTAAAAAACATGTATGTTGTATGGGGACACCCTTAAATTTTTAATATAATAAACTGTTGTTAAAACCTTAACCATTCAGAAATGGCTGAGTTGTGTGGTTGCATACATAAAAAAGCAAGATCCAGACGAATTGATAACATCCTTATTTTTTTAAGTCGAAGAATGACGTCACGAAACTGACTTCCTATTGGCTAATAATTCCGAGTGAGAGTATAACTATAATTTATGAGAGTTTTTAATATAAATTATGAGAGTTTATTTGCAGGGTTGCATATTTTTGCCTATTGCTTAAATTTATTTGTACGTATTTATTTGAAGCAATTTGTTGATTACAGACTGGGCAACCTCACATTGGCCGAACAACGTCATCTAACGGAAAAACATGCGCATGGCCTAATCTTGTCTTCTATCATTCTTGTTCGCAAAGTATGTGATATGGTAGCACAAATTTAAATATTTCCCGCAAACTTCAGAACGTCAATAATGGGACAAAAAGAGAGAATGGAACTGCCTTCTATTTATATATCATGATAGAATTCGTTAAAGGCTATTCAAAATTAGTTTTTGATTTTTACGAGCTAAATTAAGCATTTAGCGAAATGGCGAAAATGTCAAAAGTAAAAGTTATACAACTTTTACAATACAAATTAAATTTATTACAAACAAACATTTACAACGATATTTTACACAATTTAAAATTTGAATTTATGTTCGAAATTTTAAACAAGATCCATATTTTTCCATTAAAATTTTATAATAATTTTTATAATAAATATGGACTATTTTCTTTATTTTAATGGATTATTTTTTTTTTTTTTTTAATAAAGTAAGAATTTTTAAACATTTTTTTAGACAAAATATTTTGCATGTCTTTAATAAAAATTATATCGAAGTTATTGTGAATAAAAAATATTTTTATTAAGTTTAAGTTTGTTTTTTGATTTGCTAATTACAAACTTTTGAATCGTGTTTGAACGAAAAAGCACAAATATCGTTAAAAAATAAATTTTATATACATTTAATTTAGACAGATGTTATACATATAATACATTTTAATATACAACATTGTATTTTCTAATATATCTACTTACATACTACAAGCAACGAACTGCCTACCTCTTTTTCGTATTAAACAGGCAATATTTAACACAAAATACACTGAAATAAAAACAAAATAATTTCAATAATTGATTCCTACGCAAATTCACAAAGTCTCGTAACAAATTGATAACTGGTTCTTTCCCACTGTGCATTGTATTTTTATGCATTGAATAATTCTGAAAATTAAAAGAAAAATAAGAAACACCAATTCACATTTTTCTACTCAGCACAAAGAATAACGACATTAATTGTCGAGTGAAATAAAACAGACATTCGACATTTCGAAAAGCCAGCAACAGTCAACCCAAATTATCCATAAGAAATAATGAGAACATGGTTTCGAAGAAACACACAACCACATTTAAACATTTCAAAAAGAACATCGTGCCAAGTTAACACAAAGTCAAAGGTTTAACATAGAATTTGTTTAAGTTTTTTTTTTAGTCTGATACATATCTGATCTTCACATATCAGATATGTTCTGTCTGGTGGTGAAGCAATAATCCCCTGTAGGTTTACCATTAGGCCATTAGGTAGAATCATATAGTCTAGTATCAAAAAGTCTAGAACCATAAAAGGTGCATAAATTCGGATTCAGAAAACAACACAGTACTTCTGAATAAACACACAGATTATCAGTAAATGTAGTCAATAAAAGCCTTTGAGCAAAGAAAATATTATTCTACGCTATTCATAGACGTCTGTTAACCACATGATAACGTATGAATTTACAAGTTCAAACAAAACATTTATACTTAAAGTATGAGAATTTTTAAGTTCGCCTCACCCGGATATTAAAAGTTGTATTTTAGAACCCATTTTATATTTAGAACTAGTTGTGCCTGCCACTTCGTCAGCGTCCTTACAATATTTTCTTCAATTTTGCTGTGAAAGTAAACCACATCAAATTTTAAGACTTTTACTTTTATAGTGCTTCAGATACACAGAAAAAAATATTTTTATCAATTAAAGGCTTCAATTGGTTTCAGATTAAAATTTAATCAAATAATTAATTGATTCAATTATTTGTTTCATTAGGAAATTTTTTTGTTCTCTTTTAAACAAATATATATTTTTATCAATAAAAAAAATTAAATGAACTTTAATTTAAAACTAATTAAAACCCTTAATTCAGCAAACAATTGTGTCTGTGTGTTTACTTTATAAAATGCACCCAGCCTGGGTAATCTGGATCAAAGGCTTTATATAAAATTCATATAATTATTGTAGAGTTCTGTAATAATTTTCCGCTGATAAAAACAAATGGTGCTGCCAAGTTTGCAGCGTACTTTTAGTACTTTTTCTCTTGAAAATGAGATATTTTTAAGGGGAAAAGTAGCCTATATTTGAACCGAGATACTAAGGTACCTCTCCATAAAATTTCATTAAAATTCATCCAGTAGTTTTTACTTGATGCCAATACAGACAGACAGACTTACAGAAAGTTACAGTATTATTATACAGTATGCAAAATCCATATTCGTACACCCTTAGAAAATGTACTATTTCCGTAATGTCATAAACCGTTTTAAAAATAAATTAATTTACATAACTTTTTTAAATTGTATATTCCCAAGCTTATTTAAAGTTAGTTTTAAAATTATTTTAGATATTAATTTTGTGTTCGAATGTGAATTTTGTTTTTAAAAATAGTGAATTCAGACAAAATATTGAATCCTTTTTTTCGTTCGTTTGTTTTGTTAAATAAAACCTTTTGTGTTAAATCATCTAATAAAAAGTCTTTTCAGTTATTTTATATATTAAATGGTAGTCTTTTTGCGAAAACTGATGGTGTACGAATACGGATTTTGCATACTGTATGTAAGTATAGATATGCCAAGCTACCGAGTGTTCACAATTGCTGACAACGCAATTTTTCTAAGTATTAAAACAATCCGGCGCCAAAATAAGATTCTACGAATGTTCACAATCGCTCCCTGGCCTTAAGGCGCCTTTATTTAAAGCAGAAATACAGAAGCTTGAAATTGTTTCTTTTCTCAATATCAAAGCTTTGACCCACAATCAACCATTCATTATAAACTAGATATCATTGGTGCACTTTGCTGTCACCATCCTCAAAATATAATTTAAACACTTAGAAGTAAAAGTATGGCGGCCATGCTTGTGTTTTCGAATTGCAGCTAAAAGAACAACTTGTTTGTATTTGTTTATTGGTGTTAGTAAGAATTTGATAGTCGTATTACTCCTAAAGTACTGAACCGATTGAAATAAAATTAAGATTGTGCACATCTGTGTATAAAAAGCTTTAAAAGTTGTATTATTGACGTAAAAGATTTGTTTGTCTAGCACTGGCTGGACTTAATTCAGTATATTTTTTACCTTTTCCTGTTAGACTCAGGAAAATGAGTATTTATTGTTAGTTTAAATAGGTACATTGACGAAACAATAAATAATCGACCCTATTCCCGTTGGCGTTGTAGTTTGAAAACGAAATAAAAACAACAATTTGGCATTACCATTGGCGTTAAGGATACTCGTCGTAAATATATCGGTATTCTCTATTTTGAAACGAAGATAGAAACGACAATAAAACATTCATTCTCTGCCGTCATCATTGTAGGGAACAAAATTCAAGCGACTGCAAGAAAAAAACAATTAAAATGAATAATCGACCCTATTCCCGTTGGCGTTGTAGTTTGAAAACGAAATAAAAACAACAATTTGGCATTACCATTGGCGTTAAGGATACTCGTCGTAAATATATCGGTATTCTCTATTTTGAAACGAAGATAGAAACGACAATAAAACATTCATTCTCTGCCGTCATCATTGTAGGGAACAAAATTCAAGCGACTGCAAGAAAAAAACAATTAAAATGAAAAAAATGTACATTAAGTAATTTCGAAATTTTAGTTTCTTAAATGGAAAAACATCCCGCTAAAATTTTACGTTTTTTGAAGCGAAACTGCTGAGAAATTAAATCCGTTTTGGGCCTCCAGTTCTTGATGTAGAAGGTTGGCATAAAGTAAGTAAAACTAAATTAG
Organism: Phasia obesa; assembly: GCA_949628195.1. Taxonomy (NCBI): domain Eukaryota; kingdom Metazoa; phylum Arthropoda; class Insecta; order Diptera; family Tachinidae; genus Phasia; species Phasia obesa. The sequence goes on along the minus strand of OX451217.1, from coordinate 84,253,582 downwards.
GAAAAAATATCCATTAAAATGTTTTTTTTTATTAAAATAATTCAAGATAAAATGGAAGCTCTGATTCCAGAGTAACAGGGGAAGGAATCGGTGTCAAACCTATTAAAATTTCAAAAACAAATTAACCCGAAAGGAAATGTAGTGGTTTTCGCCGACCATGAAGAAGTTAGATCGCTACTAGTCGAGTTTCGTACTTAGAATCTGGGATGGCCAAAAAGATAACGTTCTGTCGTAGCATAAATAAAATTCAGTACTCGCCATATTTTGTTAAAACTTACAAAAAACAACAAACTTTTCAGAAATTTACAAAAATTTCATAAATAACAACACAAAAAATTGCAGTGCTACCACACTTTATTAATTTTTCTTTTTGTTTTCGATAACGCTTCTTCATCGTTTCAATATATTTCAAGAATAAGAATTTAGGAACGAAACGACGATAAAACGACAACGACTTAGAAACGACTATTAAAATTAAAACGCCAACGGGAATAGGACCGAATATTGAAAAACAATTGTGTCCATTCGTGTATTATTTATCAATTAATTTTCCTTGGGAAAAATTTGGCTTAAGAAAAATTTTCCTCTTTTATTAGGAAAACGTTTTATCCTTGAGAACTAATTTCATAGTTTTATCATTTTATTTCTTTAAAACATTCTTAATCTGATATGAAACTTAAATGATTGCTGGGTATGGTTTCTCCGTCATTCCCATCATTTCGTTCAATTTACTTTTATTTAACTTTTTTTAATTATTTGAGCCAAGTGTGTCGTTAACAGCTTAATTAATGATGCAGCCAATTAATATCCAATTGGGCAGCAGTAAAACTGAAATTGTTCAAATGGAAATCGCATTTCGTTTCTTTTTTCTGTGGAAACGTGTAAAAAAGTTTAAAAACAAAATGGCCCGAAAGAAGTAAAACATTCAATTCATTCATCTTTAAATCAATGATCTCTCTCGCACATTTCAACGCTTGATCTGGCTAAGTATTTCGTAAATTAAAGTTTATACTCGAATGTAATTTTGTTGCTTATTTTTGTTTTTATTTTATTGAACGCCTTCAGCCATTTTTACTTTTTTTTTTTCAAGAAATATTTTGTTCGAAAATCCATTAAATTGGCAAAATGCTTTGTTGGAGCTTTTAATTTTATGTGAGAACGTTCAAACTGTATCTGTGGAATTAAATTTATTGCATTGGCCGTATGCAAATTATGGCCCCATAAATTTTACTATTTTATTGTTGTGAATTTAAAAAAAAAAAAACAAAAATGAAAATGAAACGACAGTTTAATTGCTTCGACCAAATGATTCCTGTTATTCTTATTTTTATTCGTTGTAAACTTTCTTTCTTATTCATGCTTTTTTTCTATTCTTATGAATCAATCGCTATTTTGCAATTTGCAGTTGTTTTGCTAATTAAATTTAATTAAATTAAATATTAAATCAAATAAAATAAATTAAACAAATGCGTGTCAGACTTCCATACTACTTTCCATATTCATTAACTTTAAGTTAAAGATTTAAAAAACATTAGGCGAAAACGTCATTAGTTTTGACTATTTGTTGTAACAGCGGCCATATTAATACAATTTCAGTGAAAATTTTAAGAGTCTAACTATGACAGTCTAAGGGATAGAGGGCTCTGGTCGACAAACAGGCTTTATGGCCAAAACATTATCATCTGTCTACATTAGTCATTAACATGTCTTAACCAAAGCCATACTTCATTAGAAAAAAAAACATTATTAAAAAAAGGTTTTTTTATATGAAGTTTGACTTATGTTAAGACAAATTAATGCCTAATGTAGGCTGGGGTTATTATTATACTGTATTATTATACTGTACTATACTGGGTGTTTCTTCGACCTTACCTCAATGGTTTCTGGTATGAGAGTCAGTCGCCAGTCTTCCTCATCACATCGATGGTAATTACTAACATTTGCTTAAGGTTAGGTCTTCACAGCATCTCCATACAATATGCCTTTTTATGTTATCCTTTTGCCTTTTTATGTTATCCTTTTTCCAAGTATAGTCTTACCGTGATTTTTAACTTGGCCAGATAATTGAGAGTCCGTGACTAACGCAGTTAATCATTTGTAACCACCAAAATTATATCCAATCTCCTTCTTGGTTTCCCTGCCAACTTGTAGTAAAAATTTCCAGAGACTTTAGCGAGAACTTCGGACTGATAGCCTAGCACACTACCAACTATACCACCGAGGAACCCTAAACAGAACAGCTTTGTAGCATTAAAGGTTGTTTGTTCTATTGTTGAGTTGAACAAGTTTTAAATGTGTAAATTTTGTTTTTATATTTAGCAGCAGAAATCATTACCGATCGACCGAATCTGAGGTTCATAACTAATATGAAGCAACTAAAAGAAATAAACTTGGTTAAACCTAATTAAGTAGGAAACAAATTTTATAAAACTATACGTACATATCGAGCCTTTAATGTGTACATAGTCCAACTTGTCAAAATGCTGTTGAAGTTTTCTAAATGTATGCTTTATAGTAGTAGTGGAAATAAAATATTATTGAGATATAATTTTAAAATTTACTTAGAAATAAATGCGGTATAAAGTTGCGATATGTATAATATGTACTTGTAGTATGTATGCAATTGGCGTTTAAGGAGCTGCTGGCACATACGCACAATTTTTGTCTAAATTGAACAGGAGCAATTTGCTTAAATGTGGTCACATTTTAATTATCTAGCGCTGGAGGTTCCTCACGTCTAATTTTAGGCTTGCTGCCATAAACGTCTGTCTTCAGATATACAATGGTTTAAAATCGAACGATGCCAGTTCTGATCATTAAAATGACCAGAAAGTATCTCTGAATGTAGTCCAAGTCAATAAATAAGTATAGTTACGGTTGTCGAAGTTGTACTCGAATTCGACTCTTTTGTAAGGGATTAAATATTAATTTTGTGCGTTACCTAAAACTATTAAAAAGGACTGACTTTGATATCCGTAATAAGGCTGAATATCATAAATGTTATCATGTCGCGAAATCGAGTACCAGCATCAGTCACTGTGCCTCTGTGCTTTTTGAAGACATACTAGTATTCCACTAGCACAGAATATAATAATAAGGAGGAGAAACAAAACACTGCAGCCAAAAAGATCTGTTATGTACCCTGCTAGGTGCATCTTATCTAGACCTGCTCCTCCTTTCTGGATTGCTGTTGGTTCTAGCATTGGCAGAAACTCAACTTCTAGTAGATGCCTGCCTAGCTGGTTGTATCTGATGTGATTTAAAGCATAACAACCCTTCAGAACATGCTCTGGAGTGCCATTGCCGTAATCATAAAATCTTGACCGGCTGTTGCTGTCAATGACTCGCCTCTTTAGGTATTTCTTTAACCTGCAACTGCCTGTAAGGAAGCCCGTAAAGAAGCCCTCATTTTTATGCTATATAATCACATATAATGTGTATAATCACATTTTACATTTTTACATATGTACGTACATATATAGAAAATGAAGAAAAAATTCATTAATCGGCAAGGTTTGTACAGCTTAAATTGGTATTAGAGGAAGGTCTATGACTTCTAGATAAAAGTTTCGTAATTTTTTTTTTGTGCTGCTCTTTTCGTATGTTATTTGTCTTTAATACAAAATTTTTAACTGACACAGACAAAAAAATTCCTCAAACGGGAAAGATATGTTCCAAACATTGGATTTTTTTTTATAAAATAGGTTACCCTACCTGTGGTTAACGGGGCTGTGAAATTATTATTGGATTATGTAACGAAGAGATAGGGATTTAAAAATCTATTTACTTTTTAATTTTATTAATAGCGTGTTATTAATCCAAATTATAAATGCAATGAAATTGATTACTACGGGGTAAGCCAGTTTTTATGGCCCTTTCCTTAATGCTTAATTCAGCTTATCAGGAAACCTTTACATAAATTTAAGGTTAGCTAAAAATACCTTTTATGTTACAAAATTCCTTACAGAATGAGAATTAAGTTAAAGAAATTAAAAACTTTACTTTTTTCCACTCGGAGGAATTTTGCAATAAATCTTAAATTTTGTTTTAAAATTGACTAAGGCTGTATAAGGCTGTACAGCAGATAAGCATTTACATTTGTGAGCCAATTTTAAATAAGTCCACCACATCAAAAATACTAAGTTAAGATCAGTCAAAGATTAAAAAAAAAATCTAATCCAATCTTCTTCCAGACTAAATATTTTTAAGAACTATTTTAATTTAAAAAAGTTCTTAAAAACTTTGGCCCCACTTTAGCTCCATTTTATTCTAGGGTGTCGACGGTCCGCACCCTCGCAAACACACCTTTGCTTTGCTTCCGTCAAATTTAATTAACATAAATTTTAGGAGTTACCGAATTTTTTCTAAATTAAACGTTATGAAAAGTAAACATCAACGCTTTTTGTTCATATTGTTTAATAGTTCAAACACAAAGGATACCTCAAAAAATTAACTAGGTAGCCATAGAAATTTCAACTTCATTTAGTTCAATTGATAGCATCATTCAATTGAACTAGTTGGTCACTGAAATACCCAAGTCAAATGTAGGCAATGTTTCGTTTTTTGTTCATCCATTTGCGGTCGATTGGCCTATGAATGATAGAAACAAGATTATGCTATTCCGCACATAAATTTAAAAATCTCTGCGCATGCTGGGCTAATGACGTCACAAGAACTTTTTCCTATTGGCTAATAATTGAGATTTTAATTACAGGGTTGCCAATTTTTACGAGAAATCACTCGCATGGTCTAATCTTGTTTCTGTCGTTGGAAAAAAATAATTCAATATCATTTTTAATTTTTTTTTTTTAAATTGGAAAATTCTTCTCAATGATTTTGACTTATCTATTTTCCTCTTTTAAAACACTTATACCTTTCTTTTCAGAGTTTAGTAGGTATGTATTTCAATATTATAAGGTTTAGTTTAATCCAAATATTGTTTTTAATGCCTACAAATAACAAATCACACTCTCTACTTTGACTTCAGCCGCCAAACTCTAACAATTAAAAATATAAATCGGGAGGTGCCAAAACTCAAATGTCTGTCATTTTAACTACTTTGACGAGCACTGCAGTAGTCGGAAAATCACAGCACAAGACATACAATATGCCACAATTAAATGCTCCTAAACAAACCCATCGCACCCAACAATCGATCATCTTCCACAACAAGACAGACGCAATCAATTTTACATTTCAACGCTTTAAAATGTTGAACTTTTTATAATTTTTAAAAAAAAAAAAAAAAATGTTTTTGCTTCGATAGCTTTTCAATTTGTATTTGATATAATTTTCCGAACTCTTTGTTGTGAATCTGAATTGAAGAAAAAAAATGTATTTAAATCATTGAAGTTTGCCGTCAGTGTCAGTCAGTCAGTCACTAAATTGAAAAGAAAAAATAGTTTAGTGGTATCAGCATTAGCAGCCACTACACCAGCAGCAATTCACAGCTAAAATAACACAAGATCATCATCATGATCATCATCTTCGTCACCAGCATTATCGCTTTCCACATATTCAGCGCAGCAAACGTTGGAAATAATACTCCTCATGATTGCGCTTTTACCGATTTAGTTTCAAGAATATTCCTGTAATATGTAAGACAATGTGGTGCATGTTGCCCGAAAGCATTTGGATCACTTGACACAGACCACCCATTATGCATTATCACATTAAACACACACACCCATACTCTTATTCCTTCACTCATTTATACATATAAGAGTATAACACGAGTAGAGTACAATTGTGAGTTCGTTTGTTCTTGTTGTGCGGCGAAATTTTTTTTATTCCCTCAAATGTCTATTTTACAGAAACCGCAGAAAACATAATTTTTGTTTTTATTAAGAAATAAAAGTGCTTTTTACGATTCATTGATATGATCAATTGTAATCGTAAAAACGAAAAGATTGTTACATGTGTAAACATGTGTAAATCATGTTGGCATTCCCCTTCTTTCATTGCAGCAACATGTTGGCATCATGGAATCATGATGTATGAATGTGCTGTTTGTTGATGGTTTGAATTTAATTTTGGGAGAAATTGTTTAGATAAATGTTCTGATGTTGTAAGAAATGAATAAATTAAAGAAACTGGAAAGATATTTAAATTCGTATATCGTAGAAAAGTTTGGCAAGTCATCATGAATCGTTTAACGCCAGAGCAACGCTTACTTACAAAATACATCTATTTCCCTTGTTCATAGAGCACCTCGTCCATTTTACGATCATTATAATCGGCCTAGTGGGCAAGCAATTCAGTTGTTGATAGTTTTCGCACTAATTTTACTTTTCTCAATTCAAAACTATCAACGAGGCAAAGAAATGTGCGTACCGAAGATATTATTGCTGCTGTAGCGCGTTACGGTGAATGACTGTCGATTTGATGATAACTTTATTTCCAGAAGTGGTTCTATTTGTTGTCCCACTCGTTCGTCAGATTTAACAGAGCTACGTTAGGTCATTGCTTTATGCCGACAAACCAGATACTCTTGAAGCATTGGAATTTATTATTGAAGCCACCATTGACGCCTAACCGTATGACGTCAAAAATCGGACTGATCGAATCTACCACGTAAGTCGCAGTCGCGGCGAAAATATGCCGCAAATCATATTTAAAAAATAAATGCCTACAAATTAGGTATAATAGAAGCTAAAAAACACCGGGTACAAGTTCTTCTACAAAGATCTAATGTATGACACGATAACGGTTTGTTACGTTAACGCTTCTCTTAAACATTTGTGCGAAAACATACTTAAGTGCTATTGTTTATTGAATCCTAATAACTGCATCGAAAAAGCAAAGCTTAAAACTACGTTCCTTTATTTAATTAACCGTATCTCTCGTTCTCGTATTACGATCGTTTTTTCTTCTTCTCTTAGATAGATTTGATAACAACCGCTTGTTATTATTTTAGTTAGTCCACAATTTATTGTTTATTCAACTGTAATTGGAATGAATATAATTAATAACTAAATAAGTATTTCTTAAGTCTAAACAAATTATACTTAACTAGTTGTGCCCGCCTCTTCGTGAACATCCTTGCAATATTTTGTTCGATTTTGCTTTGGAAGCAATCCACAAACCCTTACTTTTTAATGCCACCTTAAACTATGCTTCAGATATAGTTATATATTTACTTTATAAAACAGCGCCATCTGTTATTGGTTAGTACTTTAGTTATGGTTTATGTATTTACTTAACTACTAAAATAACTGCGTACTTTCACTGTTTTTATCCACTTTCTCCTGGAAATAGGATATTTTTGCGGAAAAAAAAGTATGGAATCAGGATGCTAACGTACTTCCTTACAACATTTTGTTAAAATTTATCTAGTAGCTTTTACGTGATGCAAACGCTAATGAAAAGTAGATAGACAGACGGAAATGAGTTGCTATTTTATTATACATACATATGTAAGATATAGATATGTATAGATTCAATTGTAATTGAAATTAATATAATTAATAACTAAATAAGTATATCTTAAGTCTAAAAACATTCAAAGAAAAAATGTCATAAATACCTACTAAATTGATCACTTCTTCTTAGAAGGTCATTAGAATGTTACGGGCTTCTTTAAAAACGTATCCACATATTCCGCGATTCCTGCTTCGACAAACGCCATTCAATATATGGAGTATCTGTAGTATCTTATTTTGGCGCCTTTAAATTTTTATGACAAGGCATTGGATTTACGAAGGTTAAGTTATTTATTTATTTTTGTGACTCAAGCGTCCTAAAACATAAATTGAATGTTTTGTTAGATAAAATCAATAAATAATTAAGCATTGGAAAAACTATCTTCAGATAATTCACCATCTTATACTATTATATGGAAGCTCCATAAATTGTATCAGGGACTAGAACCTTATCCATTCTAAGCGACAAGTATTCAATTGGCTATAAAGCTGTGTTCTGTTTTGATAAAAGTCTCAAACTAGCTGCCTGAACATGCTGCCCTGATGACAACAATAAAATTATTCTATAAATGTTGCAACCCAATATTTTAAAATCTTCTACATTTTATTTTATTTTTAATACGTTTAACTTAAATATGTTTCTTCTTTAATTCCATTCAGTTGTAAGACATTCTTTTTTATTTTTCTCTTCTTCAAATTTACACTTTTTAAGCACGATAAACAACAGTAGCAAAACAGTTTATCGAAACATGACGTAGTAGCATCGACGTAGCTAGATAAATTTTCTGGGGTAGCTTAACCCTTCTTAGAAAATTTTTCACATTTATTTAAAAAGAAAACACAAAAATAGTAGTTTTTAAAACTATTGAGTTTTTTTTATCACATTTTTAATGTAGCAAAGCTGTTAAAATAGTTAATTTTTATAACAGGTGGTGGAAATACAAGTATCTCCTTAAAGAGTAATTATAATGAACTTAACTCCTCTTAGTATATTATGATTTTGTTAGAAATATACATAAATACTTCTGTTATTTATGGAGTTCGTTTTAATTCATGTGACTGCCGCGGCTGGTTCCGCATTAGCTTATCCTATCAGTGTATATTTGCAGGATTTTGTTGAACGTTTCTGGTTTTATCTAACGAATGGTTCGGACGATAATCAAGGGTATTTATCGTTTCTGTGAAATCTAGTAGATTTGAATTGAATTCTTTTTCAAAATCTACATCGTTTACACTCCATTTTTTTGAACGAAAAAGATTTCGCTATTAAAATTTTATTGACTTACCTGTTTTTTAATTCGCACTTTATTTATATTTTTCTTATTATTTCATTAAAATTTTTTGTATTTTTAGAAATTTAAATTTTTATTTTGTTTTTTTTTTTTTTTTTTTTATTGGACAAGCACTCAGGGGATGACCCCTACTCATGCAATGCATTGTGCCAGAACTAGCAAATTTGGTTATGAGAAGGAGGATAGATGGAGTAGTTTTTGTGGACATTTGACTTGAACTTTCTCATATTGAAGTTGATAGGAAAGACATCCGCAGGGAGTTTATTCCACATACGAACCGTTCGGGCGAAAAACGAATTCTCCCTATAATGCGTAGTGCAATTCGCTGGCAAATCGACCACAAATGGATGGGCCCTTGATGAGAAGCGTGTTGTACGCAAAAAAGTGTGGGTGTCGGGTACAATTTCCCTGATTTCATTAGAGCACATTCCATTGTAGTAACGGTAAAACAGCGAAACACAACCCACATTGCGTCGATGCTCCAGTGAGTCAATAGAGTTGGATACCCTACTGTCACCGATGAGCTTCTTCGCCCTCTCCTGAACGCGGTCAAGTAGCTCTAAAATAGACTTTAGGCGCCGGCCCATACATGAGAGTTGTATTCCATTTTAGGCAGTATATAGGTGATATAAATAGTAAGAAAATCAGATGGAGTGAAGTATCTCTTACACCGTTTTAAGAAACCGAGGCACTTGAAAGCTTCTTTCGAGACTTGGAAAATGTGTTTAGTCCATCGGACATCGCACTGGATTTTCATGCCAAGAATGTCAAGAGCTTCTGATTCCTTAATACCTACATCACCCATGCAGATGTAAATAAAATGTAATTTTTTCTTGAACAGCGTAGTATTTTTTAGGGCAATTTGGGCAAAACCATAGTTGCATCATTAAGTACTACTAGATTTTGGGTAGATTTCGTCAAAATCTAGTGACGAAGTAGATTTTTATTTGTATGGGAAATCTAGTAAAAACAACTAGATTTTGCTCGAAATGTCATAAGTACTAGATTCAGTCGTAAACTTGCTCATTATCGCTTAAAGTCAATTAGGCCGTCCTTATTGCTCGGCCTTCGAGCAACACACTCACACTGGCTAATTGGCTTCCACGTATAGCTGTACTGTTGTAATGTATTGGTAGTTGCTTTAATCAGCCACGTGTAATCGTTTTGGTTATCGTGTGTAACCTATATTAATTTTAATTAAATAATTCGGACATTGGAGGAGCCCCGTTTTTTAAAACTCAATTTTTCACTCAATTAGAACAATTAAACCCAACTTTTTCACTGGAGGAGAACCATTAAACTCTTATTAATTTTACCTAGCTGAATTTGGAGTCTCACTTCCTATAAGAAGGTATAGGTCGCGCTGCAGATTTTGAAAAAAAGGCTTAATGGGCGTGAAATTGACATTGACCGGATGGATGATAAGCTAAGTGGTGCAACGTCCTGCTAGAACAAAAGGTTATGTAAGTACATACATATATTTTATTACATAATCACAGCTATGTACCGCTTATCGTTGACTAAACTCGAACTTTTTGAGTAAACTTACGTACAGCACTTGCAGTAGGTGCTTTCTTTCCGTCAAAACTTATTTTTAACAAACGCACAGTTTCGACAATACAGCACTCACTTTGGAAATAAATTTTCATATTTCCCAACGTTGTTGAAGCAAGTTTAGGGCCGTGGAGGATAGTCAATATTTCGAACAGAAAATATTAAACGGTACCAAAATAACATATGATTTCAAATTTTAAGCACCCGGTAGAATATCACCAAAAATCAGTTTTACATTTAAGAGAATATCCTCTGAAAAAATATCAGTCTGGCTCATTGTTGTTTTTATTCTTCGCAAAGCACAAAAAGTTCGCTCATATCCAGCAAAGCTTTTACTATATTCTCTGATCAAAAGAGACTAAACCCTCCCCAGCCCTAACAATCTACGCCTATGTGTAACACACACATGTGATTTGTTTTAAACACAAAAATAAGAAAATCAATGACTATTTTGGTATAAAAGGTGTGAAAAACAAACATGAAAATGTTCAAAAAGTAAAACAATATTAGATCAGATTGTGCTACAACAAGAATCTTTTTTCAAAGAAAAACAAATTTTTAAGAAAAAAAAAAACACAAAGCTATTGAAGGTCAACACAGCTTAAGTAAAAATAAAACAAAACTAATTAATTTAATTTTTTTTTAATTTTAATTTGATATTTGGATGCTGCTGCAGTTTATCCATTCACACGTGCTTTATACATCATTAGAAATTAACTTCTTGGATTTTTTTCTTATTCATTTTTTGAACCCTACAAAGTTGTGATTTCGGAAAGAAAAACCATGAATTTAAAATTGTTTCATAATTTTTTTAAAAACAAAATTTTCAAATTAATTTTTTGACTACATGATTGTGCGAAAAAATAGACAGGAGAAACAAACTTAAAAAAAACGTTAAATTAAAGTGCTTTTATTATTATTTAAATTTTATGGTCGTAAAAAACATTCGGGATCAAAAAATTCCATGTCTTGGGTTCGTCATAATTTTTTATATTTTGATAGTTATATTTTTTTAAGCAACTAAAGCAGTTCATATTTCAAGTCATAGTTATTATCATTTGACATACACACATATAAACAAAGCTTTGTTTAAAAAAAAATGGTTATTTTTTACTTCACAATGTTCGGAAGTGGAGCTGAATAGCAGCTAAAATATTCGAAATATTTCACTCTTGAAACAAATTTTTAGCTTTGGATTACATAACAGGAAAGTATTTATTTTGAATACAAAAAATACATTTTAATTATTTTTTATACGATTTACTTTATCAAGCGATTTTTCATCTTTTTAATGCCCACCAAAAAGTGGGATTTCAAAATCTCTCAAAATGTATATTCGTGATCAAGATTAATATTCGTGATTAAAGATTATCTGACGGTGTTCTTATCACAGGGTGAATTTTTTATCGGTTGACTAGCACCCCCATAGTGTCATATATACCGCACACTACTCAATACAAGCGCAGAGAAGCAAGAATAGCACCACCTTTAAATGCCATTATTCCATTATCCCACTAACGATTTTTTATTGATACATAACTTTTAATGAAATATTAATTTAGCACTATACACTCAACCGTGAATGCAATTGACTTTACCAGGTAAATACATCTCGGATAAAACATTCACAGAAACATCGACTAGTAATGTTATAGCAATTTGCAACTTAAAAGAAGATGGTGCTATAGCTCAAGTGGTCAGCACGTTGACTACTAAAGCATGGTCACGAGTTCGATATCCAGCCGTGCCAATATCGATTTTCCCAATGTGTATTAATTCTATTTACAATAGTACATTTCACAGCGCTCTCCTTCGTCGGTATTACCGCATAGCATTAATTTAATGCCGGCGAAGTAAAATCTATACATACATATACATAATAAAATAGTAACTCATTTCCTGTCTGCCTTTCTGTTTGTGTTCGCATCACGTAAAAACTACGGGATGGATCTTAACCAAATTTTGTGAGATGTTGCCTTAGTATAATGATGCTATTTTAAACACAATTGCGCTCTTTTAAAATAATGACAAAATATGAATTTAAAAGGAATATTTTAAACATGGTTGCGCAACAGGTGGCGGCTTTTTAAAATAATGACAAAATATGAATTACTTACTGCCAAATAGCCAATTGAATAAAATTTGTATTATTTAATATTATGCTAATTAATTATGCTAATAAAATACAATTTATTTGTTGGGAGAAAAGAGCTAGTTCCTATACGTATTTCACTGCTTGCTCAGGCCAGATCATCAGGAAACCTTTTCCCTAATTTTAGAGAAGCCAAAAATACTCTACAAAACACAATGATAAGTGTATATGTATGTTAATAGAATATTAAAGCTTCAACAAAACACCAACAAACAAACTAAATTTCTATTTTTTCTTACTGTCCTTCTACAATTGGATGTTTTTTTGCCATCACTTAAAATTTGTATTTGATCTGCATTTTTACTTTGTGGAATTACATTGTTATTAAAATATGTATTTTAAACACCTTTTACAGAGCTTTGCAATAATTTTTAAAATTTTATATAAATTTTACAATGGGTACCTTTGTATAAAGTAAATACGAAAGAGTTTTAAAAATTGGTGTGGATTACTTTCAAAACTAAATCGAACAAAATATTTTCGTCAGAACGCTCACAACGTGTCTGGGGACAGCTAGTAATTAATAAAATAAAATTACCAGAGATACTGCATCATTATTATAAAATAAACTTAAGGTGCAATTTTAGTGTTGCGGAAAATTAAGCTCTACTATCACCCTAACCCCAACTTATCTACTCCTATCCCCTTTCAAAGGAAGTAAATTTAAGCGTTAATTGCCTAACACTTTCTCTTAAAAGTAAAATCAAAAACCGTAGCCCGAACTGAACAGCCATTTTGATAAAACAATTTTATCATTTGGGCGTGTTGCAATATACATACATAAATGGAAGCCAAATCTACAGATCAGTAGTGCGATTCACTATTCAATTTTAACAATTCTTGACTCGTTAAAAAAATTTAACAACAAAACGAAAGACTTTGCTATTCAGAAATGCTTTTTAATAACATTTGATGTTGTTATAAATCAGCTGTTTTTCTTAGCAAGTCGAGTTTTGTTAATTTAACTACAACTATTTTTGTGTCGTTTACTTTATCAAAAGATAAAGTCGGCTATTAGATGTAAAATGTAAAATATTCTAAATAATTAATATTTATGTATTTTAGCTACCTTATAAAAATGAATTTAAACAATTTTTTAGAAATAAAATTAAAAACAAACAAAAAATGAAGCACTTGTGTGGAAAGTTTTGTATATTTTGTTTATTATTTTTCATTCCTCTTTGTTCCTTTCGCTATTTTGCCATTTTGTTTAGCAGCATTGCCATTTATTTTTTTTTTTTGTATTTTTCATTTGTTAACCATAAGTTAATGAATCGCAAATGAGTTAGTGCAAGCAAATAAACATGTTGATATATTTAACAAGTGTTAGATCGTTAAAAGTTAGTGAATTACACTACAGAACAATCAGAACAGTCTGTATTAAAGTTTCTCATAAATAAAATATAAATCCTGTCAGCAAATCGATAAAATTTTGGAAAATAATACTTTTGTACAATTGCAATTGCATTGTATTAATCGACAGGAACAATAGCAGCAGCATCACGGCTGCACTATGACTACATTAGCCACTTGAAGGGAATATCCGAAATCTTCATTACTATTCAATTTGCAGGTTGGCTGCGTATGTTGTCATAAAAAAAATCAGACAACCAAAAAAAACTGTGATAATGTAAACAATTTAAATGGGATGCCTCTGCGGAAAATAGTTTTTGTTTCTTAATTTTAATGATAAATTCTAAAATCCTAATCGTCACTATCATCGCCATACCCGTAGCATCATTTACATAGAACGTGTGCTGCAGTCGTTGTTTACAAAATAAAACTATTTTCGGACTTTTTAGTTTTTTTTTTTATCAAAAATTTTTACTGGCGCAATTGATCTTTTAATAAAATTTATTTTTGTCTTTTCCTTAGTACGTTATAAAGTAATCGTTGTTGTTTTGTGTGGAGGCAATATGCCTGCCTCCTGATAATTTATTTCCCAGCTTGAATTTTGTAATTATTTTTGTTTTTTTTTTTTTTGTTCGAATTTGTATGCGAGTGTGAGAATGTATATGTGTGAGAATGTGTATGTTTCGAGTTGAATAATGTAAACAAAATTTGTTAAAATTAGTGGCAAAATTGTACAATTTGGTGTTACGAGCAACGGACGTATGTATGTTTGCCTTTACGGGAATTTACCAACAATTTTGAATCTACACTGAAAAAAATTGTATTTGGCTTTCAGGCTTTTCAGACTATATATTAACCTGCTTTTAAGCAAGTTGTTTAACGAACTAAAAAAAAATTTCGCTTAATCAGGATCCACTATCCTACACAATTGTATGATTTAATCACAAGAAAATCTGACAGAATTCTGTCTTACTTAAAAAATCGTTTCAAAATGACGTTGTAGATGCCACACTATCATACAAAACAAGATTTTGCAACTCTGATCGCATGTAAAAATACTATTTTATGATTTTTTTCAAAAGATTATCAAATCATACCGACTGTCAAAAAGTCTGTCACACACATACACTTTTAATCCACACTTTCATACTTTTTGAGCACACATGCAATTTTTGACAAATCGTACGACTGAGTATGATAGTGAACCATGGCCCTTAGGCGCACTGAATGAAATATTTTTTGAAAATTTTATTGCTGGTGCAGATAGTAATCGAAATGGAATACAAAACACAAATTTATATAAATTTTGTCTGTCTGTCTTCGCATCACGAAAAAATTACTGGATGAATTTTAACAAAATTTTGTGAGGTATCACCTTGGTATCTCGGTTCAACTAAAGAATACTTTTTTTCTCGTAAAATGTCTCATTTCCAAGAAAAAATAGAGAAAAAACAGTGAAAGTACCCAATTTAACCGATTCAACGGTACGGTAAAAGAGCGGTATGGAAAGCAATAATTCCACCCGGTAGAAGGAGGAAAGCGCATCGACACAACTTCTCGACATTTAGATAATCTTCAAGCCTTTGCAAACTGTAAGTATTCTTCCTAACTTATTTTTTTAAGTGTATTTCCTATAAAATTTTCTTTGAAAGAAAAACTAAAAAAACGAACTAAACAAAATTTATGACCTAAAGGCGATGAATTTTATTCCCATTTTTATTATTTTCAAATTGTTGGTGATTTTCTCATGTTGGTTGAAAATTTTTTTGAAATTTTTTAATTACTCTAAATTAAAGAAAATTGGTCAAAATATAAACAAATTTAGAAAACATAAAAACATAAAGATTAACAAAAAATGTCCGTATGCTGGATAACTGCGTTGACGACAGGTCATGGAAACTTCAAGTATCATGATACTTGCAGACTGTGCCTAGAAGAGGTTGTGTGTGAATGTCTAGCACTGGCTAGCATAACACTCAGGACCACTGGTAGAAGCTTGTTAAATGTGGATGCCATGGTGGACCTGAGCCTTGAACAAATGCTAGCAATTACTAGAGGCTGCGTGAAGATAAAGAAAGCCGACACTTACGTCGACAATATGAAATCATTAAAGTCAAGATTACAGGCTGGTTGTAGCACGTGACTCAATGACAGTACAGTTGCCGTAATCAAAGAGGGCGAAGGGGGGTCTAAAAGGGATCTATTATAGAAGTGGTCTGCTTCGATATACCTCCTACATTAATATATGCCCATATGCATAACAAATAAAACTTACTTGAAACGTATTTTAGAACAAAATTGGTATGAAAAATGTATCTTAAAATAAATTGGAAGTACATATCATTTATTATGCATATCGGTATTAATAAATAAAATTATTTCTTTCATTTTTTGAGAGTTAATGTTCGGTAAATGCCTTAAAGTTTGAGCTCTAAGAACACCCATTAAGAGCAGAAAACCAGCTTGACAGCTTTGGACGACATTCCCACCTTATTTTGCTGCTTGATTTTGCTAAAGCATTCCACATATTTGCGATCAATAAAAAATTCAAAATGATTTGTTTATTTACTTAAAAGACATATCGAAAAATAATAAAGATTTTTTTCCAAACCCCTTCCTAAGGCAAAGTAAGTAGAAAAGGAAAACGAAAACAAAAAAAAAATGGAATTCATTTTAGAAAAATAAACAAAACAGCAGCAGTTCAAAACGAAACTATTTTATAACTTTAGCCCCTACACTTCATTTGATGGAATTGTTAGTTTATAAACATGTTTGTTTTTATCTAAACAGACCGTAGTGTGCCAGGCCCAGTTGCGGTCTATGCACAAAGTGTATATGTTACACGAACACATTCGCCCTATTTTTAATTTCATAACCATCGTGATAACCTTCTTTTCCTATATAAACACACTTCATGCAGTTTAATCTATAAATGAAGTTTAATATAAAGGTGGATAACGGCATATGTCAGTATTTTTATACTCACTCATCAATATTGTGGAATACTTCCACTATAGTTCACGAGTAGGTCTCGTTGAGTAAGAAAGCAGAAAAATGTAAAATGTTGGTGTTGGGATTTTGTACAACCCTAATCAAGGATGATAGAAAACAAGTTTACGCCATCCCGAAAATAAAATTGAATTTTTCTGCGCATGTCGGCCTAATGACGTCACGAAAATGTCTTTCTATTGGTTAATAATTCTGATTGAGAGTATAACTAGAAATTATGAGAGTTTTTAATATAAATTATGAGAGTTTATTTTCACGGTTGCTAATTTGGCCTATTATTTAGATTTATTTGTAGTAATTTGATGATTACAGACTTAGCAACCTTACATTGGCCGTAAAACGTAATCTAACGGGAAAACATGCGCATGGCCTAATCTTGTCTTCTATCATTCTTGATCCTAATCAATCGTAAGCTTTGATTTAAGACATGTGGATAAAAACAACTTGAATTAAAAGTAAGTAGGTCCCTATACAAAAATATTGACAGGCAAAATTATTGAGATCAAAATGAGAACTGAGTTCTTGCTTGGTCCAATACCTCTCACCATATTTGCATTGTACCATACAAAAACTCAGTTCTCATTTTTATCTTAGTGCTTTTAACGGTTGAAGTTTTTGAGTAGAAACTGGCCGTATTTACGCGTTTATATTTTCGAGCGGAGCATCTTTCAAATCTATATGTTTAATAAAACTGTAACAGGACCATTTCTCTGCATGCAATATTTTGAGAAAATGTTGTTCATAATGCAGATAGTAATTGAAATGAAATGCAAAACAGCAATTTTTGGAATTCCATTACGAAAAAACTAATGCTTGCTTTTTAATAAAATTTTGTATAGGAGGTGCCTTACTATCTCGGTTCAAATATAGGATACTTAGGATAGAATACGCAAAAATATATCATTTTCAAGAGAAAAAGCAGTGAAAGTACGGAATTTTACATCTTTAAAAATACTGCAAACTTGACAGCACCTTTTATTTTTGAAAGCGGAATATTTTAGACACTATTTACAGAACTGAAAAGAATTTTACATAAATTTTAGAATTTTATATAAATTTTAGAATTTCACATAAAGCCTATGTTCCTGAGTAAATACATACACCATAACTGCACAAAATCGAATAAAAGATTGTCGGGACGCCTACGACGTGGCGGGCACCGCTAGTATTAAATAAAAAATTTATATTTTTAGTTTGACTAAATATTAAACTGACTGGCTGATTTATTTTGTCCAGCCCAAACGCCTGAAGCTAGATACTTGCGAAATGAAAATTAAAATTACATAGAAAAAAAGCGAATATTTGTTTGATACTTTTCTTAAATTAGTGATTTTATGTAGTGAAAAACTGTACAAGTGAATTTAAGTGATAAACATTTTGTTACCTTAAGGGCCGAAATCTATGTAAACTTTGGTACGTTCAAGAATATAATGTTTTCTAAACTAATAAAAATCATATCCGACTAAAATTAATTTTTGAAAAATAAATTGAAAAATAGCAATTTTTAATAAGTAAAATTACCCGAATTGCTCTTTCCTCTTTCTTTTTGGTTTCGATAGTTTTTGAGACGCTCTTTCATGTGGTGAAAACTAGAAAGTCCTAACTTGCTTAGAAGTTATGATAAGTCAAAGTCGATTTGGGGATTTTATTGGGGATAAAATCCCCAAAAACCTGACAACGCTGGGTCAGAAACTGGTTTGTGCTTTGCATTGAAAAAAAAACATCGCTCTTTATATACACACACGAACTTATCTCATTTATGCTCTTTTGCATTTTTTGGTTGCCTTTTGTTTTCTAAACTAATAAAAATCATATCCGACTAAAATTAATTTTTGAAAAATAAATTGAAAAATAGCATTTTTTAATAAGTAAAATTACCCGAATTGCTCTTTCCTCTTTCTTTTTGGTTTCGATAGTTTTTGAGACGCTCTTTCATGTGGTGAAAACTAGAAAGTCCTAACTTGCTTAGAAGTTATGATAAGTCAAAGTCGATTTGGGGATTTTATTGGGGATAAAATCCCCAAAAACCTGACAACGCTGGGTCAGAAACTGGTTTGTGCTTTGCATTGAAAAAAAAACATCGCTCTTTATATACACACACGAACTTATCTCATTTATGCTCTTTTGCATTTTTTGGTTGCCTTTTGGGCATGACTGTTCATAATGTAAAAGAAAAACTACTAAGAAACTGACGAAATGCATTGTTTATCTTTAACAGCTAATTTTTCAAAATTTTGTTTTTGAGTCATAAGCTACCTTTTCATAGACCGGGTCACATATATTAATTTACATAAATATATAAAAATTACAAGATCAAGGGGGCTATTTTAAAAACTAAAACGATTAGACAATGTCTCAGCGGGTGTTGATGTATAACATGTGGCACTGTCTTGTTAAATCTACATGCTATCAATACCTTCCAATTAGGCAGAAAGGACTCTGTTATAATGTCGCGATTTTGAAGAGCAGTAAACAGTCACTGCTTTACTACCCTAACTTTGGTAAAAGTATGGTCCAATGACACTTATGGCTCAAAATACTTAGCTGTGATACTTTCTGGTTTCACACATGGGTTACTGAGACCCAAAATGCAGTAATTTTGACTGATAACACAGCCATCAAGTTGAAACTATGCACTCTTATTGCTTACGATGCTTTTACTTTAAAAAGCTTTAATTCATTTTGAAATATTGTTCAACAATGAAAAAGCTTTCTTCTCTCGTTCAATGGTATATTTTTAAACCTAACCAAAGAAAAAAAATGGCTGCTGAAGTTAACCTAGTGCCTAGACCTGACATAAATTTGTTTAGACAAAATCAAACTTCATATATAAAAAACATAATTTTTAATTGTTTTGTTTATATGAAGATTGGCTTTTGTCTAAAAAAAAATAATGTCAGGTCTAGCACTAGGTTAACTTCAGCAGCCATTTTTTTCTTTGGTTGCCTATATTTACTGCACAAATGTCGGATAATTTAAATCTCAATAAAGTTTGAGTTTCGAACTTATTTGGGACTAAAACTTACAGCCTCTTGTAAAAGGTCTTTTCAGATAAAGGAAAAAAGAGATTTTATGAAACTACGAATTTGTGTGTAGTTGTATTTTTAAATATTGTATAGCAGGGTTAGTAAATTTGGTCGAGGACTCTTTCCCTACAATTTGAATATTTTCTCAGTTTTAATTTGCGTACGATTTTAATACCAACTGAAACTCTTTCAAAAACTAAAAACACATTATGTTTAAACAATTTTCTTATTTTTTTCTTAATTTAGAAATGAATAATTGCAATAGTTACTTTAGGTTAGGTTTACAGGTAGCCTAGAATTCTGAGAGTAGATCTGTACTAAGGTAGCCTTTTGTGAGCTGTAAGGATAACAATAGCTAAGAGGTCTAGATTTCTATATTGTATTATCTCTATTGTATTATCTATGTAAGACAATAATATGTTCCAATGACAAAAATATTATTATTATGGTTTAAAATAATATGGTTTTAATATAACCATATAATTCTTAGATTATGGTTACCTCAACCATGCTTTTTCTTTGCGTGTATCGATTCAATTTTAGAAGCCAGTTAGTGCAGCTTTAAAATTTTATTTTCCACCCCAAATTCATTTTAAAAGAATACAAAGGGAAACATTCTTTCGCAGGGAAAATGTGCCACAATATGGAAACATTTATTCTAAAAAAACAAGGTGTCGTTTGATGTTGGTGTCTAATACTTTTAAAAGAAATACATGACCAACAGAAAAGTCAATGGAATATGTACAGGTAAAATGATTCCTAATTTTATTAACTTAAAAACATAAAAGAATTTAGGAAGCGAATTTATAAACATCCGTTGCAATTATAAATTTACATCCGATTAATAACATGCACAATGAAACTTAAGTCCTAAATTAATTAAAAGGTTGTTGTTACTTCAATTACATACTTAATCAAACGCTATTCATTTGTTGTTTGATAAAGTTTAATTTGGATGACACATTTTTTTTAATTTTCCAACATTTGTTATCTTCAAGGTTGCCATTGTGATCTTGATCTCCATATGACCAATATGAAGTCAAAACCAAAGAATGAGAGGAATCATTTTGTATACAAAGATATTGTTTAGTTTGAAAACTTTAAACTCAATAAGAAAACAAACAAATGGCTCACTGTTGGGGTTTAAGTGCGAATTTTATTTGATTGCAATTTTAATTTATGATCTGAGAATTTCTTTTCAAAGCAACCTTAAGGTTTCTTCTATATTTTAGCCTTTAAATTTAAATAATTGATTTTTACCAATAGGATGATGAGAAAATTTAAAAAACTGCAAATTTTATTTAAATATCAACAAAAATATTCAAGACTTCTTGAAACGCTTTTTGAAGCTTTGAATTAAACCGAATCAAAAACACAGATTTTTGATTTAATAATTTTAATACAAAGATGAAAATGAACTGGAAATATTCTGAATTTTTAGAACAAATGAAATTAAAAAAAAATCGTATTTCATCATGGCTTGTTCTGCTGATTTAATTATATTATTATAATAGCTGAGGCCGTCACCGGACATTACTTTTTTTTAGCTTATATTGGCCCTAAAAATGTACTGAGTGCCCCTAGGTTAATGAAACTTTATGATCATAGGCTGTTAAAGCTATAAAATAGGGAAAATCGGACCAAGGAGAAAAAAGTCATCCTTGGAAGAACTAATCCTACCTCTGAAAAATGCAAGTTTTTTTTATAATTTTCCCGTCATTTTGTTTAGCAATTACAACTTTAAAGGTCAAAGAATGTTCAATGTTCAATTTACTAACCAATCCCCGCCTTCCAAGAATATTATTTAAAATATATTTTTGTAATTTGTTACTTAAAAGTATTTTATTTATCGGAAAATAATTAATTTAATCATAGTAATAACTTATTTATGATTGTAACGATAAATTTTATTTAAAATTATAACAATTTATTTATTTAAAACAACTTCTCCTTTGCACTAAGATGATGATGAGTGCCATGGTTCTTCTTCGTCTGATTATTCAAAGACCTCTTCCGAATCTGAATCCTCTTCAGCGTTAAGTACAGGTGGAAGCATGAAAGAAATTGCTTCTTTCGTAAAAGGTAATGACCTTTTTTTGGAGTGGGTCTTATACTAGTAAAGAGTGGATCAGAACTTAGCAAAAGCCTATGAATAATATCTATGTTACACTGAACCCTTGAAAACTTTCTAGCAAAATTCTGCCTGCAAAGTCGGAAATGTTTGTTCCGTACCTCAGCCGCTTCTTCTGATAACAGCCCAATAGGCAACAATGCCTCATTCATAACAGTTGCACCATGTATTAAAATCTTGTGCATTGTAGGTGTCATGGGATGCTACTCATATAGAGAAAAGTAAAGTCTTGCAGTATCTAAGCAATAATCGGGAAACTCGTGCATTTGGATTTTGTGACCGCTTGATATTACTTCAATAATAACCTGGATTTGGTATATGAAATCAAACTCACTTCCAGTTATTTCTGCAGCTAATTCAGGATTGGAAAAAATCTTCTGCTAGTGTTACCATCGTTGGTGTTTCCAAATTCAGCTTTCGGTACACCCACTATTAGCCCTAATTCACTTCTTAATTTTTGTTGGATATTTTTTTCCTCGCGTTTACAATGGCTTTGTCCGCATCAGATTTTATTTGCCATTTTTTCACTGTCAAATAGGCGAATTCTGGCGTGCAAAGTAGATAGTCCGAAAGAAAGGGACTATATCTCTTTTGATATTTAAATTGTTTTTTTGTACAGGTAATAACAGTGTTATGTATATGTAATGATATAAATAAAAAACATCTACCTTCAGTTATTAAAAACAAAAACATTTTATGAATATAAAAACAGAAAAAATTATATTTCAGATTCAAACAATTAATTCGCATAAATAGAACATTTTTTGATTCAATATGGTCCTATAAACAAAATTGTAAATTCAGACAATTAATTTTAAAATTAGTTTATTGAAAATATTTCCCGACTTTTTTCAAATAAATAATTGTGATATTTGGTAAAAAATTTATTGACTTTAGAAAAAATTCTCAAACAAAACATTTGTCTGAATCAGACAAAAAAGTTTACTTAAAATTATAAAAAAATTTAAAAAAAATATTGTCTGAATCAGACCAAAAGTTTACTGAAATTTAAAAAAAAAATCAAACAAATAATTTAACTGAAACTAATAAAAAACTTTACTGAAATAACAAACAATTTTCAAAAAAATAATTTAGCTAAATCAAAAACAATTTTAGTTAATTGTGATAGTTTTGTTACTAATTTAAATAACTACTGGGTAAAATTTGAATTTGGAATTTGTCATCTTGAGCAACAGTGAAAATAATGTATGTGGAGACCTGGCAACGCTGTTAGCTAGTCATACGATTTTGGAATTCTGGCAACACGGTTATATTGGTAGTTGGTTGGTGACAGTTCTAAATGTGAAGTTATTTTGAATTGTGTTCAAAAATAAATAAAATTAATAAAAGTAAATTTGTTTAATTTATTAAAATAAACATACGGTGATATTATTGAAATAGCGAGTTATTACAATGTATTTCCCTATATCTTTTCGCTTTGGTCAAATTTTAGTGACTAGTTACTTACATATACATTTTAGGCACAAAGCGTTTCCTCTTGAGCACAATTGGGGCAAAACCTTGTATTTGATTCATCAAAATTATTGGTATGGGAATTGTTTGCTGGTCAAAGGCATATGTCATAGATATTTACATAAATTTGCCCATTGCCGCCACCTGAAAAACTGTGAATAAAAATCAAAAATTAAAATATATACATACATATGTATGTATGTATGTATGTATGTATATATGTATGTATGTATGTATGTATGTATGTACATAAGAATATGTAGCAATATCTTCAATAAAAAATTTGTACATTTTTACCTTTTCCTCTGCAGCTAATGGCTTTTAAAGGTTTCAATATTTGGGCGTTAAATATCTTTTTATTAAAATAAATTTTCTTTTTGAAGTCTTGAAAAAATAAATATAAAATTTTTTGTTATTTTTTCAATGCATGACAGCAAGTCTTGCCGTTTTTTGCGAATGAGTAATTATTAATAAATGGGCCAAAATAAAATTTCTTGGATAATATCTGCAAAATTTTCGTGTAATTAACCGAATTCAAAAAAGTTCATAATTTTAAAAAATAGAGGCTGTGCATCGGGAAAATCATGTATGATTTTTACGTGTCTTTTGAACCCTAAAGTGCACCAATTTCATATTTTAACAAACTAATAACAAAATTACCTTATAGATTAATGTCCTTATAGTTGATGCAACTTGGAAATTAGGTATAATTTCAGATAGTCCGTTATGACTGTAAGTATAAATATTTCAAATCAGAAATTAAACAGTGTCCCGATACTATTTTATGTATATGGCCCTATCTTTTGAACCGTTATAACGAGTGATTTTTTAAGAGCTTGAGAACTTTTTTTTTAAAAAAAACGCATAAAATTTGCAAAATCTCATCGGTTCTTTATTTGAAACGTTAGATTGGTCCATGACATTTACTTTTTGAAGATAATTTCATTTAAATGTTGACCGCGGCTGCGTCTTAGGTGGTCCATTCGGAAAGTCCAATTTTGGGCAACTTTTTCGAGCATTTCGGCCGGAATAGCCCGAATTTCTTCGGAAATGTTGTCTTCCAAAGCTGGAATAGTTGCTGGCTTATTTCTGTAGACTTTAGACTTGACGTAGCCCCACAAAAAATAGTCTAAAGGCGTCAAATCGCATGATCTTGGTGGCCAACTTACCGGTCCATTTCTTGAGATGAATTGTTCTCCGAAGTTTTCCCTCAAAATGGCCATAGAATCGCGAGCTGTGTGGCATGTAGCGCCATCTTGTTGAAACCACTGTCAACCAAGTTCAGTTGTTCCATTTTTGACAACAAAAGGTTTGTTAGCATCGAACGATAGCGATCGCCATTCACCGTAACGTTGCGTCCAACAGCATCTTTGAAAAAATACGGTCCAATGATTCCACCAGCGTACAAACCACACCAAACAGTGCATTTTTCGGGATGCATGGGCAGTTCTTGAACGGCTTCTGGTTGCTCTTCACTCCAAATGCGGCAATTTTGCTTATTTACGTAGCCATTCAACCAGAAATGAGCCTCATCGCTGAACAAAATTTGTCACATTTGAACATTTCGAACCGAACACTGATTTTGGTAATAAAATTCAATGATTTGCAAGCGTTGCTCGTTAGTAAGTCTATTCATGATGAAATGTCAAAGCATACTGAGCATCTTTCTCTTTGGCACCATGTCTGAAATCTCACGTGATCTGTCAAATACTAATGCATGAAAATCCTAACCTCAAAAAAATCACCCAATAGTTAGACACTTGATATTTACACAGCATTCATATTGCTATATCCACAATTATAAATAAAATTTAAAATTAAATATAAATATATAAATTTAAAATTAAATATTAATATACAGATAGGCACTTAAAAAATATATAGTATTTGTATTGTTGTGTATGCTATAATAAAAATCATTGAAATTAAATGTTTTGGAAATTCAACTATTATTTTAATAATATAATGCTGATAGCCTATACTATTTTATAATAAACCAATTTATTAATTTAAGAATAGAGAAAATTATTTTAAAAATAATGATAACTCCTTAAGAAGCCCAACACAAACAATAAAAGATTTAACAAAAACACTTATTCGAAAACTTTAAAATGATTTTTAGTATAACTCTTAATAAGTTTGTTTATTTGGCTGTTCAAAATAACTTTGTTATTCCTACGCCACTAGTGCTACGTTTTGTATAAAACCGATTTAAATAACACTAGGAAAATATTTTTCTGTCTATATATAAATATATACTTTATTATATACTTTTTTGCTTTTTAATTTCATACGGTTGTATAAAAGGACGTAGTTCCCCTACTAAAATATAATTAGAGACTAGTCAAGATTTTGTCGTGTGCACCCTGTGCATTTGTAATTTTTGCGGGTAAGGCAGTTTGGTCAGCTGTTAGTTGAAAAGAAAGACGGCTATAGTATACAAATGTAAACAAAAACAAATGTTTTAGGTTCAAGGAATACTAATTGCTGAAAATAAGTTAGCGGTCCAAGTTTTTTTTAATTTAAACACTTTGGTGGCGTGACCAAGGCTTCCTACGAGGCATTGAACAAAATGTCGACCTCTTTTTCGTTTTGCAATTTGGAGGATAAGGTGAGAAAGTGGCCGTCGAGTTTCATAAAAAGGTTAAAAAAAAAGAAAACCTAAGAAAATAAAATAAAAACGTTTAAAAAAAATAGGGTGTTTTCATTTTCAAGTAAAATTTATTTGCTATTTTATTAATTAAAAAAAAAAATTACAATTAAACTGTGTAATTTTAAAGGCAAAAATATGTTCGAATGTACATAATTGTGAACTTAATTACAAAGTGAAAACCATACTCAAAAATAACATATACTCAAATTAAAGAAAACCATTTTAAAAACAATAATTAAAGAATCTAAAGAAGGTTCATGAAATTTAACCTAGCCACACTTGCGCTGTCACACCCAACGAGGGACATTTTCATCCACACCAAAATCTTGTTTTGTCACCAGGTATCTTGCCATTGACCTTGGACAGCTCCACTGATGACCTAAGGACAATTTACAAACAGTAAATATAATTAAATACATATATATTAATCTTTATAAAAGTGAATAAATTAGGGAATACATTACGTGTAAAAAAAAAACCATTCCTCTGGGTAATTCGGCCCAAGAGTGCGCGCTTTAGGGTTGAGCTCAGGCCTGTATATTCGTCTCCGCGGTAGGGATTATTAGCCCGATAAAAGTGTCTTCCTTAAACTAAAAAAAAAAGGCAATAAAGTGAAATATATATTGTAAAAACCAGAGATTTTTTGTGTACTTACCGAATACCGAACGTAGACAAATGACGGACGGACGGGCAATCTCGTAAAGCCACCCGGAAGCAGTACCTACCAGAAGTGTACCTGAAAATAAAGAAGAAAGAAAACCTGAAACGAGAAAACTGAAAAGTAGAAAAATAGAAATTAATTATTTGAATTTTTTGTAAAACAATGAAAATTTAAAATCTTTTTTATTTAATCGCAATTTCATAAATACCAGAAATTAATTATTTGATTTTTTTGTAAAATAATGAAAATTTGAGATTTTTTTTTATTTCATAAATACCTTTTTATATAAAAAAAAAATTGTTTTCTAATTTTTTATTTTATTGTTAATAATCAATTTTATTAATTTTTGAATTTAATACATTTCCTTTTTGCTACATGCATTGTATTTGTGGTGTAATCCTTTTTTGAGTACCTTTTTTTTTATTGATGTAAATTTAACTTTCAATAAAACCACAAATCTAATATGTTTAATATTATAAAATAGAAATTTCTTCAGATTTTTCATTTAAAATGAAAGTGTAAACCTTTTTCCATGCGGTAAGTAGGGTAGCTGAGTTGCAAGAGGGTTTTACAGGGGCATCTACATAAACTCAATTTCATAAATACCAGAAATTAATTATTTGATTTTTTTGTAAAATAATGAAAATTTGAGATTTTTTTTTATTTCATAAATACCTTTTTATATAAAAAAAAAATTGTTTTCTAATTTTTTATTTTATTGTTAATAATCAATTTTATTAATTTTTGAATTTAATACATTTCCTTTTTGCTACATGCATTGTATTTGTGGTGTAATCCTTTTTTGAGTACCTTTTTTTTATTGATGTAAATTTAACTTTCAATAAAACCACAAATCTAATATGTTTAATATTATAAAATAGAAATTTCTTCAGATTTTTCATTTAAAATGAAAGTGTAAACCTTTTTCCATGCGGTAAGTAGGGTAGCTGAGTTGCAAGAGGGTTTTACAGGGGCATCTACATAAACTCAAGGATGTCATGGTGAGATTTTAATTATCTCTAGTGGGAGGGATTATTCCTGGCACAACACCAGCCAGGATGTGATTAATGTGTGTGCATGCAGGGAGACGATTCAGGCTTGCTTCGGGCTCCATTAATTTTCATTTTGTTTAAGTCTGACATGATTTTTTTTTGTGTGGCAAACCAGGTCAAAAGTTGGCAAGAACCAGCCCAAGACGGCGAGCACTATCCGGTGCTAAACGCGAGCATGTCAGCATCGCCAACAATTTGGCCATTTTAATGTTTTCTTTTACATCTGCCGCTACAAAAATGGCGCCCAACGTGGGGCCCGAAGCAAGTTCTGAAAGACGAAAATCCGTTTAATAATTTTTGTTTATTTTGTTTTTATTTTTTTTTTTTGTGATTAAGAATGTATGTCGGTTAGGTAATCAAGAGTCCCTAACCATGCTACGTCTTTTTTTAAGTGAATCTCTTAAAGCTCCATGACACATATATCTCACACCTATGTAAGTCCCGATACCCAAGGCTTAGTACCGAGGATCGCGTTGCGACATAGTGTGTGGGCAATATGGTCGTGAGGATTTAAAGATTCAGACAGTCTCCATCATTTTCATTCAACTTGAGGCTTAATTAGTTAAACATCAAAGTTTATTTGGAATCAGATTTTTAATTGCTCAGGTTGAAGGGAAATGGTAGAGATTCTTTAGTAAACTTCATTCATCAGTAATTTTTCAGAGTAGTTGGGAGATATTTACGTGTTTTCCGGGGATTCCATCTCCAGGTTAGACTGAGTGTCTAGAAAGGAAAGTTGCTAGTCCATAAAGTTATGAGATATATTCTCAACTTTATTTGTTGCAGCAATTTTTGCTTTTTGATAGCTACAAAATCCCACATATTTTTCATTTTTACTTTTTTTATTCGTCTTTTGGAATCGTCTCCTGAAAAATAGTTTAAATATTTTTTTTTTAAATATGCACACACTAAGAGTAAATCACAAAATTACTTACCTTGCAACTTTAGCTACCCGAAGTACTGCCGCACAATCATGCATAGTTTTTGATTTGATTTTTTTTATACACATATATTTTTTTATTGATTTTGATACCAATTGTTTTGATTTTTTTTTTTTTTGGTCGTTTTTGATACCAATTGTTTTGATCTTTTTTTGCATTTTTACCTTGAATTTTTCCTTTTTTTTATACATTTGTTTTTGTTGAATTTTGGTTGCTATTGTCTTAATGGTTTTAACCCGTCGTACCAGCCAGATGTTGTCTAACACTGACAATATGCCGACGACCCGAGCAAGTGTTACTTGTGGCACGGAAACATCTACCACCACCACCGTCTCGTCAATTGTAAATCCGACGTGTAGCGTTTCAACCGTAACAACGTTTGCTGCAAGCGCTGATCCCTTATTTGCAGTTTCAGAAGCGCATGATTTATCCAGCAGCTCAGATATTGCCAATCAGACGGTGATATCACCAACCTTTTTGAGCACTACAGCTCAGAATATATGTCGGGAGGTGCGTGAAAGTGAGGCAGGCATTGTCAACGTGGAAGGACTCGTCAGTGCAGGTAATATTCAGAGTTTTGTTGAAGCATCGGTCGGTTTGTGTCAAGCAAGGCTTATGAGGGAGGTGAATGATAAGATTCAGCAAGCCCTGCTTGAAATAAAGCAGGTTGTCACATCGCAAGCTGTCACCAACCAGTTTTCATCTCCAAGGCCTCAGCAAGCCCAATCGTATTTATCTCAACCACCTGTTAGTCTCAGGGACGTAGCAGTCTCTCAGCCAGCGGTTTACCAACAGTCAGCACTGCCAAATGTGTCTGCACCGCAGGTTTATGCACAACCGCCACCATTAATTCCGGCACCTCAGTACGTAGGTGCAGTACTAAATACTCAATCAGCACCAGTTAGGATCGCATCGGCGCCTATTGAACAGCAGCAGTCGGTGTTACGACCAAATTGTTTGTCTGGAAGCTATCGGCCAGAATTTAGGCCAGCCTCTTATCAACAACAACTTCAACATACCGTTGTACAGCAGCACCAGAGTTTGTTAGGTGCTCAGCAGGGTCAACAAATGTCGGCACCATATCAGCCGCAGCAATATGGGTCGCACCAAAATGCTTTTGCATATAACCGGCAACCAGCACAAAGCCAGCCGCCACCACGACCTTATATGGCGCAACAAAACATACTGCAACAAAATTTCCAGCAACAACACTTGCCACAACAAACTTTTTCGCAACAACACTTGCAACAACAATTGCCACAACAAAATATGCTTGGTTGTAACTTCCAACAGGCAAATAACTCACAGCCTAGTTATCAACAGGACGCATGGTCTGTACCTGTTTGTCAGCCACAACAGCCTAATTATCACCTGGCCATGTCACTGCCTAATCAGAGTGAGACACTGGACAGATTTAAACTCGCCAAGTGGGGGATTAAATTCGATGGTACCAATAAGACTATGAATGTCCAGGAATTTATTTTTCGGGTAGGAGCCCTGAGAAAGGATTATAACTGCTCCGATAGTGAAATCCTGAGATCTTTTCATCTTTTGTTAGACGGCCCAGCATTAGATTGGTACTGGGACTATCGCAAAACAGTACGTGTCAGCACCTGGGAGGAATTGGAGAAGGCCCTCCTGACCCAATATCGTCGATTTGCTAAAGAATATGAGGTACAAATGCAGATATTAAACCGCCGCCAACTACCACAAGAATCCTTTGACGATTTTTACAATGCGGTAATTAAATTGCGCAACCAGCAAGAAAACCCGTATGAGGAGGAGCAGTTGGTAGAAATTATGAGGGCAAACTTGAAACCTTCTTTGGCCCAAATGATGTTTTTATCAAATTTAAAGACCGTGAGCGAATTCTGCCGTGAAGTGAGAAGAGCAGAAAATTTGTTAGCTAGCCAACGACAGCTGTATCAACAGCGATCGAATTTTGCACCAAGGGTGAATGAAGTTGCATACACAGAGGAGGACGTGTTAGTGGTTGATCCAGAGGTAGATGCTATCCGTTCAACAAGTAACTACACCTGCTGGAACTGCAAGGTAGTAGGTCATAGTTTTGTTGACTGCCCTGAACCGGTAACTCGCGTTTTTTGTTTTAGGTGTGGTAGGGAAAATGTAGTGACCCCAAAATGCCCTAAGTGCCAGGGAAACCGGCCTCGAAACCCGTCTCGGACTGGGGAGACGTGGTCAACGGAGGTATAAACCCAGTTCCTAGCCATCAAAGTGAGTCAACAGTTAATAGTTTTAAGATTTTAGAAAATAAAAGCAGAATGGAATATTGTAAGTCTGAGCCTAAATTGAGGGTAATTAAACCTTTACACGTTAGGATTAAGGAATATAACGAAGCCAAGTGTAGAATATTCGGTACGGTCTCGAATAAAATAAAGAAAGCGCGAGAACGGTACAAGTTTCGGAAAAAATTAAGGCACGAAATTTCAGCGGCTTCCCTTTATGAGGGTAAAGACACTCGTCTTTACACCCGTATAAATTTAGGTGGCTGCGAAATTGAGGGTTTGCTAGACAGTGGTGCCACAGTAACGTGTTTAGGCCGTAACTGTCTTAAGTTCGTAGAAAAAACGGGGCTTAAAATCCACGATTTTTATACTGGTATCGAGACAGCAGACGGTACAGTACACCACATTGTCGGTCGTGTGCGAGCGGATGTTACGTTTGGCCAGACAACGCAGGGTATAACGTTTTATTTAGTACCTACCTTGAGTCGTGAATTGTTCTTGGGGATTGATTTTATGAAGGTCTTTAAAATGTTTGCACATATAGATAGTATTGCGACAAATGGTATCAGCCTTGGGGAAGATACTGAAAATAACTTAGAGGTCGTGACTCATGCGTTGACAGTGGAACAGCGACAGAAATTAGATTTCCCCTGCTATAGTAAGAGAGGCCTTGGAAAAACGCATTTAGAGACGCATTCCATCGATACCCGTGACGCAACTCCAGTTAAAGATCGACACTATCCTGTCTCTCCGGCGGTACAAAAACTAATGTATGCAGAGCTCGATAGGATGCTTGATCTTGGTGTCATTGAGCCTAGCGAAAGCCCATGGAGCCATCCTGTTACTTTGGTTCGCAAGGGTGAAAAGAACAGGCTGTGCTTGGATGCGCGGAAGCTCAATGCACTGACGGTCAAGGATGCCTATCCTCTGCCACACATTGAGGGTTTGCTAAGCCGCTTGGGAGACACGATTTTTATTTCTAGTGTCGATCTTAAGGACGCATTTTGGCAGATTCCACTAGATCATGCTAGTAGAGAGAAAACTGCATTTACGGTACCTGGGAGACCACTTTACCATTTTACAGTCATGCCCTTTGGGTTGTGTAATGCAGCCCAGAGGTTATGTCGTTTAATGGATAAAGTGATCCCTGCGGCGCTGCGTGATAGAGTTTTCGTCTATTTGGATGATCTTTTGATAGTATCTCCAGATTTTGCTACGCACTTAGAGTTGTTGGCACGGGTAGCCGATAGTCTGAAAGAAGCAGGGTTGACCATCAATGTGTCAAAATCTAAATTCTGCTTTAAGGAGTTACGATATCTAGGTTACATTGTAGGTGGGGGTAAACTAAGACCTGATCCGGCTAAGGTTGAAACGATTACTCGTTTTGCCTACCCTAAAACAGCTAAGCAGGTTAGGAGCTTCATGGGGGCAACAGGCTGGTATAGAAAATTTATACCAGACTATGCCACCATTGCAGCTCCAATCTTTGAAACGCTAAAGAAGGGGAAGCAATTCAAGTTTTCGGATGAAGCTAAAGCCGCGTTTGATCGCCTCAAGACGGCTCTGATTTCGAGTCCGCTTCTTAACCATCCGGACTTCTCCAGACACTTTTATGTACAGTGTGATGCGTCAGATGTGGGAGTTGGGGCAGTTCTTTTTCAGAAAGATGATTCTGAAGAAGAGCACCCAATCGCCTACTTCTCGCACAAATTAACGCCGGCACAGAAAAACTATTCTGTGACTGAACGTGAGTGTCTGGCAGTGGTTCTGGCGATTAAGAAGTTTAGGCCCTATATAGAACTTATGCCTTTTTCCGTGATAACCGATCACAGTAGCCTTAAGTGGCTTATGTCACATAAGGATCTCAGTGGTCGTTTAGCTCGGTGGAGCCTACATCTCCAATCATATGATTTCACAATAGAGCATAGGCAGGGGAAACAAAATGTAGTACCCGATACCCTATCGCGCTACGAAATGGATGAAGTCTCGGCAGATGTAGAAGGGCTGGTCGATTTAACCTCAAATGCTTTTAAGTCCAGTGACTATTTAGAACTTGTTTCTACTATAGAGGCAAATTCTGAGCAGTTGCCTGATTTAAAAGTAGTTGATGGTTTCGCTTATAAACGAGTTCGGCCTTATGATGGTTTAGTCTTGAATGAGGATTTCTCATGGAAACTATGGGTTCCTCATGAATTGACTAAATCTATCATCGACAAGTCGCACAATTCACCTCAAGCTTCTCACGGAGGCGTTGGGAAGACTCTCCGCAGGGTCAGGGAGTACTTCTATTGGCCAAACCAAAACACACAGATTCGCGATTTCATTACAAATTGTCAAATTTGCAAGGAAACGAAGCCGACAAATAAAACGCTACGTCCGCCTATGGGAGCAGAATCAATCAGTGAGCGTCCATTTCAAAAAATCTTTATCGACTTTCTTGGTCCGTATCCCCGCTCAAAGAACGGTAATTCTTTCATTTTTATAGTTTTAGACCATTTAACTAAATTTGTATTACTTAAAGCGCTACCGAAGGCTAATACCAGAAGCGTTGTAAAATTTTTAATAGGCGAGGGTTTCCATAAATTTGGAACCCCCGAAACCATTGTCTCTGATAACGGCAAGCAATTTATCAGCAAGGAATTCGCTGATTTAGTCAAAAACTTTGGTGTGAAGCATGTTCGTACGGCCATACATTCGCCGCAGGCCAACGCGTAAACCAATCAATATTGGCTGCGGTAAGCTCATATCTACAGGATGACCAGTCGGAGTGGGACAAACATCTGTCCGAAATAGAATTTTCACTTAGGTCATCAGTGCAGACGTCAATTGGGGTTACGCTTTATTTTGCCTTGTTCGGTATGAATATGTTTGGTCATGGTAGTATGTATGGGTTAGCCAGGAAGCTAAAAAGTTTAAATGACCCGGGATTAAACATTTTTCCAAAGTCCGCTAAAATGTCCCTTATAAGGCAGAAAAT
Source organism: Phasia obesa (assembly GCA_949628195.1). Taxonomy (NCBI): domain Eukaryota; kingdom Metazoa; phylum Arthropoda; class Insecta; order Diptera; family Tachinidae; genus Phasia; species Phasia obesa. Next base: position 84,219,641 of record OX451217.1, on the reverse strand, counting down.
GAGGGAGTCGTTACACAGAGCGTACCTACGTAATGAAAAATCGTATAACACCCGCTGCCGGATTGTTAAATTTGTCCCGGGACAAGAAGTTTACCGAAAGAATTTCCAGCAAAGCGACTTTAAAAATGGTTTTAATGCTAAGCTCGCGCGCAAGTTTCTAAAATGTAGAATTGTAAAGCCGGTAGGGAACAGCTTGTACGAGGTCGAAGACCTGAAGGGAAAATCGCTAGGTATCTTTCACGGAAAGGACCTTAAACAATAATTTTCTAAGGCGACCGAAAATACGCGTGTACCCGAATTTTGAAAGAAAGAAAAAATCTCAGTAATACAATATAATATTCTAGATTTGGTTTTGTAAAAATAGGTCCCAATTTTTAATTAAATATAAATTACTTAGCTAAGTTTTTATTATAATTCCATAACTTATATCGATTTCTATGCAGGTTAAAACGTGGAACTATTGGCCAGTAGAAACTCTTTATATAATTATTTTTCTTTTATTTTGCCAACTCAAGCAGGCGTTTCTGTTCTAATTTAGATACGTTTGTAACTGTTACGACTCCATAAGTGCAACCCCATGGTCACTCTGGGGAACTATGCCATAAAGAGCTAAGGGTTGTTAGTCATTTGGAGAAGAACTTGTCTGAGCCCGGCTTACAGCGAGTTGAAGCACAAATAAAGGTACTTATTGTCTAAAAACCTGAGGTCTACTGACAATGGTAAAAGTTTTTCTTACATAGATTGACCGAAGGATATGGGAGCGAACTCAGCTAAGCAATATAACTGCTCTACTTGTCCCTAACATACATAAAATTAAACAAAATGTTTAAACTTACCTTAAAACTATTATGCTGTTGATTCGTTTGATTGATGTAGTTGCTGCATGTCATGTGTAGTGGCTGGGGTTATGTATATATATATCTGTAAGAAAGGAAAAAGTTCAGTATAAATAATTCGTAGAATAGAATAATAGGAATAGTTTTTGGTGGTCCACTCACTCAGTTGAATTCGTAGTTGGTGGTCCCCTGTAGGTTAATTTGGTCCTTAATCGATATTGTAAAACCTGTAGTAAATATAAAAAAAAGCCTTATGAAAATAGAGATAAGAAATTGAAATAAACTAATAGAAACTAATAATAAAATTAAATAAAATGAAATATAAAAATTAAATAAACTATAAAAAAAATATAAATAAATAAAATATTACAAAAAATAAAATAAAAATATTAAATAAAATAAAAATATAAAATAAAAAAAGTCTATATAAAAGAAAAAAATATATATAAAATAAAATAAATAAAAAATGAATAAAATATAAGAATAATAAATAAAAAAAAAATTAATAAATAATGAATAAATTATAAAAAAAAAAATGTGATTATAAGCTATTAAAATATAAAGAATAAATATACTGAAATTTAAGAAGAAAAACGTTTATAGATAAATAGTAAAAGTTTGAAATACACAAAAAAAAATAAAATTAAACAAATAAAATCAGAATAATAATAGTAATAGAAATAAAAATAATGATACTAATAATAATAATTAAATAAGAAAAGATGATTATATAAAACGAACTGAATGAAATAAGATAAAAATTGAATAAACAAAAAGAAACCATCAACTATAAATATAAGAACAAATAAATAGAATATAAAAATAAATAAGAAAAATAATAATAAATAAAATATTTAATGAAATATAAAAGAAATAAAACAAAATAGTAAATAAATACAGTATAAAAGAAATAAATAAAATAAAAAAAAAAAATAAGGATAAATAAAAAAATATAACAGAAATAAATAAATTACTTTAATAAAATATAAGTATACAAAAAATGGATAAAATATAATAATAAAGATTGAATAAACTATAAAAAAATATATAATTACAAGCTATTAAATATAAATATAATGAAAATATGAATAAAAAAAAATGATATGGAATTTTAAAAGCAAAAATAAAAAGTTGATGTTGCATGTTGTATATTTGGCCGAACACTTGTGAAATTCACTGTAATTTCTAATACAGTGTTTATAGCAAATTGTAATTTTTTTCTTGCCTCGACACCTTTTCTCCTTGAATTTGTATGTTGATTTTAACGGCGACGTAACGTTGCGTTACGTTCCAATATTAACTCCAATTAACTCACTTTAACTTTTTATGTTGCACCACTCTTTTACTTATCTTGTTATCCGAATGACTTTGTGATCCAATAGTCCATGGTTCATTAAGGGATGAAATCTTCTGTAAAACAAATAAAATTTATATAATAAACACAAATTTACAATTATTATTTTCAAAAATTTGCTTACCTGTTTTTATGTGTTGCGATGAAAAGAGGAAGTGGCCATTTATTTTCTGGCCAGGCGTAGCCATCATGATAGCCTGTAGTAAATAAAATGTTATTTTGATAAGTTGGTAATATTTTAATACACTTACCAATACCTTCGTCCAAAAAAAATGGCGTAAAGATCTTCACGGTAGTCGCCTGCCGTCGCGTCGCCTGCATAAAAAAAAAATAAAAGCATTTTGTTTTTTTATGTTTTTGCACTCATTTACCTTTTAAATGATGTTTATAGCAGGCTGAAATGAAAAAAAAAGGTTAAAAGTTATTATAAATAACATGTAATATAAATATAAAGAATATTTAATCGGCAAACAATATTTAATTTAATACTCACTCGTGGTGAACGCAAATACAGCTTCTTTTGTTCTTGTGTATGTGTGTATGCAAGCGTAGTATTTTCCTTTTCTTTTGCTTCTTCACAGTCATTCATATTTGGTACTTAACGAAAGTGAGTGGCCAGATCATATTTTTTTTGTTTACAGCAACAGCGTTACCGCAACATTTTTTATTTTTGGCGTTTTTTTTAGTATTGAAAATCAAATATATATAAATTTTGTTAATTTTCCCTCCCATCCTGGATCCACTGATGGATCCAAGGAATGGTTGGGTTTGTCGTGTGCACCCTGTGCATTTGTAATTTTTGAGGGTAAGGCAGTTTGGTCAGCTGTTAGTTGAAAAGAAAGACGGCTATAGTATACAAATGTAAACAAAAACAAATGTTTTAGGTTCAAGGAATACTAATTGCTGAAAATAAGTTAGCGGTCCAAGTTTTTTTTAATTTAAACACTTTGGTGGCGTGACCAAGGCTTCCTACGAGGCATTGAACAAAATGTCGCCCTCTTTTTCGTTTTGCAATTTGGAGGATAAGGTGTGAAAGTGGCCGTCGAGTTTCATAAAAAGGTTAAAAAAAAAGAAACCTAAGAAAATAAAAACGTTTAAAAAAATAGGGTGTTTTCATTTTCAAGTAAAATTTATTTGCTATTTTATTAATTAAAAAAAAAATTACAATTAAACTGTGTAATTTTAAAGGCAAAAATATGTTCGAATGTACATAATTGTGAACTTAATTACAAAGTGAAAACCATACTCAAAAATAACATATACTCAAATTAAAGAAAACCATTTTAAAAACAATAATTAAAGAATCTAAAGAAGGTTCATGAAATTTAACCTAGCCACACTTGCGCTGTCACACCCAACGAGGGACATTTTCATCCACACCAAAATCTTGTTTTGTCACCAGGTATCTTGCCATTGACCTTGGACAGCTCCACTGACGACCTAAGGACAATTTACAAACAGTAAATATAATTAAATACATATATATTAATCTTTATAAAAGTGAATAAATTAGGGAATACATTACGTGTAAAAAAAAACCATTCCTCTGGGTAATTCGGCCCAAGTGCGCGCTTTAGGGTTGAGCTCAGGCCTGTATATTCGTCTCCGCGGTAGGGATTATTAGCCCGGTAAAAGTGTCTTCCTTAAACTAAAAAAAAAAGGCAATAAAGTGAAATATATATTGTAAAAACCAGAGATTTTTTGTGTACTTACCGAATACCGAACGTAGACAAATGACGGACGGACGGGCAATCTCGTAAAGCCACCCGGAAGCAGTACCTACCAGAAGTGTACCTGAAAATAAAGAAGAAAGAAAACCTGAAACGAGAAAACTGAAAAGTAGAAAAATAGAAATTAATTATTTGAATTTTTTGTAAAACAATGAAAATTTAAAATCTTTTTTATTTAATCGCAATTTCATAAATACCAGAAATTAATTATTTGATTTTTTTGTAAAATAATGAAAATTTAAGATTTTTTTTTATTTCATAAATACCTTTTTATATAAAAAAAATTGTTTTCTAATTTTTTTAATTTATTGTTAATAATCAATTTTATTAATTTTTTAATTTAATACATTTCCTTTTTGCTACATGCATTGTATTTTTTTTGTAATCCTTTTTTGAGTACCTTTTTTTTATTGATGTAAATTTAACTTTCAATAAAACCACAAATCTAATATGTTTAATATTATAAAATAGAAATTTCTTCAGATTTTTCATTTAAAATGAAAGTGTAAACCTTTTTCCATGCGGTAAGTAGGGTAGCTGAGTTGCAGAGGGTTTTACAGGGGCATCTACATAAACTCAAGGATGACATGGTGAGATTTTAATTATCTCTAGTGGGAGGGATTATTCCTGGCACAACACCAGCCAGGATGTGATTAATGTGTGTGCATGCAGGGAGACGATTCAGGCTTGCTTCGGGCTCCATTAATTTTCATTTTGTTTAAGTCTGACATGATTTTTTTTTGTGTGGCAAACCAGGTCAAAAGTTGGCAAGAACCAGCCCAAGACGGCGAGCACTAGCCGGTGCTAAACGCGAGCATGTCAGCATCGCCAACAATTTGGCCATTTTAATGTTTTCTTTTACATCTGCCGCTACAATTTAAAAGTTTTTAAATTTATTTTTTACATAAGAACAACATTTCCATATTAATATATTTAGTTTGATCAATTATTTTTATTACTGCAACACTGTTAGCAGCAAACTAAAAATCAATCAAAAGTACTATTATATTCAAACAAAAAAGTTTTTGAAAATCAATAAACATTTAAAAAAACATTTAAAATATTGGAAATATTTTGGTAATAATTTTTTCTGTGAAGGTTTCTTACTCGTATTTACATATGCAAGATAAGACAAAATATAAATAGGTAAAATTTTCAAAAATTCACCAAAAAATGGCGCAAAACGCGCAATGTTTTTTTTTACAGTATAAAAGTAGAGATCGTAAATTTTATAGTGATATATAACATTTTTAGGATCGCGATGGAGATCACTCTTAAAAAGCTTTTCACTTTTTTTTTGACAACAAATTTCACAAAAAATAGAAATTTTTTATCATTAAAAATTAAAAAATAAAGCCTTTCACAGAAAAAAATCAATACAAAATTGTTATTCGTTTAGCCACCAAAAAATATATTGCAAACCTCTCAAAATCGTTTAAAGTTAATAAAAACGTATGCGATTTACTCAACTTTCCTGATTTTAACAGTGTCCCAATACGACAAATCTCAAGCAAAAACCTTGAAAGTTTACTATACGATGCTGTCTGTAGAGCTGAGTACTTAAATTTTTACATTTCTCAAAATTAGTTTTAGGCCTAATGTCCGACTAGATTGGCAAAATACCTCTCTGTGCGTCGTGGGCGTCCTAATAATATTTTGCACGATTATGCTTTGAAAGTATTCCACACGAAATGTAAGATCCTTACTTTTATAGTGCTTCAGCTATGTATTTACTTTATGTAAAGGTGCCCATCCCTATATAAAATTCTAAAATTAAAAAAAAAAATCTAAAAATTATTGTAAAGCTCTGTAAAAGGTGTTTATATTTTAATAACGTTGTAATTCCACAAAGTAAAAATACAAATCAAATACAAATTTTATACAATTGGGGCCTAATGTTGCGCAATAGTATTTAAAATATCAAACTTTCAAAAATAAACAGTGCGCAACAGTGTTTAAAATATCCCAGTTTTAAACCGAAAATTTCGGTACCTTTAAACCGGAAATTGCGTACTGTCATTGCTTTTTCTCTACTTTCTCTTGGAAATGAGATATTTTTTAGAAAAATAGTATCCTATATAGGAATCGGGATGCTAAGGTACCTCCTCACTAAATTTTGTTGAAATTCATCCAGTAGTTTTTACGTGATATGAACGCAAAGGCAGACAGACGCACAATGGTTCCTGCTGGTGTAAGAGCGTAGATAAATTCGAAATTTGAAGTGTTTGAGACGTATTTTTTTTGTTTTTTTTTAATAAAAATATGTCCAAATTGACATATTTTACCTCGTTTATCAATAGATTTTATTTTTTTGGGAAATATCTTTGCATAAAGTAGCTATATATGTATGTGTAATCAAAAAAGTTGATTTATAACACCTGAAAGTTTAAAGACCTATAATACTTACATATTATACATTTTTAAAAAGGTGATTTTATTGCAAATAAAACAGTGTTAAGTTTTTATCAAAGTTGTTTAAAAAAAAATTTCAACCAATTATTCGATCCATCTTAAAATCTAAAGAAATACGATATTAAGATCGAACTACAATTTTGCCTCCACTCCCCTCCACTAAGATAATAGTACAGGTATATAGCGATATGTTTCACTTATCCGTCCTAAAAATGTTAGCTGCTAATACCTGCTAACCTGCAAAATATTTACAAAATACTTTAAGAACTATATTTTGGAATATGCATTTTTTCAGTTTTTTGTGTACTTTGGTACATTTGTTAGGTAAGATTTTATATATACACATGTACACGTATATATTTTTGAGACTCTTAGCGGTTATTTAAAAAAGAAAAAATTAAAAAAAAATTATTTTATTACTTTTTAAATAAAAAAATAAATCTTAAAAAATAACTTAATGTGAATATTATACGCTGGTTTAAATATTACATCATTTTCTCTAAAAATTGCTGTTTTATAGTATTAACACCACAGGCTCTTTTTAAATACCGATTAAAAAACTGTCATTGACACTTTCATTTATAGAACTAGAAAATATTCTTTTGACTTTCTTATGAACATGCCCTATTTTAAACCAGATTTGATTACATGTAAAAAAGGATAATAATTATGGTTTTAAAAAATCTGTTTTACAAAAAGAATTTTCCGGATTGTCCAAAAAACAGGTAAAATAGTACTCACAAATAGCATTGCTATAAAAAATGAGCAAAACATTTTCAATTGCATATTGAAGGGAAAAACAAAATTTTAAAAAACAGTAACATTTTGTAAATATAAATGGTACTATATGTCCTCTTCGATACTCAAACTCCTAAACTCGTTATTCATGGAAAGGAGATTATAGAACATTTTGGGATGATTCTCATTGGCGTTCTTTCAGAGGATGCACAGGTATTAAGAAATAAATGCTACAAGGAAACACGACGATTTCACTCTAGAAAATGCTCGAGATATGCAATGAGGATATTTTTAATTATCTATCGTACTCTTCAGATCCTTATATATCATCCTTAGGAATAAATATAGCAAATATGTCAAAACACTGGATGACGATGCTATAAAGCTCTTAGAAAATTCTTAATATTTGCATAGTGTTCAAGGCGAATGCGAAGATTAAAATGTTGAAATAAAAATTGTTGAACAAACAAAATTGTTGTAATATAATGTAAATAAGTTTATGAATCTGTTATAGTATAGATCGCAGGTATACTGGAGTGGCCTACACTCAACTTTACCATACCAAATGGAAACATATATTTTTATGAATATATTACTTAAAGAATAAAAGTTCAAAGTATATTCGAACTACCTCTTGCCCCTTCCCGATTATTCCCAAAATTTATACAGCTCTTAATCTCCATAACTCACAAAATTTTGGGGTAAGGAAACTAGCCCTTGCTCCCACCCGATTATGCCCAAAAACTATACAGCTCTTCATCTCCACATACCAAAGGCACATTTGATATGTCCTGTACAAACTCCACAAAAATAGTTTCATAGACGTAGGCCCTTCTGTTGACATCATAAGTTTAGCTCTTATAGAAGCTGATATAGGATTGGAAAACGAAATGTTGTGATTTTTCTTTTTCTGAATTTTTTAATATTTCTATTTACATACTTTGCTGTTAAATTATTTTAATTAATATGTTTTATTTTATATGGATTTTATTTGAACTATTTTTTAGCGAATAAATTAATTATTTAGGCTTAAGTTCTTAATTATAAAGAGATAAAGAAATAAATCAGTCAAGTACGAGTTAGTCTCACACACGGAGGGTTCCGTACTATGTTTAGTACGCCTTTAAAAACTCAAGTTGTTAATTTTTTCATGTCTTATGGGGCACCCTTTTCTTTTTAAAATCAAAGTCATATTCGCAAAAATTGCATCTCTATTGGAACACCCTTTAAATTTTAGAAATTGTTGTTATAACGGCCATGGTAATACACTTTCTATAAAAATATCAGGCCTACCTATTGCGGTTCAAGAAATAAGGTATTTGAAATAATATATGCAAAAAACATGTCACTAATGGATCACCCTTTAGTAATTAGTAATTGTTATAGTGGCCGAAGTACAACATCTACTGTAAACAATTCAGAGTCTACCTATTACGGTTCAAAAAATAAGGCTATTTAATTAAAAATCATGTCTCTGTCGGCACACCCTTTAATTTTCATTATTTGTGATAGTTTCCATAGTAATAAACCTCCTGTAAAAACTTCAAGAGGCTACTTATTATCGTTCAAAACTTAGGCCATATACACGCAAAGCACGTCACTCTCGGAAAACCCTTTAATTTTGAGGTTTAATTTAATAGAAAACGAACATAGAGTTAATTACTGTCTGCAAATTTTAAGTGGTTGCCTCCTATAGCTCAAGAAATAAAGACAAATAACACCTCACTTTCGGATCACCCTATAAGTTTTAGTATTTATTGCTATAGTGGCCACAGTTATACACCTTCTGTGAAAATTTCAAGAGTCTACCTATTATGGTTCAAAACTTAGGCCTTATACATGCAAATCACACCACTATCGGAACACCCTTTAATTTTTAGGTTTATTTTTATACCCTTCACCACAGGTGGAAAGGGTATATCTAAGTTTGTCATTCCGTGTGTAATTTCTACAATATTCATTTCCGACCCCATAAAGTATATATATTCTGGATCCTTATACATAGAGAAGTTGATTAAGCGATGTCCGTCTGTCTGTCCATCCTTCCGTCTGTCCGTGTTAGTGTTGTAATTTCATTTTCTAAGGCACCAGAAGAGATACAAAAAATTTAAGCACACCAATCTGTCAGGCATAGTTTCGAAAATTGTAATTCAGAAACATCGGATCATTCCTTTGGAGGCTGTGAGCCAAAAACCACGCCCACCTATATTTTTTCACGTTTTTTTTATTTTTTTCGGCTTTTGCCTTTTTGTCAAATAAATATTAGACTGCGACAGGTAGATCGCAAGGAGTGCATACAGATCTCGGGGTATCAATAACCCCCTGCGAGGGACGATATTGGTTTGTTTTTAGATTGGTAGGGTTATTTTGCTTTGATTTTTATTAGAGACCTTAATAGAAAGCACTACACATAGAGGTAGCCAATGGACCCACAGGGTACCCACTGATAAATAGAAGCAGTTAAAAGGTCCCCCATGTGTCAATATGAGGAAAATTTTTTTTGTAAGGATTTATTTTTGCTTTAGTCTGACCATTCTAACTCAATAAAGATTGCAGAAAGGTCCTAAATATAACAAAAAATTTCAATAAAATTTTTAAAAAATTATTTTTACAAAAAATTTTTACACACAATTTTCGAAAAATTAAAACAAAAATTTCAATATTTCTTTGAAAATGAAAATCATGACTGTAACATAACATATATTTAATATTAAGAATATACATATGTATGTATGTGTGTATATAGAGTAACATATTTTTTTAAATGCGTTTGATTTTTAAATAGATGATATCTCTGTTTTAAAACCTAGGTGCATTAAACACATAGACATCATCAGAATACCGACTACAAACTCTCAAAAATACAATACACACGTTTATAAGTAAACGATTATTTTGAAGCCAGCAAAGCTACATGTTTACAGGACCACCGTTGTGGCTGTCGTCAACTTAGGCTAATTTCTATTTTATTCAACAAAAGAAAATGTCACAAAATAGTAAATTACAAATTCATTACAAACAAAAAGTTTTGCAGGAAATATTTATAAGTTTTTGAAAAAGTTATTTAATTTTATAAAAGAAAAATAAGTATTTCTACAACAATGTCAGAGTTTACGATGTAACTGTCGGCTTCAATATCATTAAGTAGCTGACAAAACGGCGACAATTGTAGCAAACGGAATTTGTTTTCATTTGTCTTCTAGTTTTTTAACTCATGAATAATGATTTTTTCTCATACGAATTTATTTAAGTAAAGAGTCAACAATATGGATAATGCTGTACATATCTGTATAAATAAAATCACCGTGGTGAAGGGTATAGAAGATTTGGCACGGCCGAATATAGAACTTTTACTTGTTTTATACTTGTTTAAATACCGAACTAAGTTTTAATTACTGTTTTTAAATCTTGAGTCTATGCCTCCTACAGTTCACGAAATAGGCACATATTCGTGAATAACACCTCTCTATCGCAACACCCTATAAGTTTTAGTATTTGTTGCTATAGCAGCAACAGCTATACATCATCTGCGAAAATTTCAAGAGTCTACCTAGTAGGGTTCCAGAGATAAAAGGCGCTGACAGACGGATAGACGGACAGACATTGTAGTGAAAACAATAGGGTTACGTTTTTACACTTTGTGTACGGAACCCTAAAAACTAGACAGCAGAGTGGAATGCATTTTCTAGACAGCTACGTCCGTTATCAGCACTCTTCGTATCTATCTACAAGGTAGTTTCAATTGTTATTAATTTTCTATTTAAACAAACTTATCAAAGAAATAGGATATGAGAAATTTTAATTTGTATATTATATTTCATATAATATACAAATATATCATATACAGATATATACCATTTTCAAATAAAAGAAAATATATAAAGAGAATAAAAATAAAGAAAAATGTTTGCTTGGTAGTATAATATAAAACAAAATAGTGTTTAAAAGTGTAAAACAATTTCAAAAAGCTCTGTCTCCTATGAAATTCATAGCTAAAAAACTGTAAGGGATAGGTTTTTTAAATATACATATTTGGATTCATGGAGTCATGGACTCACAAATAAAAAAGTTTTAATAAAATTTGGAATGGTAATATTGAAACCAATTTTTTTGTTCGATTTGACATGTAATGAGTTTTAGTTACCTGAAGTCTTTAAAAAGTTTTCCTTTACTGGGTTAATAACGATTTAAATAATTATGAAGTTTTTAAATATTTTAAAGTTATATTTCAATTTAACTTTGTATGTTTATGTTAGTTTTTCTTTTTTAATTTAATTTATATATTTAGTTGCCTGTATTTTTCAACAATTGACCTGCTCTCATGTTTTTACAATTAAAAGAGATCAATACATATTTTCACTACACATTCAAAATATTTTCAATTATATGTAAGTACATAACACACATGTATATACATATGTAGGTAAGAACATACATTCTATAACCATTTTCAATAAAACATTTACTATTGCTTTAAAATATCTTCTTTGCTCATGATATAAAAGAACCATTTTTTTATTTTTTTTTTTTTTGCATGTTCGTTTCACACTTCGCACAAACGAAAGAAACCATACTCAATATTTAATTTATGGTGAAGAAAAAATAAGCTTCGTGAATACTTTATGAAGAATGATGGTGATTAATTTTTGGAACAAAATTTTATTTCTTTCATGGGCGGTGAAAAAGAAAGAAGCTGAACAAAAATTACTTCATGGACAAAGGATGTGAGAGTTTGAAAAGCAAACATTCACGAAGATGAAAAATATGTATGTGAAAGTTATTTGAGTGCAGTGAAAAAACAAAGCAAAAGACACTTTCATTCTTAAAAAATGATAAGAGAGTGAACAAAAATGTACTATTAATGATGAATAAATATGTACCCTGGTTTTAGGTAGAGTGTGCAGAGAGCCACAGATAAAAACACACACACATGTAAAGTAAATATGTATATCCGAAAATGGAATGTGCAAAAATCTGATCAGAATATCTACTGAGTATTGTAATCTGAATAAAAATCTTAGCTTAAACTCTTTTGTCATAAGCAAAACTTTTTTTAATTTTTGAAAATTTAAATTTTTTTTATATAAACGAAAGTGACTAAACATTTTAATATTATGAGTGAGCTTAATGCTCAAAACTCATCCGAAATATTAAATGTGATTACAAAGTTAAAAATGTAAAAAATAAAAGAAAAAGAATAAACAACTTTATGGAATTGTGTAGCTCTAAACAGCAAAAGCAAAATTATTATGCACTGCTTGATCTTGATACAGAGTGTGATAAAGAACAATTACAGAAGATTGAAAAACATGTGATGCTATGAATGAGTTGAACAATGCAAATAAAAAGATCTTATCAAATCAATCGATCAGGAACACAGTGATTAATAGATAAATTTTTGAACAAAAAATCCCTCCATTAAACATATTAGACATTGAAACTAAACATTTAAAAAAAAAAATAATCCGTATTTATGAAAAATGATTTTATTAAAGTAAGATCTTATTTAGAAAAGACTAAAGCTAACACAAAAACCTATTTATTAAAAGGCTTAGATGCTAATCAATCTTCAGATACAATAATAAATGAGCTGATCCAATTTTAACCCAATGCCGTACAGTGCTGCAAATTGTTATCTTCCTACTAAATGTGTGAAATGCAGTAGGAATCATGAAAAAGGATAATGACCTATTAATATGATTGACGCGAATGAAAAAGAAAAGTTGTACTGTGTAGTGTATCATATAAAGGTTGTGAAACGTGAAAAATATAAAGAACTACAACTAGGAAAAAATTATTGGTAGGAATAACAAACATTTAATAATAAGTCATTATTTATATTATCGGTATATTGTCCTGCAGGAAATAACGATGCTAATATTAACTAGAAATAAATACACTTTCCGGAACTCTATATCTTTAAAATATGAATAACTTTTACATTTTAGCGGGCGATTTAAACTGTAAACATACAGATTGGGGAAATCTCACAAATAACTTGAAAGGTAACAAATTGAGAGAATGGATAATGAATATTTTTTAGATGTAAACTTTATGCTTCCAATTTCCCATTTTATTCTCGTTCAGGGTCTTACCTTGACATATAGGTGCTTCATTGAATAAAGAACAAATGTTTTCACTTCTTACTTAACCAAGAGTATATATGTAAGTACAAATACAAAAGAACCAATTAGATGAAACTAGAAAAATAAATTGGAAAATCTTATGGAAATATCCAACGAACGAAATCTTTCAAACAATGAAATTGATTTTCACTACTATTATCGAAGCCACAAAAGACTCTACACCTAAAGCCAATTTTTATTCTAGAATTGAGAATTACCTTTTAAGAAAGCCGCACCAAGAGAAGATTCAATTTTTTACAGTTATTATTAAAAGACACAATAGATTAGAAAATACATTAATTGAAACTACATTAAACTTACTAAAACTTAATTTAAAATTAGTTAAGAAAATAATTAACGATAATATTTCAGAAGCTCTAAGCAAATTTATAAGAATAAAGCTAACTAGTTTAGACACTAGGGACTCAGGAGATATGTTCGAAGAAATAAAAAAAACTTCAAGAAATTTAAAACATTGGATCTCCGAAACGTAAAAATTCATGAAAATTTTACAATTTTAATTTACATATAAAGCAGGGATAGAAAAAGATAGTTCTAATAAATTTATAGTAAGTGATTAAGAACAAATACTTAACACTATTTGTTACTTTTTCGAAAATATTCATTCTGCTAAACAAATTAACAGATATAATGATTTACACTTACAAATTGATAATAATGTTTCCTATTTTTTGTAAACAAAGCTGGATTTCCAGTCCCAACAAACAACTATTTAGTCTTGAAAAAAACTCTCATAATCAAGTGAATTACAGGCTGGGAACTATTTTATTATCAGAGATAGTTTGGTCTACATTTTTGCAAACTTAAAATGCAAACTCTCTTTAGGCATAGAAATATACTGATTATTGTGTTGAAAATAAATCTAAAAAAATAATTTTTTTACTACTGTAAAATATTTAACAATATGTTGAATAACTCGTATTTGCCTAATGATTGGAAAATGGCAAAAGTAGTTGTTATATTACCCAAAGGAAACAAAGATGTTTGTTATCCTGCTAATTTAAGAGCAATAAGTTTACTTCGAAATATTAGTAAAATGTTTGAAATTTGTGTTAATAACAATATTAATAACTTTTGCAACGAAAAAAATCTGACTATGTGCAAAAGTGAAACAACATGCTTGAGCTTTTTTTATTTTTGTTTATGTGTTAGTTTCGATCATCAATTTCTTGGAGAGTTTATTTCTGTTAGTAGAATGTCAAAGATGTTTTTTTGTTTAAGTTGTTGCCTTACTGCTTACACCTGGTTTAAATTCGCCTTGACTTAGAGTTTGTATTTACTTAAAATTTTAAATATTTTCGTAACATATCTTAGGGGTGTAATTAAGTAGAGAGTTGAAGCGAAATAAATGATGTAAGCGAAAATTTAATAAAATATTAACCCTTTAACTGTTTATATCGAGTATACTTGTAATGAAGAAAATAAAAATTGCATTTATATTATAAATCAGTGAAACAAAAATAATAATTTTTTCTTCAATCAAGGCAAATAAAGAGCTTTTAAAAAATATAAACTTAAATTAAATTTATTTAATGTGATGTTTGCATTGGCCAATAGTTTATCTTTTCACATTGATAAACTATTGGCCAATGCAAACATCTCTTTATTGTTTTAAAATTTAGCTAATTGGCCTACAGTTTTCAATGTAATTAAAACAATTTAATTACAATTTTACTCAACGTTTCGTCGATTGTTTATCGACTTTCTCAAGGGCTGTGTTTATAATTTTTATTTCAGTAAATTTTCGAATAAAAAAACTTTGTTTTTATTACAATTAGAAAGAGAAAAATTATTGCAGTATTACTTACAAATAAATGTTGTTAAGTTACATTAAATTACAATTAATTTGAATTTGACAAACATTTAAACAAATAAACGACTTTTAACAATAAACACATCTTAACTAATAGCAACTCTATAACTTGCATTAATGTTATCAGTGTCCTCTTTCAAATTCATGGTATTTATTATGTTCTTTCTCCACTTTCTCCTTATCTAGTATTTTAACTAGTGTTGGTATTTGTGGTACAATTGTACCAAATTTGGTACAATCGACACATCAGTGTTACATTGGTACACTTCATGCTTTTTTGGTACAATTTCTTATAAAATTTATTCATTGAATTTTTTTATTTAATCAATATTTTTTTACTTTTTCTTACAATAAAAAAAATTTATAATTTTTCCAACCCAGTCTAGAACTAACTAATTATTTAAAAAGTTGTGTATGCAATATGAAATAAAAAATGTGTTATCTAGTACAACTGAATACAAACATATATGTTTAGTTTTTTTATTTTTGTTAAGTTTTATGATTTAATTTTGTTTTTTTTTTAACCTTTAACTTTAAGACTGTTTTATTGTTATATTTTTAAAACAAAAATATTATACTTTTTTATGGAAAATTAATTCATTCAAGATTTTAAATAAAAAAAAATTGTAAAACTTATTGCGTTTTTTCTTAAATGGTGCGTTTTTTTTTCCACTTTGGTGCGTTTTGAAATTTCAAAGTTGACAACGCTGAAAGTCAGCTATGTGACCAGTATTTTGTATGTGTTGAATTAATGCAGTTGTCACCTTTCTTTTTAATATGTCCATTTTATGTTCAGCTATTCTTGTTAATAGAATTCTTATTGTTGTTCCTATGTATATTAAATTGCACTTAGTTTCCCCATTTCCCTTAAGGGCGGTTTACATTATACTACAAGTAATACGACATGTCAAATTTTTATGTAGAAGAGTACAAGTAGTATCGTCTAAACATAATATGTAATGAAACTGTCCGACATTTAGAGAAAATACGGATGGAAATTTGACAGTCTTACGGCTCTCTTTATGTTTTGAAATTTTTCAAAAACTATTCTACTTCATTAGATCAGGGTTGCGTTTTTCTTATTAATGCTAACTTTTCAAAGGCAAAACTCGTCAAAATAGCAGAAAACCGCTGAATATAGTGCAAAATAGATCCAATTGGCATCACAAATAAGTTTGTAAACAATAAAAAACTTGAAAAGGAACGTGAAACATTTTTAATTTTGTTTTAGTTGTTGGTTTCCAGTTTTTTTATTATGGCAATGGCTAGTACAACACCAAGAACCTTTTCCTTGTTACTTTTTTTAAAATTTGGCATATTTTTTACAAGTATGCGCACTATTTAATTGTTTACACTTTTTTTATTTTAACAACAGCTGTTTCAATTTTACTTCATTTTATTCAACACCAACGGTGTAAACGTAAGAAAAAAACCATACGATTTTTAATCTCTATATTTTCATACGGATTGATTTTCATTTTATTTTCTCTTAGATTTTACGTACGTAAAGTCTTACTGTCTAAACTGCCCTTTACATGGTATTTCATAAACAATATTACTTTGTTCTTGTTTTTGAATAGGCGCCTTAATTTTTGTAAATATTGTATTTGTTGTAAAGTAATTTTATAGGCAAACATATGTTGTTAGTTTTTATTAAATTTCTCATATTTCTGTTGTCTGTTAAGCCAGGAATGTATTTTACACTGTAAAAAATTCGATTATTGTCGTTTTCTATACTGTCATCTGTCTTTTTAGTTATAATTCGTTGCTTGACTGTTTCTATTAACGTTTTTATAAGATTTTTAGGGAAACTGTTGTTATATAGTATTTTATAAATTTTTTGTATGTTTTAATTATAAAATTTGTTATCGCTGATTTTTAAAACCCTCTCTATAAAATTTTGTGCTGTATTTAAAATCTGGTTAATAGTTTGCGTCGCATTGTAATTCATTAACCTGCCAGACGATATCTCCTTACAATACCAATCAAATGTTATGCTGTCTGAAGACCGTATTAATTTTGCATCTAGATATGTGATAGTGTTTTCCTTTTCAATCTCCATGGTGAATTTTAATTTTGGATGATGGCTATTAAATGTTTTTAAGATTGCATCTTTATCGTCGGAGTTTGTCACAGCTAGGATGTTCTCTACATATTTATCTATTTATTTTATTTCTATATTTTTGTTTTTAAGTTTCATAATAGCGTCGTCTAGTAAACTGTCAAGGACTACATCAGCTATAGTTGGGGAAAGAGGGTTACCCATGGGCATGCCAAAAATTTGGTTATAAACTCTATCTTTATAAACGAAATAATTATTGACGTTCAGACAAAACTGTAGAATTTCTAAAAATTTGGATTTTGTGATTATGGTGACCGTCTTGATTATGTCCCATTTTTTCATAATATTTTTGATGGCATTGTGTACTGGAATGTTGGTGAACAAAGAGATTACATCAAATGATACTAATATATCTTTCTTCCCAATTTTTATGCCTTGAATTTTTTAATTCAACTGAATTTTTTATGTTGTATTTTTCCGAAATTAAATGTTTCAAAATTTCTCCAACATATTTAGACAAATGGTTATTTATTTAAATTAATTTGGTTTTATATACTTTTTGTTTTCATTTCTATTATGCAAAAGTTTTATCTTCGTAATGTATATTTTTTTATCAATGAAATAAATTCTGTTTTTTTTAAACGTAAACAATTAAGATTTTGTAATTTTGAAATTTTATTAGTCGAACTATTTATATTACATACAATGAAATTTGTAGTCAAGCTTGAGTTCGTTCTATTCCTCCTAAGAAAGAATAAATTAAATTACAAATTAGGTGATATTATTAAAGAAAATTTGGGAAAATTAAATTTTTTAGACACCAGCAGATCGGAATGCACATTTTTAATTTTTTAGACAGCTACGTCCAATTTTTCTTTAATAATATCACCTAATTTGTAATTTAATTAATTATTTCTTAGAAGGAATAGAACGAACTCAAGCTTAACTACAAATTTCATTGTATGTAATTAAGATTTTCTATAAAAACCAAAAAACAACGCTTGATTTTTTTGTCACAATTTGTAAAATTATACAGCAAAAAAGTTTTATTATGTTATCGTCGAGTATACTCGTCACCGCTGAAAAATAAGTAACCAGGCATAAAACATTTTCAAAACAAAATTAAACAGTTAAAGGGTTAAAATAGGTGTATTGACAAGATTTAAAAAGAGAGTAAATATATTGCAAAAAGCCAGGATTCACTCTCCTACACAATCGTACGATTCAATCACAAAAAAATCTGACAAAATTCTGTCCTAATCAAAAAATTGTTTCAAAAAGGTGTTGTAGATACCACACTATCATAAAAAAAAAAGATTTTGCAACTCTGGTTGCATGGAAAAATACTATTTTATGAATTATCTGAAAAGATTATCAAATCGTATAGACCTGTCAAAAAGTCTGTCAGACACATACATTTCTAATCCACACTATCATACTTTTTTAGCACACATGTTATTTTTAATAGAATTGTCTTAAGAGACATTAATGAAAACTTTAAAGATTATAAAACATTAAAGATTATAAAGGGAAGACCAACTTAAATTTACTGTATATTATATTTCTTAACTTGCAGATATAAAATAGCCAAGCAGTTCCAAAATTAGGACGAATAATTTTAAATTTTTTATTTATTAATTAAATGTACTATGATTTCTCACTAGCACTGTAACATAGTCATTTATCCCTGTTCTGAAAACCGAATCCGAGTAACTATTTCGATTTCAAAACGAATCCACTTGTTTTCTTAAAACAGTTTTTATATTTAGACTTTTTATTCAAAATGTGCTAAATCGATCGATTTACAGAATACCATTCCATAATTTTTCATTCTTAGAAATACATACCTCAATTTCAAAAACAAGCGATTTACGGAACAGGGCTGTTTCTATAAATTTTTAAGTACTAATGTATATACATATTTCCAATATTTGTAAAAATAGTTTTCGTTTAAAGATGTGTATGTATTTATAATGGGTGATTTTTTTGAGGTTAGGATTTTCATGCATTAGTATTTGACAGATCACGTGAGATTTCAGACATGGTGCCAAAGAGAAAGATGCTCAGTATGCTTTGACATTTCATCATGAATAGACTTACTAACGAGCAACGCTTGCAAATCATTGAATTTTATTACCAAAATCAGTGTTCGGTTCGAAATGTTCAAATGTGACAAATTTTGTTCAGCGATGAGGCTCATTTCTGGTTGAATGGCTACGTAAATAAGCAAAATTGCCGCATTTGGAGTGAAGAGCAACCAGAAGCCGTTCAAGAACTGCCCATGCATCCCGAAAAATGCACTGTTTGGTGTGGTTTGTACGCTGGTGGAATCATTGGACCGTATTTTTTCAAAGATGCTGTTGGACGCAACGTTACGGTGAATGGCGATCGCTATCGTTCGATGCTAACAAACTTTTTGTTGCCAAAAATGGAACAACTGAACTTGGTTGACATGTGGTTTCAACAAGATGGCGCTACATGCCACACAGCTCGCGATTCTATGGCCATTTTGAGGGAAAACTTCGGAGAACAATTCATCTCAAGAAATGGACCGGTAAGTTGGCCACCAAGATCATGCGATTTGACGCCTTTAGACTATTTTTTGTGGGGCTACGTCAAGTCTAAAGTCTACAGAAATAAGCCAGCAACTATTCCAGTTTTGGAAGACAACATTTCCGAAGAAATTCGGGCTATTCCGGCCGAAATGCTCGAAAAAGTTGCCCAAAATTGGAATTTCCGAATGGACCACCTAAGACGCAGCCGCGGTCAACATTTAAATGAAATTATCTTCAAAAAGTAAATGTCATGGACCAATCTAACGTTTCAAATAAAGAACCGATGAGATTTTGCAAATTTTATGCGTTTTTTTTTTTTAAAAGTTCTCAAGCTCTTAAAAAATCACTCGTTATTACGACCCATATTTATGAAAAATATTTTTGGTTTATAAAAGGTTTATTTATCAAATTTTATATGAGAATTTATATAAAAAACCTTTTATAAAATACAAATTGTCTTTATGAATTTGGCGCTACATCTATCTGCCTATTATTTACTTTGAAATCTATATTTTTTATTGAAAAAATATTTAAAATTATTATATAAAGCACACATCGTATTGAATTAATTGTTACTAAACACACCTCACACAATAACGAGTTGGATTATAAAATTACAACTCTGCAACAAATAACTCACCATCTTTATTATTTCACCTATAGAGATCATTTTTTTTTTTTTTTGAATTTCAACACAAGTTTTCGCCTGCCTGTCTTCGTTGTCGGATTAAAAAACAAGATTGTGGGAAGTGCAATTAGTTTAGCGGCGTTAAAATTGCTTTAAATAAAAGAAAATAAGAAAAATACTTAAAACAAAAATATAAAACGATAAGTTATAATATTTAATATACTAAAAAAAGAGCGCAGACGTAAACGACGCCTGTTAATTGTTTCAACAGGAGTTTTTGTTCACACCAGTGCACACAAAAGAATATTAAACAAAAATAGTGTTTGACAGATTTTTGTATAAAATATTAGTGAACTTTATTTGTATTTACTTAAGAATCAACAAAATGGGTTGCGCTGTAAGTACCGCGCGAGATAAGGAAGCAATTGAACGTTCCAAAAGTATCGATCGTGCTTTGCGCGAAGAAGGCGAACGTGCTGCATCAGAGGTGAAACTCTTACTTTTGGGTGCGTCTACTTTTTTTTCTTATTTATTTTTAAAGACATCAATTGCTTTTTTTTTTGTAAATTAATACAACTAATGGAGTATTTTGATTAATTTATTAATTGCATAAAACTATTTACATGTGTATTTGTTTAATGTTATTTATTGAACTTTTTATATTGCAAAAATTACTCATCATCAGATTGATTGGTTGTTTATGGAGGGGAATTTCTCAGAATTTCAACAGTGGATTTTTTCTTGCTTTAACTACTTTTCGCTTCATGTTTTTCATGTTTGTTCTTTGCATTTGGTGTTAAATTTGTTTTTGTTTGTGCATATCCGAAGCGTCTGCCATTTGATAACGTCGCTGCACCGGAGGTTGAACTGCTGTTTGTTTTGAAAGAGTTGCCATTGTTTATTATCAACTGTACTTGATATAAAGTTTGATTTGAACTGAGAATTAGTGCCGAATTACTTTATGCAACTTTTGTCTCTGCAATTCTTCATTAGTAGACGAGAGCATGTGCTCTTGAAACTCGTTTTGGGCTTAAATCTAGTTTACGCACACATCATAAAAAAAGTAGCCTATTGTGTGTAAAATTGAATTAAAAAAAAAATGTAAAGTGAAAAAATTGGGGGCGACGCTTAGTTCCAGAGTTACGGACCCCCAAAGTTTTTATGTAAAATATGATATATCTCGACCATTTTATGATGGAATGAAGCAATATGGGTATCGTTGGAATGGTAATTAAAAGTACTATCCAACTAAAGTGAAACTTATAAGAAAAATGGAAAAATTTTAAATAAGTAAAACAAATTATATTTTTTATTTTGCGCCTGGCTATGCAGAAAAGCGAAGCCGGTGTTGGTTATACCATAGAGGAGAAAATCCTTGCGCCCGGCCGAAGGCCGTCTATGCAGAAAGTCTTTAGTTAGTGAAGCCGGTGTTGGTTATACCATAGCGGAGAAAATCCTTGCGCCCGGCCGAAGGCCGGCTATGAAGAAGACCTTTAATTAGCGAAGCCGTTGTTGGTTATACCAAAGAGAAGAAAATCCTTGCGCCCCGCCGAAGGCCGGCTATGCAAAAAATCTTTAGTTAGCGAAGCCTCTGTTGGTTATACCACAGAGGAGAAAATCCTTGCGTCCGGCCGGAGGCCAGCTATGCAGAAAATCTTTAGTTAGCGAAGCCGGTGTTGGTTATACCACAGAGGAGAAAATCCTTTTTTTGCTTAGAATTCAATTTTACACACAATAGGCTATTTTTTTTTAATTTTTATGATGTGTCCGTAAACTAGATTTGTTCCTTCGTTTTGTCCCTTGATTCGTAGCTTTAATTTTGAAGTTTAAAATGTAAACAAGTGTATACATCCATACAAATTGCTGCAAAAAAATTGCACAATATTAAAAAAGAAACGAGAAAGATTACATAATGTAATTTGGCACTTAGAGTCTAAACTCGAAGAAAAATAGTCTTAAATTGATCTTATTTCTCAATAAAAACATTTTTTGTCTTTAATCGAGTGTAGCGAAGCTTCTCCAATTAAAAAAAAGTATATATAGTTATAAAGAATCAAAAAATAATAGGGAGAGAAAAATAAACAAATTGGCGATCGCCCATATTTTCCGAGTTTGGGCCTCTGAACTTTTCACATATAACTGTGATTGTGCACTATATTTTTGAACGTATTAGCAGAGAAAGAAATCGAACGGCTCGTAGCCGGCTTAGAGCCGCCGCCGTCTTATTTTTTAAAATCGAGCCGCCGCCGAATAGAGCGTCTTGTCACGACTAGAAATGTTAGTCGGTTATTTTCTTCTTGGTTTTGTCGTAGTACAATTTATCAATATTTTAATTTATATTTTTGAAAAAGCTGAATAAAAATGTTAAGCTTTTTTTTTTAATTTATTGTTAAGTAAAATTCAACCTATAAAAACATTGGGAACCTTACAAGTTAATAGAACTGTATTTCTTATATAACTTTCATTTATGTATTTGTTTAGACTGGCAGTATTAAAATATTATTTACAACGTTACAATGCTTCACTTGTAACCATTTTATAACTGTTATAAAAATATTTTTGGTTTATAAAACAACTTTTCATACAAGTTTATATTAATTAATAATTTTTAAATATTTTTTTTTTTCTTATTCTAATAACGAACTTGAGCCAGAAAAATTATAATATTGTAAGGCAAATTAATAGTTATTTCATCCTTTATGAAAAATGTATTGGAAAATTTACTTAGTATACTTTATTTTATTTGCGTATAACCTTTAAACAAATTTAACTGCAAATGTTAGAAAATTTTTTGTATTTCTCAACACAACACACATGTACTCCCCTTAATAGGACAACATTATTGGTTGTAGTGGATTTTAGTAGGCTTAAGTCGACTTAAGCTGCCGCTGCCACCGAGTTTTTGCACGACTTGTTTCTCTGCGTATTAGGTCAATATGGGTATGATTTAAAAGCTTTTGAAAATATCTTTCAGGTGGTGCTCAAATTAAATAAAGAAAAAATTAACCCATTAAGAACCGATGACATTTTTATGCAAATTTTTATATAGTACGTAGGAAATATTTAGTAAGCGAAGCTAGTATTGGCAGGAAATCTTTGTCCCCATTGTTTTCTCAATTTGTAAAATGCAGGTATTTATTATGACAACATTTTCAAACTTTAATTGGTTTGTTTTTTAAATGTTAATTGTAAGTTAATAGGAAATAAGCTTATTCTTTATGTATAATATAATTATATATTATATAATATGAATTATATAATTATATAATATGAATTATATAATTATATAATATGAATTATATAATATATAATTATATATTGCCGATTCTTGGTAGGATACTTTGAATCAAATCTAGTTTATGAAAGATACTCTATTCAAAAAAGTACCTAACGTAAATTTGAAAAATACGTACAAAATGTATAGGCCTCCGTGTAAAACATTTAATTTAAAACTTCGATATTGGTATCATTTAAATCTCTTGAAAATATCTTTCAAGAGGTGTTAATAACTATTCACCCCTATCGTGAATAATAAAAAAGTGGTATTTTTTCTCGTGAAATTATTATTCCCCTCGAAGGGAAGAATGCTATCGTGGATCTCCCGTGAACAGCTGTTTAAAATAAACTAAGCTATCGAAGGTATATTTATCTTCTAGGCAGTGTCGTCCGCCCAGCTGATTTGTCAAAAGTTGTACATTTCAAAAGTTGTATGCGTTTAGAAATTTTATAGTGCAGAAGTTGTGGGCCTCTGACCTTTTCATATGAAACTGTGATTGTGTACTACATTTTTGAACAAATTAGGTCAATATGGGATCAATTTAAAACTTTTGTAAATATCTATCAGGTGATGCTATAATTTAAAAAAAAATTAACCCATTAAGAACCGATGACATTTTTTTACGAAAATTTATGCATAGATACAATGAAATTTTATAATCAATCATAGTATGTAGGAAAATTTTAGTAAGCGAGGTCGGTTTTGGTCATACCATAGAGGAGAAGATCCTTGCGTTCAGGAAACCATTAGTAAGCGAAGCCGTTGTTGATCATACCATATAGGAGAAAACCCTTGCTTCCGGCCGAAAGGCGGCTATACAGGAAATCTTTAGTAAGCGAACCCGGTGTTGGTCGTACCATAGAGGAGAAAATCCTTGCGCCCGGCCGAAGGCCGGCTATGCAGGAAACCTTTAGTAAGCGATGTCGGTGTTGGTCATACCATAGAGAAGTCGGTGTTGGTGTTCTATTTGAGAATTTAATTTGTTGTTTTATTTTTGTTTATTCATTAATTTTATCGTTTTTATCACATTTTTTATTACGTATTACTGTACTTAATAGCGTAAACATTTTAAAAATCAAAAAAATGCTTTAGCTCTTACTGGGTTAATTTTTTTTTTACAAAATTTTAGCATAAGCTGATAGATATTTCCAAAAGCTTTAAAATAATACCCATATTGACTTAATTTGATAAAAATGTAGTGTAAAATCATAGTTTCATATGAAAAGTTCAGAGGCCCATAACTCGGAAAATAAGGGCGACTTCCAAATTTTTTATTTTACATTTTTTTTATTATTTTTTAATTCTCTATCACTCTGTATAATTTTTTATTTTGATTGGTCAAGCTTCACTAAACTAGATTTGTTCCAAAATTCTAAAAATTATTGTAAAGCTTTGTAAGAGGTGTTTGCTGGTCATATACATATTCAAAATTTTATAATAATTTTCTCAAATTCAATTTGTACAAAATGTGACAACAGTTTGTTAATATGATATATTATCTTCCTTTTCCACCAGGTTTAATTACCTGAGATGCAATGGTTTGTAAGTATGATCTATGGTCTTCCTTTTCGACTAGGTCTGCTGTGCTGAACCATATAAGCAGTAACCATATTTCGTTAAAAATTCCTAAAATATGTGTAGTACATGCACTAAACTCGACGTATTTATCTTCACACACATAAAAAATGGTAGTAATTTTTAATGCACAGTAGTTTAATACCATTTGATTTTGGAAATAATTCGGTAGCTCATGGAGCACTAATTATATCTTAAAAAAATTACGGGGGCATTTTTAATGGTTCATGAGCTATCGAAAGATTGCCAAAATAAAATGTTTTTAAACCACTATGTAATGTAATCAAGTCCCACAGAAAAAGTATTTTTGAAGTTAAATAAGACAGTTTTCATAAACTTTAAGTTGTGACTGATTATGATTTAGAGCGGGTTTTTAGGTTCGAGCTTAAACTTAAGTTTCTTTTTTAATTAGCTAATCTTATATCATAATTTGATCAAAATATATAATATAATTTGCAGATAGTTTGTTTAAAATTAATAAAAAAAAAATAATTATGACTTGTCAATTTTTACGTTTCCAAAAAAAAATATTTTCCTTTTTGCATATTTTTATGTTTATATTTTGATATATGTATGCATGTGTGTGTTTTTATTTAACGTAAGTTTAAACCACTAACATGGTCGCTTAAACTATCAAATAAAATTAGTTAATTATAATCTTAAAAACTAGAAAAAAGATTAAGGATGACAAAATCTCTAAACTACACCCTAAAAACGCTCTCTTAGTGTGTGATATGCGTTTTATAGCAGACAATTTTCGGTAAATTCAGAATCTTTCAATGCAGTCAGAAAAACATCACACTAAATAGTCTTGACGAAACCATAGTGAAAAAAAAATAAAATCTTTTATAGGTACTTTAGTCAATAAATAAATCCACATAAGAGGAAATTGTTAAAATTATGTAAAAAAATTATTTTGTTTTCCACAACCTCCTGATATCTCTGAAACTACTGATAAATAACGTCTAGTAAATGATGTGTGCAAAATTTTCCAGAATAAAGGTGCTGATCATTGCTAGATTTTTCAATTGTTTATGAAAAATGTTTATTTTTTATTAGAGACCACTTTAGTTCCAGGCTAGCCAACTAGCTAACAATAAAAAATAATAAAATTTACAATACGTACGAAAAAGCTACTCACACTTTATAGTAAAAAACGTAGTAAATATAACAAAGTAATAAACTTAATCCAACTAGTGGAAACCACTAGTACACATGTCAAAAAGCTTTACCATACAATGAAGAAATAATAATTTTATTTTAAAATAAAAACAAATTAAAAACGCGTATATCTGGGACCAACCAACATAAATAATTTAAACTAGATTCCAACGTTCAACGCTCTCAAATGATTAAGGCAGTCGAAAACAACAACAACAAACAAACAGCAACAATTGCCATTTTTAAGTGAAAAATAGACAAAAATGAAAAACAAAAACATTTTGTTTAGTTTATGTTTATATTAAATAGATAAAATTAAAACAATTGTATTGTATCAAATGAACAAAATTTTATGAAAAGCAAAAGCAATTTAAGTAGAGGGAGTCCATTACACACTATTTCCACCGTTTGCTTTTAATGAAACCGAAAAATACGCGCAATGATACCAGCAAACATCCATACACACACGTAGTATTATGCGATCATAACAACCATGGACAACTTTTTGAAAACAGTATTATTATTACACCCTTCACCACAGATGTCATGACTGCGCTCAGCATTATTTTTATAAAAAAATAGTGTACACATAAAGTGGATTTGATAAAATAGCAAAATTCGTTAATAAAAAGAGTATTACAAATTTATAGCTTTTAATATTTCCCTATTGAAGGCATTTTTTATTTTACACATCAGGATTATTCCTCAAAAATGTTTTAAATTTAGATCACTCCATGCAATTTTGGCATTTTGTGATTAAGTGAAATTCTAAAGTTTCCAATCTCATTTAAGATTTTTCGGAACTCCAAACAATCCCCCTACATTTGACTATTTAAAATAATCTAAATTAACTTAAAGGACAGGATGTGTGTGAAGTTAAATATGCCAGTTATATTCGTTTTGACGTAACGACTTACGTAAAACATATTTAAGTGTAAAGTTAAAAACGTATATGACGTAACGTCTTACACACTAAAATATGAATTTTTCAACAATTTAAAAATATTTTTAACAACTTTTTTTTGCAAATAATGATATTTCAGCAATTTCAAACCTTACTGAGATAAACGCACATAAATTCATATTATTTTTCTTGAACATTAGTTAGTAATTTTTTTTCTCCAAAATATTTTGGTTAAAGTGGCCAAATGAAGAGGTGGCATCCAATACCACCACATGAAGAGTATTGCCTAGGGTCCCTACTATTACACTATATAAGCAGTTTTTCTAAATTGAGTTTGTGAGTTTAGTAAAAAAGTTTAAAAAACTAAAGTTTTGTACTATATGAAGTCTCTCAAGGATTTTGGCCAATGTGGCCAAATGAAGAGGTGGCATCCAATACCACCACATGGAGAGTGTTGCCTAGGGTCCCTACTATTAAACTGTATAAGCAGTTTTTCTAAATTGAGTTTGTGAGTTTAGTAAAAAAGTGTAATATATGAAGCCTCTCTTTTTACTAAACTCACAAACTCAATTTAGAAAAACTGCTTATATAGTGTAATAGTAGGGACCCTAGGCAACACTCTCCATATGGTGGTATTGGATGCCACCTCTTCATTTGGCCACATTGGCCAAAATCCTTGAGAGACTTCATATAGTACAAAAATTGAGTTTTTTACCATTTTTTACTAACTCACAAACTCAGTTTGGAAAAACTGCTTATATAGTGCAATAGTAGGGACGCTAGGCAACACTCTCCATATGGTGGTATTGGATGCCAACTCTTCATTTGGCCACATTGGCCAAAATCCTTGAGAGGCTTCATATAGTAAAAAAATTTTGTGTTTTACACTTTTTTACTAAACTCACAAACTCAATTTAGAAAAACTGCTTATACAGTTTAATAGTAGGGACCCTAGGCAACACTCTCCATGTGGTGGTATTGGATGCCACCTCTTCATTTGGCCACATT